>JAMPIV010017220.1:0-315243 GCA_024509875.1 Oreohelix idahoensis
GGTGTGTGTGTGCGGGTAGTGGACGGTTTAGGCTTCCTTTCCCTTACATTCACATCCCCCCCCTTATCACACTCCTCAATCACTCCACCACCCTCTCCTCAACCTATAATCTTGTGCGAAGGTTAGGACACCTATCTGACGACCCATTTAGATTACTCTTGAAGTTTGGGACACCTGTCTGATGGACCCAACTAACTGCAAAGCAGGGGAGGCAAATCCGTGACAATTCCTTTCGTTCTGTCTCTCATTATCTACTCTTTTGGGGGAGGGGGGGGGGGGGGGGTGGGGGGGGAGGAGGGGGGGGGGGGGGGGGGGGGGGGGGGGGGGGGGGGGGGGGGGGGGGGGGGGGGGGGGGCGGGGCGGCGCTGGGGGGGGGGGGGGGGGGGGGGGGGGGGGGGGGGGGGCGGGGGGGGAAGGGGGGGTGCATGGGGGGGGGGGAGGGGGGCGGAAGGGCGGGGGGGGGGGGAAGGGGGGGGATGACCTTGTCATACAACTACATCACTTGTCTGGTTCTTGTCATCAGCTTCACTTTAGTGACCTTGTCATACAACTACGTCACTTGTCTGGTTCTTGTCATCAGCTCCACATCAGTGACCTTGTCATCACTTCCCCATTAGTAACCTTGTCATCAGTTCCATTAGTGACCTTGTCATACCACTTCCATCTTTCTATTCTAGACAGGTACCCATTTATGAACGTCTGTAACTTCCTGGTTATTGTTTTTATTGTATTGTTTATTGATCTCCATGTTTCACGGCCATACAATTTGACTGATCTGACAAATGTGTTCAAGATTTTGATTATTGAGTTGGGCTTGATTTGTTTTGATCTCTACATATTTCCGAATGTAGTGAAAGATCCTCTAACCTTTTGTATTCTTGTTTTGATGTCATTGTTCCTCCAACTGTGTCTTTACTGCTGCCATGATACTGTGTATGTATGACTGTACATCTTGTCAGGGTATTTCTCCAAGTGCAATCGTGCTACCGTTTCCTATAATCTAATTCAGAAATAAAAACTGGAATATCGTTGTCAGCGTCCGCGATTTAAAGGAACCCTTCTCTGTCGTAACATCTTTCCATGAAGACGTCTGCGGTAACTTAAGTCAACTCGGTTATCTCCTCCTTCTTATCTCTTTCATTCCTTATGAAGCATGGTGCCACCTCCAGACGGTTATCAAAACTTAAGTGACAATTCAACCATAAACAGAAAATGGATTAGCTACATACAGAGTGTGACGGTAAACAAAGAGCAGCAGAAGAGGGTTCGGATACCTTACTATCTTCTCCCCGGGACTCTTCAAACAAATTAAAATTTCTCGAAGACAAAGCAGGAACAACAATTCACACAAATACAACACACCAAACCAAACAAAGAAAACATACATCTCTTCAAACTGAACGTGAGATAAGATCAGAAGGAATGGAGAACTTAACGGGGAAAACCAACGATAACCACTGGCGCAAAATCATGAACCATTTCGGAAAACACGTGAGGAGGGTCTTGGTAAACGGAATAAAAAGTAGAATCTCAAATACGAAACAAAGAACTGTCAAACAGAAACGGTTAAACGCAAGAAAAGACCAAACAAAATAAATAATTAATAATAGGAAAGGAATAGAAAGTAATAAAAAAGCGCCAAACAAAATCAACGAAAATACACGGAAAGTCTGTTTGCGGAGACAGAGAAAGCTATTATAAATAGCGCGGAAAGGGTGGAGGGCGGGGGGGGGTTTGGGGGGGGGGGGGGGGCGGGGGGGGGGGGACGTGGGGGGGGTCGGGGGGTGGGGGGCGGGGGGGGGGGGGGGGGGGGGGGGGCGTGCGGAAAGGGTGGAGTTCGGGGGGGGGGGGGGCGGGGGCGGGGGGGGGGAGACAGGAGGAGAGAGATATGAAGAATTGTCCCAAAATCAACAGAACCTTATCAAAGAAAGAACAGAGAAACAACAAGCCAGAAATAAACAAGAGTGGACAATATTTCAGCAAGGAAGAGAAACTACGATCCAGGTGGGCGAATTGTTTTTAGGAAATTTCAAGCAGCATCAAGCGGATCAAACACGCCATCATAGAACCAGCAAAGGGAATCGCTAAATGTCAACAAAACTCAAAATACTAAACAAAAGATCACCAAGCAGAAACACTGGTTAACATCTAAAAAGGCTACAGCAACAAATTGAATCCCATCAAATCGCGACACTTTACGCGCAATAGATGCAGGGCCGTGTTCCACATTCAGCGAAACGGAATGATATTACAGCGCCTCTTTGCTCTTGGCGTCGGTGATTCCTGCTCCAATTGTCTTCCAAGGTTACGATACTGGGGTCCTGGTCACTGGTCTTACTTTCTTCGACGAGTCGCGTGTAATCTAATATCGCTTACAACTGTTCTGTATTCGAAAAGGTGGCTGGAAATCAGTAGTTCATATCCAGGAGAATTTCCGTGGTTTACTTAACGATCAGGACAATCTACCAGACATGTAAAATCCTTGGTCTAGTCTAGCCCACTGATAGAATAAGGCAGGAACTGATAAGCAATGTTCGACGTTAAGTCTGAGAATAAAATACGCGTATTTTAAGTATTTCATGCCCCCCCCCCCCCCCCAAAAAAAAAAATACGCGTATAATACGTTAAATTGAAACTCTGTCTACAATTACATTTTAAAGGATTTAAATCCTTCTGCCCACACGGCACATTACATTTTAATTTGAAGTTTACCCTAGATTTGTATATATGAAATTGTTTGTAATTTAACTGTCTACCACATTTAGATGCAATAAACATTAATTGATTTTACTGATGATTTATCGTTCTCAAGAGGTACTTGGTTCGAATCCCAGTTGAGGGATTTTAATTTATTGAAACATTTTTTTTTTAGAACCAATGGTCCTAATTACGTCATACTCCCCCCTGGTCTCATGAGTAGTGAGATCGGATGCCTAGCCTTCTCAGATAAGGGCGAAAAAACAGGAGGCCCCTGTGTAAGTTGCGCACGTTAAAAATCCCACGGCAGTTGGACATCGTAAAGAGTAGGCTTCTCAGACCGCTGCCCTGGCAAAATTTAAAAATGATGAAACCGACCTACCACAAACAATATTTATATAATGTGTGCTTCCTATACATTATATACACACATTGTGATTCTCGCCGGTGCTACGGAGTTCGTGCACTGCGCTGAGATCCTCCTTGTGTGAGAACAGATCTGAGCACTGATGGCGTTGTCCGTGTGCAATGAAGATAGTCCTTACAAACCAAACCAAACCGATGATTGATCTTGCCCTTAGGGAAGGTCAAGGATCCCGTTACACGTCCATTGAGGTATATTGGAAATTTGGTGTTAGACCCATATCTTCTTGACCATCGACACACTAAGGGTGACGTGGTCAGCATCATGCCGGCCGCCTTGACCGTACCAGAGTTGCTCTGGTACCCAATTCATGAGGCTGGGTAGACCCCGGAGCCGTTGGCGGTCTAAAAAATTCCACCTCAACTGGGGTTCGAAGCATGGACCACCGAGCCAGGAAGCCACTAACCACTACGCCACTGCGGCTCTACATACAATAAGCCGACTGAGAAGTCACAACAACTAGGTGTAGCAATCTACAGAGAAAATATCAAGATCATGAAGATTAATGGGCCTAATAATTGCCAGATTGTACTTGGAGATCTGTACCTACAAGATGTGGATTCAAACAAATATCTCGCCAGCAATAAACAGTTAAAAGAAATGCAAACTGGTACCCAAGATAAGAAAGTAGAAGACATTATCTTTTTTTTTATTGCACTGAGAAATAAATGGAAACCACAGGAAATCAATCTCCGCATGGTCAAAGCAGAATTAGTTATGGCTCTGAGACACAGAGAATAACACAAGCCACAACCAGATGTTCTTTTCACCCTCAGGCGTCAACTTGAATATGTTCAAAGAAATCAGTGGTCAGCTAGAGACTGCTTATATCTCCGTCGAGTTTTCCAGGAATGGTGAGATGTTACTGACATTCGTAAATCAGTGGTCAGCTAGAGACTGCTTATATCTCCGTCGAGTTGTCCAGGAATGGTGAGATGTTACTGACATTCGTAAATCAGTGGTCAGCTAGAGACTGCTTATATCTCCGTCGAGTTGTCCAGGAATGGTGAGATGTTACTGACATTCGTAAATCAGTGGTCAGCTAGAGACTGCTTATATCTCCGTCGAGTTGTCCAGGAATGGTGAGATGTTACTGACATTCGTAAATCAGTGGTCAGCTAGAGACTGCTTATATCTCCGTCGAGTTGTCCAGGAATGGTGAGATGTTACTGACATTCGTAAATCAGTGGTCAGCTAGAGACTGCTTATATCTCCGTCGAGTTGTCCAGGAATGGTGAGATGTTACTGACATTCGTAAATCAGTGTTTGCACAGAAGATAAGAATGAACATTCTTTCATTCATATTCATAACCCTCCACTCCCAAAGGAGCATAGGCCTTCAACAAACACATGCCAAGTCCTCCTGTCCCGTGCCATCATCTCAAGTTCTTTCCACGTTTTCCTCATCATTTTCACCTCTGTTTCCAACTCTCTTCTCCATGTACTTCTTGGTCTTCCTCTGCCTCTCTTGCCCTGGGGGTTCCAGAACAAGGACTGCCTTGTAATGCTATCAACAGGTTTCCTCAGTGTGTGTCCTATCCATCCATATCGTCTTCTTCTCATCTCTTGTTCCACCGGCACTTGTCTAGTTCTTGTCATCAGTTCCACGTTGGTAACCTTGTCATACCATTTCAATCCCTCTATTCTACGCAAGCACCCATTTATGAAAGTCTGTAGCTTTTTGGTTGTTGTCTTTGTTGTTCTCCATGTCTCTGAGCCATACAATAGGACTGACTTCACATTTGAGTTGAAGATTCTTATTTTCGTGTTGGATCCGATTTCTCTTGATCTCCATATATTTCCCAATGCAATGAAAGCTCCTCTTGCCTTTTGTATTCTTACTTTGATATCGCTGTCTGTCCCTCCAACTTTGTCTATATTACTGCCAAGATATGTGTATGATTCTACATCTTGAATTGGTGTTTCTTCAAGTTCAACCCTGTTATCATTACCTGCATTTATTCTCATTATTTTTGTCTTTTCCCTGTGTATTTTCAGACCCAATTGCTGTGACCTCTCATCGAGTGTTTTCAATTTGTCCTGCATCTGATTACGGTTATGGGACAGAAGAGCCAAGTCATCAGCAAAATCCAGATCATCCAACTGCTTAGTCAGAGTCCACTGGATTCCATTTCTGTTGTGTGTTGTCGATGATCTCATAACCCAATCTATTGCCAGCAAGAAAAGAAATGGAGACAAGAGGCATCCCTGTCGCACTCCTGTTCTTATCCCAAACGGTTCTGTAAGCTGTCCTTCATGAAGAACTCTGCATGTCATGTCTTCATATGTTTTCTTTATTAAATTAATGATCTTCAGGGGAACTCCATAATGCCTCATCAATTTCCAAAGTGATTCTCTGTCTACACTGTCAAATGCCTTTTCGTAGTCCACAAATCCGATGTATAGTGGTGAATTCCATTCCAGACTTTGTACAATTATTATTCTCAAAGTGGCTATCTGGTCTGTACATGATCTGTTTTGTCGAAAACCTGCTTGTTCATCTCTTAGTTTCTTGTCTATGGACTCTTTTAATCTCTCAAGGATAATCCTGTTTAATACTTTTCCTGGCACTGATAGTAACATTATTCCTCTATAATTTGTGCACTCTTGTAAATTTCCCTTCTTAGGCAACTTAACCAGATATCCTTCCTTCCATTCTGCTGGTATCTCTTCCTTTTCCCAGACTTTACCAAGTAATTTATATAACATCTCTGCAGCCGTGTCGATATCTGCTTTGATGGCCTCTGCTGGAATGCCATCAGGTCCAGGCGCTTTTCCCTCTCTTAGAAGCTTTATGGCTTTCTTTATTTCTTCCTTCGTTGGTCTTTCACCGTTAATTTGTAGCTCTTCTTCTGCTGGCTGGATGTCCGGCGGGTTTTGTGGAGCTGGTCTATTGAGAAGGTCCCCAAAATATTCTGTCCACCTCTTCATTTGCTCTTGTATATTGCTGAGCAGTTTCCCATTCTTGTCTTTTATGAGGCAACTTGTTTGCTTGTATTTCCCTGTTAGCTTCTTTGTGCTGCTATACAGTTCTCTCATATTTCCTTTGGCTGCAGCATCTTCTGCCTCTCTTGCCAACTCCTCAATATACTTCCTCTTGTCTCTTTTGATACTTCTTTTTACTTCTTTGTTTGCTTCTGTGTACACTTCTTGAGCCTTGGCTTTGGAGCTTCTAGTTTTGCTTGTGTTTAACTCTGCTTTCTTGTTTTTTCTGTCTTTTATCTTATTGATGGTTTCTGTTGTTATCCATGCTTTTTGTTGTCTTTCCCTTTTCCCCAGTATTTCTTCACATGTCTCCTTCCATACTGTTTTGACCTGCTGCCAATAGTCTTCTGTATTCTCTACATCTTCCAGCTGTTGGAGCACTTGGAATTTGTTGGATACTGTGACCGCAAATTTGTCTCTTGTTTCTTGATTTCTTAGCTGTCCTACATTAAACTGTTGTCTATAATTTTGCATTGTTGCATATCTCTTGAGCTTCATTTTTACTTTGGTTAAAAGAAGCTGTTATTATTCTGGGTCCAACAGCTTCCCATTCAATTAGCGCTTTCTGTGCTTCTTTAGATAGCATAAGAGCTACCCCTTCACTGTGGTGTGAACTTTCGTCTTCATGTCCTGAGGACAGCACCAATTCACCTGTGATGAGTTTCTTCCTGTCTACCCCCTTCCACTTTGTTTCACACATTCCCAGAACCTCGATTTTGTATTCCCTCATTTCTGCTGCTACTTGCGCCACTTTCCCTTGTTCGTTTAATGTCCGAACATTCCAGGTGCCAAATCTGGAAGTTCTCCTAGAAGAAAGAAGGTTAGTCAGCAACACAGACTCCTTTCGGCTTTCTCTGTGTTGCATCATACGCCTCCCCGCGAGAGGACCTTCCCCTGTCTTGGATGGCTGTGTTTTATTTTCTTTATTTGACTTGTCCATATTTGTTGAAGTTTTTTGTGGTTTAAATTTTTTTACAGGATGGTGTAACCGGCCCCATGCCCAACCCTCCTTAGTCGCTTTTTACGACATGCTTGGTAGGGGACAGTGTTACTATTCTTTGCTCCCCTTTCGGGCCCCGGTAACACACGGGTGGAACATTCTTTACGTGATTAAATAAAAAAGGTAGTCCCGTAGCAGATACTGCCGTAGGGAAATGAAGTGTTATAGACTTCATTTAATAGGTACAGTTTCATGGGCTTGGAAGACCACTTTCTTTCCTTGCTGACTTTGCTTTCCATAACTCACGAGAAGATTTAGATACCAATTTACAGCTGGATAGACTGGAGCGCGACGATTACCGGGTTCCGAACCCGGAACTTGGTAACTTTGCCGAGAGAGGCAAGCGCTTTAACCACTCTGCCAGTCGTGCGATCGTGATTTAAATACTTTAACATTTAAAAACAAATGTTTCAAAACAACAACAACAATAATAAACTGTATGCAATGAAATGTTCCGATCCTGAGAGGATACTGATTGCCCAAATAAGGAATGACAACAACTCATGGAATTCACTACAGCGTGAGACCAGGGAACCAATCCAGACAAGACCATCTCGCAGATTACAAAGTCAGGTCACATGGGATGGAGATAAATCGACGAGGGATGTTCGGTGATTACGCTGGTCTAGTGGCTACGGCGTGGTGATACTAACTCCAGAATAAATGTGGACAGTGGATTCTGGCAGTTCTATTTACGAAATCAAACAACAGTCACAGACTAACTCCAAATCACGCAATGTCCTTCCCAGAATATGAGGTATCACCCACAGAGGGACTAAAACTTATTCATCTTCGTACACTCTCAGACGTCGTCCACTTGAATGTTTTTAAAGAAAGCAGTAGTTAGTTTGATGCTATCTGAATCTTCGTACAGCTTTTCCACGAATGATACAAGTAACGGGAGAACATACAACTTTTAGGGATCAACTTCTGTTCTTTAATGTGCTCAATGACATTTAGATAACACCAAACGTCACAACCGGATGTGCCGATGCTAGTCAAAAAATGATAGATTATAATGACCGATGAAAGATGTGAAGAATTACTGATTAATGACATTTTATTTATTTGCTTTCCTTCTCTCTTTTTTTTCTGTCTGCATATGGTAAAAAGAATAAAAGTGAATGCCTAAAATGTGTTTTTCCCTGTACCTATTGTATGATTTTACGTTATAACTGAACATACATTTGTTGCTACCTCCGGCGAGTGAGATTCTTCTTTAAATAAAATAGTTTTAAGTTTGAGAGCCTAATGTAAAGCTCATGAGAAAATTGGTCATTACTAGAGTAAGTAAATATTGAAAAAAACCTGAGCCCTGTGAATAGTACATTAATAAATAAATATAGGTCATTAACAGGCACATTTTGGACAAAAATGAAGACACCACACAACAGAAACGAAATGTAAGTGATAGGCTTACTGTCGTATATTTTTAGATAGGTTAGAATATATTTATGGTCCCGTCTGAGCAGAGGTGATAGTGGTAAATAGGTGAGAATAAAGGTGAAAGAATAGATTTCACGAGTGAATAGTTAAGGAGAAACAATTGTCTCTGGACTGAATAGTTTCTCTAGTCCAGCCTATCTATACGACTATATTGTAGTGTAAGACACTCTTCCAACCCCTTATCTCCATAAAGATAAGCTTAACTAAACGCACCCACACACAATTATGTGACAACAAGACACAGAAGACGTGAAAAACTATGGTTAATTGGGTATGGGTCTGACCAACACACAAATTAAGTTCTTTTTGTTGTTTATTATCATTAAACTTTTTACAACATCAAACATATAGAGAAATCAATAAAATCATGTTTACAGATATATGCCACCTAATAGTGGTGTTGGTATCCCTTGAAAAATTACAATAGTTTGAACCTATACTGTCAGGTGGGTTTCCCAAATATGGCCCCATTCCAGCCTATATATCGAATAATAATTACAAGGTGGACGCCAAATTTGGTGGTTTAATTTTTCCTGGATGAATCATGTGTCACCGCAAATAGTTACTGAAACAAGACGTGCTAGGACGTTCACAGTTGCAAAAGGAGAAACAAAATTCATGTAATGCTAAGCATCTGGTTGCTAAGACACATGTTACAGTATGTAAAACTGATGGTGATGGTAAATCCTATCGGCTGGCTCTTATGGTGAGTGCCGATTTTGAAACAGCGTAGTTTTCTGGATCACTCCGTTGCTACGGCTGTCAAACGTCAGGAATATATGTTCTTTCGTATGCCCAGTGGGCTGGAAAAATGGAATAAATAATTCTGGTAATGTACAGTCCAGTTACGATTTTAATCTTAATGTTTATTGGTCTCTTGGGCCCAACCGAAGACACCATTAATCCTTCACTGAATGGAGAAGGAGGACCGAAATAGTCCAAAAATCGAAGACCCAAAATAATAATAATGGTGCTGGTAATGTTAAACCGCTGGCCGCTGGTTTTGATCAGATGCTAGATTAGGAAGAAAAGAACCTTTTTTTAAAACTGCTACTATCCTATCCACCCGTACGTTTTCCGCTATGGCATGTCGGGAAAAAGGGTATGCGCCCTCCCCCGTTATTGCCCGCGAGAAAATGCACAGCGCACAAAGTCAGTTATTATTTACTTTATCCATACGCGCACTTTAACAAAAATCGCCTGCTACTACTAGCTATTTGTCGGCATCTATTGGTTTGTCACATAACATTAACTCTAGTCACTTATTTAATTTCACACAATGAAATATAATGCGAATTCTATTTTGTCACTCATCCGTCACACTTAATAATCTCAGTCAGCTAAGCCGTATCTTCTTGTGTAAGAAAAATGGGGTGTTTGAAATTACATTACTCTGAACGACTGGCAAGAAATATCTATGCGTTGGGTTATTTCACTTGTTTTAAACGTTAGGGAATTATAGTGAATAAAAATGGTAAACCTAACACATTTTAACACTTAAGCACAATTTTTATTACCACAAATCAGAAAATGAAATCCCCACGGGACAATTTAACACATTTAGCGAAGAATGGTTCTAGTCCGGCGTGTTTAGATTATCCAAGAATTTCTGAGCGACTTCTGATAACTGAATTTGAGAGAGCGCGGTATATATACAGATCGTGGTGTTATTATCACTAGAAGATGTTACAATTCACACCTTCTGTATAGCAGAGAAATCAGGGAACTACGTTTCCCGGATCAAAGGTTTTCCGTTCATTCTACTCAGCGATGCTGATCGACATCAGAAGACTGGCCGTGCACGAGCCTCTCTTAGGTTACGTCCCCTTTCCGCAGATCAATCGTTTACCTCCCCCTGAAACGTACGAACATCAAAGGTGGTCGGGAAAATATTATCGCCCCTGTATCTCTTCAAACAATCCGTTATTTCTACGCGCATCTGCCTAATGACCGATAATTGGCAAATCAGATCGCGTGAGAAACTCAGGTAGACCAACGTGATTCGCTCCCTTGTTAAGACTGGCAGGTGCGAAAAGTTGGTAAACAACTCTGTTGTTATGTTCCCAGAAAAAGGGCGTGGATTCAAAGGTGAGTCATACAAACAGATAATTGCGTGGTTTGGCTTAGCCAATGGTAGACACTAAATGGGAAAGCAAAGGCTGTCAGATTACTGTATCACTATTCCCATTCTACGTCACACTTACCGGGAATCAAACCAAGGACCACCCAAACGGCACCATCGCCTTGCTGTGAAAGTAAACAGTGAAAGTACGTATAGCCAATTCGCACCGCGAACAGTGCTTCATTGGCCAAAGTCATTCTCACGTCACCTACATAACTACGGTATATAGGACTCGTGAACGAACCAGACGTTTAAAGGACTCAATCACTAATATAATGTTTATATCAGCAAGTACAAACCCAATAAAGGTCGAAATACTTGTGTCCAGTAAAGTGTAGTGAAAGAAGAACAACGCAGAATAGAAGGGTAGGTTAAAGTCCCGGATGGGTGAACTTATAAATAAATAATGAAGGACACCTGAGCCGTGTGAGTGGTCAATAAATAAATAAAGGTAATTAACAGGCACCCCATGGGACAAAAAAGAGGACACCAGAAAAGAAATATTACTACAGCCGTGTTTAAAACAGCGGATTCGCTTGTTATGTGGGGTCGCGGATGACCTAGTTAGTTGTTCAAAGGTACACCTTGATTAAATCGGCACATCCATGTTAATTACCCAACACTCGCCCTTTTCAAACACAAAGTACCATATTTCCGGTACATCGTTTGCCTTACTTTAATGAAGTTATTTCCACCTTATTTTACATAGTTCGTTATTATTTAAAACTGATTGGGCCAAAACTGATTCAAAACCTGACAGTAAAAAGTAACATAAAAGGTAGCTGCTTTCCACGTTTCAGCACTCTACGATGAGTTGAACATGACGATTTTGAGTGTCATATATTTGAAACGCTAAAAAAAAAAATCTCACACGAAGCTAAATAAAAGTTGTTAATAATAATAATATTAATAATAAACAAAAATAATGCAAACTAACGGTACTGAACCTAATATAAAAGTCTTCTGAAGCTACACATTTTTTTTATCCATCTTTGTTTCGTCTGTTTTAAGTTGCGATGATAATATGAACCACAATCACAATATATTCTCCATGCCACTGCAGATGGATGTTATTCCATAGCTGATATATAAAAAGCAGATTCGCTTATTTCTTCAGGCTCAAGACAAAAATGTTCGATCGTTCTTCACACTCTAACGATGTTATCTTTGATGGGTCCATCTTCCTCTTCGTTTGGCACTCAATGCCACACTTGATTATTCTAGCTGTCCGGTATTGACCGGGTCCGACGCATTAATTCTATCACACACTCCCTCACTTCCAAAAATAAAGTCAATGAATCGTTGACGTTTACGGGCAAATGATTAAAATGATGATAAAACATGGACACGCCGCAGAAAAAAAAGACGTGTATGGAAACACCGGTTCATGAGCATTGATTTCATGTTTCTCTGTCCACATTCAGCATAACCTACATTCATCTGAGCGACCCTATTGTTATGGAGGGGGAGAAACGTGTTTCGCTGCAGGGCTTATTACATCTAATCTTTTTTTCTTTTTTTTTTACAAATAGTTCGGTGAATCTGTTTTACAAACAGTGCAGTTAATCTTTTTACAAACAGTGCAGTTAATCTTTTTACAAACAGTGCAGTGAATCTTTTTTACAAACAGTGCAGTGAATCTTTTTACAAACAGTGCAGTTACTCTTTTTACAAACAGTGCAGTGAATCTTTTTACAAACAGTTCAGTTAATCTTGTTACAAACAGTGCAGTGAATCTTTTTACAAACAGTTCAGTGAATCTTTTTACAAACAGTTTGATGAATCATTTTGCAAGCAGTTCGGTGAATCTTTGTGCACACAGTTTTATGAATCTTTTGAAAACAGATCTGTGAATCTGTTTACAAAAGCTGGATGAACCTCTTTACAAACAGTTGGAATGAATCTTTAAGCAATCAGTGCGATGGCACGTTTTGCTCACGTCTGTAAATCTGTTTGCACATAGCTGTGTACATTTTTGTTTATACTGCTAACAGTTCTATAGATCTCATAGAGAACAGCCTTCTGTAAAACAGTTAGTGATCAAACTTAAATGGAATATGTAGAAATGTCTAAACACAGAGGAGAAATGTGAAGTGAATAATCACATTAAAAACACACAAAAGTGTACTGAAAAATCGAAATATGCAAAAGGGGAAACAGACAGACATAAATAAGACAAGTGTCAAAGAGGACAAAACTAATGGTCCAATTAGTACAGTCTTGTCTTTATTGTTTCTGAACTGTCAGACACATAAGCCATCCATAAACTCACGAACTGGCAGCCAGATTAAGTAGAGAGTACTCATAATCTCGACAGTTTTTTTTTTTTTTTTTTTTTTTTTTTTCGTACGCCCGCTAATACTCGAGGCGAAATCTCAGGTTATTATTTATGTCTAACCTGACATTGATTTTACGTGAGTATCCCTTTTATTTCTTGTACAGAGACAAGTGTCCCTCGCCATTCAGGCAAATACTCTCCGATTTCGGAGGTACCCATTGCAGCTGGGTCGGCTCAGGAGCCGCCAGTCCCTGGTCGACGACACTCCTTCAAATGTCCTCGCCAGGTCTCGAGTTAATCCAGTCCAAATCCCGGTCGACGAAAAATCCTCAAATGCCGTCGCCCGGGTTTGATCCTGTATCACCCGGTCGCCAGAGCGGTGTTGTAACCACTACGCTAGCGCGGCTCCCATCTCGACAGTAAAACCAGAAGAAACTACCAAGAGATACTTGCTATCAACCCACACATTTTATGTATACCTGTCACAAAAAGTAGGGGATATTGAATTTAAAAGTTATCCGAAGACAATATATTTCAAATTAGTTCATTTATTCCTTCGTACAAGTAAACTTGAGCATCATAACTAGACATTTGCGGTATAAGAAGTGTTATGGCTTTACTCACATGATTTTAGTCGCACTGGCAACCAAGGCGGGGTAGGTACTTCATTTTCACAAAAATATTCCAATATTTCTAAAAACGTGTAGGACCCCCGTTTGCCGCTAAACATGCATTGCAACGACGTCTCATACTGCAAGTAAGCCTTCTGATGTTGTCTTGAGGAATTCTCTGCCACTCCTGCTGAAGGGCCTGGGCTAACTGCTGAAGAGTCTGTGGAGCGGCTGGACGTTGTTGGACGCGTCTATTCAGGAGGTCCCACAAATGCTCAATAGGAGATAGGTCGGGGGACATCGGCGGCCACGGTAACGTTCGGATATGCTGCATCTGAAGATGATCTTGGACGACGCGAGCACGGTGAGGACGTGCATTGTCATCCTGGAAGATGAAATCTGGTCCGTGCCGTTTAGCAAATGGCACAACGATAGGCTCGATGATGTTGTCACGGAGTAGAGCCTTGTGATATTGACCTGGCATATGTGAAGGTCGGTCCTGTCATTCATACAGATGCCTGCCCACACCATTACTCTGCCACCTCCATAACGGCTGCGTGCAACAGTTGCAGGAGGCTGGTAATGCTCACCTCGCCGTCGCCAGACATTTATTCGACGATCATGAGAATCCAAAACGAATCGGGACTCATCAGGAAACATCACTGATGTCCACTGTTGATTAGTCCACCGATGATGACGTTGGCACCAATCCATTCTTGCTCGCCTGTGTTGTAGTGACATGGGCAAAGCTACAAAAGGTCTGCGTGAGGCCAGTTGCACTTGGTGCAAACGGTTTCGTACTGTCTGAGTTGAGACCCGGATCCCAGTGGTCTGTTGAAGGTGTTGCTGAAGTTGAGTAGCATTTAGAGTCCGCGTTCTGAGGGCCTGAATAACAAGACGTTGATCTTGGCGGCGTGTAGTGACTCTTGGGCGGCCAGTCCGAGGCAGATCAGCCACTGTGCGGAAATTTTGATACCTGTTCCACAGTCTGCTGACAACTGACTGTGAAACATTGAGGTTCCGAGCAGCATCCACTTGCCGACTTCCGGTTTGCAACATGCCTATGCCTATCCATCTCTGCTGTTCTGTCAAACGTTCCATGACGAAGAAAAGAAATTGTATCTGTTGCAGAGTCTTTTTATACCTGTCCATGGTGAGTAGTGTTCATCAAACCCGAGATACACGCATTTTTGTGAAAAAGAATAATGTGTGAACTTTACGGAGGGGCCCCACCTCTGTTCTTGGGATTGGCTTACTCATCACAAGTCACCAGGTCAACATGATATTGCACGTGAGAGTGGAGAAGAGCGTGCTCGATATGTCCATACAACCATTAAAATACGAAATCCACTCTTTTGTAAAATAATACATACCATCTTAAAATATCCCCTACTTTTTGTGACAGGTATATTAGTACAAACAAGTCAAGACTTGACACAGAAACTGAAACACGATGTCACAAAGCCAGTGCAGTGACTTACCAACTGTCACCACTACTCAAAAACATCAGAACTTCAGTATGAAAAAAAACCAGGAGGTGATAAATATTATACTCTTACCAACACTTTGCTATCAGTGTCAAACATGGTCCGTGACCAGAGCCAAGGAGAGGAAAGTCATATCCTGTGAGATGAGATGTTTAAGACAAGCCATTAATGTTCACCCACCAGGAGAGAAACACAGACATGACAAATGATGAGAACTACATCCTGCATCAAGTATATAGAGACACAGACAAAATGAAGTGATCTGGCCATCCAATAAGAACGAAGTAAATTACCACTATACGCTTGCAAAAGATTTGGGTTCTGAGCAAGGGGAAGTCCAAAAGGTAGATGGATAGACAACTGTGGTGAAGTGGGATGTTATAAATACTTATAGGGAACTTAGTGTACTGACTGAGATCAGCTGTGAAGGTATCTATATCTATTAAGAGTAGTGTATTATAGATAACCTTACTTGCTACCACATATCTATATATCTCAGTCAGAATTATTCTGGAATAGTGTGATGCTACGTTATGTGTCTAGGGTATGTGTATGATGAAGTGTAAGTCACAACAACAGACAAATAAACAATTTAATGTAATCCACTACTCTTGACAACACTGTGACACTCACATACATATAACACTCTATGAGAATATCTTAAAGGAGGCACTGATAACTTTCAAATAACAATATGTATTCATTACTGGCATGAATGAATATGTGTCCTGATTCAACTACAAGGGAATCAGGAATCACAATCAATTTAAATTACAAGTTATGTACAGAATGTATTTAATATGAATATTGTAGTGACATATATTATTACAAATGTTCTATGTGTGTCAGTTGTGTAGTAGTAAAATGAGGTAATACTGGTTTTGTTTTGTTCAAGCTCTGTTGGTATTTGTCATCATGACTTCAATAGTTTGTCTTTAGGGACCAGTATTGGAGATGTTCACAGTTCCTGATTTTAAGACAAGTAAATTCCCCTCTTAATATTAATTTTAAAAAGTCAGTTCAAGATGAGGGGACATAATGTTGAGCTCAGCTGGCCAACTCAGCTTATCTTGAGTGATGGCGGCAGGAAAGGACTCCTCTGCTCGAATTCTCTTCTGGGCTCTGGAGACACCTCACTGATAGCTAAAAGACCAAGGAGTATGCTGTCCGACTCTGGATTCAGCAAAGCTCTGACCAGGTGCTGCTCACTACCATCAAGACCACTGTCCCTGAAATCAAGAAGGATGTACCTTCTACTTCATAACTAATTTATATTTTCTTTTTACACTGATCACAATACATCACAAACATTGCGTTCAGAGCGTTAGGCCAACAGTCAGCTTCATCTGAAATACTTTATTCCAGTATTACCCTTCTTAATGGTTACTACGCCTCTGCACTTCCAGCATTATTTCTTTCTAGTCAATCATCCAGGTGTCAGTGTACTGTTTGGCCATTCCATGCCGTTTTACTTCTCTCCGACACCCTCTGTTCAGGCTGGAGCATTTTAGGCTTTACCTCACGTTTGCCACTGAACTACACATATATATACAGGCATAAATCAACAATTCACATTCAATTTTCATTAAAAGATATTAAATGGTTCAAGCTTACCACAATTCATACGAATAACACAGATACGTTGATTAGCAATGAATTCTGGCACAAACTGGCACAAATTTCCATCTGCTTATCTTCCAGGCTTTTATTGAGTCAAATATAAGCTGGCTTCAACGCACTGATGCTTTATCAAGTGTATTTAAACAAGTGGTTTCGAACTAACGCTCCCAAGTGTGTATATCAGCGAGTCTGACCAATGAGCCCCGTTTCGACAAGTGTTTAAAAAAATGTTACCTTTCCCCGTTTCCCCTAACAACCAAGATAGTATTTATAGCCCGACCAATCGTGGTTAGGCTTTCATTTGTTGCGCTCCAATCAATTTGGAGTTTACATGGTAGGCTATTTCTGTAACGTAAATTTTTTTCAAACACGTTAAAAAAAAATCTTATGAGCAGAAATGATTTTATGCTGTCAGGCACCCCCAATATTTTATTTTGGGTATAATTTATTAATTCCTGGACTATTTGCGTAACGTTTTACATATTATTCGTCAGCAAGCCCTAAGGAACCCAAAAATACTAATTTAAAGGAGCTACGTGGCTGCGTTCAAAATATGCAATTTCTTCTACCTCCTGTTTCGAAGATGTGCTGTCTGGGTACTGTTATGTGTTCAAACGTAAACCCATCTATTGTTATCTTTTCTAATAAGAGTTTGTTATGATTTATAAACCTAACTCTGGGAAAGGGTAGTGTATTTTATCACTGTCCGTCTGAAAAAGTTAGTGCTTGTAGACTTACACGCGTGATGGTAGCATTTGTATATCGCGCGACGCGTGTTTAATGTTCGGCTTTCTGCCTCTCCCTTCTCGCTATCCTTTTGTCCATCTGTTCGTTCGTTTTGGTAACGTAATATAATTAATGTTAGGATTAATTTAGGTCATTACGCAGGGCCTCTCAATGCTTTTCCAAGAAATACAGCACACGTTTCATTGAAGAAGGCGGGTAATAATACAGTAAGCTTTTATATCAACGTGAAAGCGTTACAATTTGCAGACGTAGCAGAAAACAAGGGGGATTTCGAGTACATTCTTTGTGACAGCACTGTTATTTTCCCATTGCTCTTCTCTTTATTAATTTTATTTGTTAGGCTTTATATTTACCTAATAATTTATATATGTGGATTAGAATATTTCATGACAACAACATCACATAAATCCTACAATAGCACGGGCTCACAGCAGTCAATGCGACACACTTGGACAAGTACACAGATTTCAGCTTCCCCCCCCCCCCCGCCCCCCCAAAAAAATAATAATCTTGCAATCGATTTATCAATCACTTCCAGATGAGCAATAACTCTGAAACTTGGCACAGTTGTGTATTCCCGATGATAATACAATAATCAGTCGTAAAAATAATAAAATTAAAATTAATTTTGTTTGTTTGTATTGTATCATCAGTGAAATGGGCGATAACAGCAACTAATCTAGGTGTATTCTTTCCAACAACATTGTCTCTCTTGAGAGAAATATTGAATTTTTTGTTTCCGTTTTTTTTTTCCTCCTTCTATATTTATTTATTTCCGGCACAATGTAATTTCTGTAGTATATATATATATATATATATATATATATATATATATATATATATATATATATATATATATATATATATATATATATATATATATATATATATATATATGTGTGTGTGTGTGTGTGTGACAGCGCCATCTTGAGATCTGTCGTTCTCGGCGCTGGCCCCATCTGGGCAGTCATGTTGTCTATGTGGTTTAGTGCCTTTTGATCACGTTATCTTCAAGCAGATTTATTACAAGGCCATAATAAGCCTACATATTAGTTGTGTTTTTGCTCTAGTTGTGTATATCTGTGTTTTCATGCATTCTGGAGCATAATCGCGTGTGTTATCTATGTGGCGTAGATTAATGCGCGTAAGCGCGCAGTAAATTGAGTGGTTAGGCCAGGGCTTATAAAAAGGGGTAGCAAGCGGCGAAACCGGGCTATGTTTGAGAGAGCCGCCCAGTGAGAACAGACTAAGAAGACACACAAGAACGAAGCTGTAAATGCCTTGAGCACACAGTCTATGAACACTGACTGGGTGTTCGTTTGATTGTTTGTTGGATTGTTCGTTTGATTGTTTGTTGGATTGTTTGTTTGGTGTTCGGTAGAATTAAATGTTGATCTGCTTAAGGCTTTGGGTTGCTTGAATTGTTAAGTCTGCTGCTGAGAGGGTTGCAAGCAACCAATAATTGCAACCCCTGTCAAACGATCCTTTATAAATTTTCTTAGTGCACGGGTCTTGGGTGTGAGGTACCCCTAGCGCCCCTGTCACAAGTGGCGTCGTCGGCAGGATTGACAGACAGCACGCAGTGAAGCAACTCTTCAGCAATCAGAGCAGCAACAGCCGAAACAGTAGAACACCCAGTTCAGTGCAAGGCGAGGGACGGGATCATCCAGTTTGTCAAGATTTCTAGTCAACTCTACTAGCAACAAGATGGCGGCACGCAACACACGCGCTGCTAGTAGAACTGATAACGAAGATGTGGCTGAGGTGGATGACCCTGTGGTAGGGCTGGAGCGTCAACAAGAACGAGTGCAGTACATCGTGGTACCTACTCACAAGAGAGTGCGGTGCTTTGGGGAGCGCACGGGTCCTACGGCTGAGGAATATGTCAGAGAGGTGAGAGCTGCCTGGAGAGTAGGGATGATGAGTAAAGAGGACCAGGCAGATGTTATTCTTGACAGTGTGACCCCAAGTGTCCGTAGGGAGCTGAGGATTCAGGCTGATGACGGTGACCCAGAAGCAATGCTACATTCCATTCTTAGGGTGTATGGGGAGCGTCGGAGCATCCCAGAAGTAATGGCCGCGTTCTACTCTACCCGGCAAGGTGCAAGGGAGTCTCTTTGGGAATTCTCCCATCGCATTCACGAGGTGTTTGAAAGTGTTGTAAGGGCACAAAAGCAGAACAACGTCACTCCCTTGGCGCCATCCTTTCTTCGTGACCAGTTTGCTGCTTGTCTGAGAGATGACCTAGTAAGAAAGCTTGCAAAGGAAATGATCATCAAGGAGCCTACAGCATCGTTCACGTCGGTGAGGGACTATGCCCTACGGTTTTTGGAGACTGAGCCCACTTCTGGGGCTGGTGTTGCCAGTGTCGAAGCAGCTTCGGGGGCTGGTGTTGCCAGTGTTGAAGTGGCAAGAACAGAGACTGTGTCAGATACGCATGCATTAAACGCAGAAGTAGAGCGGCTGAGAGCACAGGTGGCTCAATTAGAGGCTAAAATTGATGCGATGTCTCAGGAGCAGGGGAGACGTACCAGGACAGTTCGTTGTTTTAGATGCAGAGAACTAGGCCACGTACAGAATCGATGTCCACAAAGCATTAAACTAGACCCCTCTGCGGCTGGGAGTCAGGTTACAGAAGGGGAGCAGAATGGCTCAAAGATAAAGAGGGTTGGTGGTCGACCGGAGTGTGAGGTGCTTATTGCAGGGAAGAAAGTCAAAGGCGGCCAGGGATGTAAGGGTAGCAGGAGGCGACCCAGGGCACCAAGGAAGCCTAGGAAAATAAGATGCTTCAACTGTGGAGACCTTTCGAACCACATGGCAGCCAAGTGTCCCCAGGGCCCGCTTCCTAAGCGATGTTTCCATTGTAGGTCCCCGGACCATTTGATATCGGTTTTGCCCATCAAAGAGCGCCCTCTCTAAGCGTACCAACACATCTACATTGCCGTCACAGTGCAAGCTAAGAGATGGCCGTGGCAACTGTCACCATAAGGGCGCCAGGAAAAGTGGTCGGCATTTAGAGGAGGAGACTCATCTAAAACTCGTTGAAGGACACGTTTCCAGGCTACGAGGGGCGCACGTAAGAGCAGAGCCACCGTTGCAGAGTTTTGCAGCAGTCCGGAAAGAGAGATGTGACAAGCTGTCGTGTTCTACTCCACTACAGGTCGGAGAATTGGTGAAGAAGAGAATGCACGACGCTGAGAGATCCGAGATTCGTGATATGTGGTCAGAAGACGAGTACGTTGTAGTTCGTGCTCCCACAATGACAGGGGGTCCATATATCATCCAACGAATGGACAGAGCGAGTCCGAGCATTAGAGTAACCAGCAATGACCTGAGACGAAGTGAAGGAAAAGGTGACCCTCCAGATTTGGAGAATACGACTGAAGCGCCTGATTTAGTGCAGTTGTCGGGACGACAACAAAATCAGGCGGGGAATATGTGACAGCGCCATCTTGAGATCTGTCGTTCTCGGCGCTGGCCCCATCTGGGCAGTCATGTTGTCTATGTGGTTTAGTGCCTTTTGATCACGTTATCTTCAAGCAGATTTATTACAAGGCCATAATAAGCCTACATATTAGTTGTGTTTTTGCTCTAGTTGTGTATATCTGTGTTTTCATGCATTCTGGAGCATAATCGCGTGTGTTATCTGTGTGGCGTAGATTAATGCGCGTAAGCGCGCAGTAAATTGAGTGGTTAGGCCAGGGCTTATAAAAAGGGGTAGCAAGCGGCGAAACCGGGCTATGTTTGAGAGAGCCGCCCAGTGAGAACAGACTAAGAAGACACACAAGAACGAAGCTGTAAATGCCTTGAGCACACAGTCTATGAACACTGACTGGGTGTTCGTTTGATTGTTTGTTGGATTGTTTGTTTGGTGTTCGGTTCTGTTCGGTAGAATTAAATGTTGATCTGCATAAGGCTTTGGGTTGCTTGAATTGTTAAGTCTGCTGCTGAGAGGGTTGCAAGCAACCAATAATTGCAACCCCTGTCAAACGATCCTTTATAAATTTTCTTGGTGCACGGGTCTTGGGTGTGAGGTACCACCTAGCGCCCCTGTCACATATATATATATATATATATATATATATATATATATATATATATATATATATATATATATATATATATATATATATATATATATATATATATGAAATTAGAATGGATGTATGTTAGTAATGTACAAATATAATACACTAACCTTGGTTCCGTATACAGAATCATTGGACACTAGTGCTATTCGAAGAACCCGCTGGAACTCACTATGCTCACGACTCTTTCAACATGAAATATATTATACTTACTTACTTAGTCGTTCCCCTTCTACCGTGAGGTGTAGAGGTTGGGAAGAGAGAGCGCCAGACTATCCTATCGGCTGTCTTCCTCCTGGCCTGGTTCCATTCTAGTCCTCGGTCCTTCAAAGATTGTCTAATGTTGTCCTCCCAGCGGACTCTGGGTCGTCCTCGGGGTCTGGATCCTTGGCTCTTTGTTTCCCATGCTTGTCGTGGTATCCGATCTTCTCCCATTCTGCAGACATGGCCAAACCATCTTAATTGGGACTGTTCTAAAATATATTATACGCTTAGACTAAATCGGCTGGCGGACCGCTATCTGTAGCAATACCCAAGGACTGTTTTTCCCTGGCTTATATGATGAGAATATTGCATTTAGCCATTTCGATGTTTGTCTCTTCTGTGTACTTCTAATGCCTGTGAAGTTTCTCTATTCCTTTGCTATATTCTTTTCCATATTTAACTTAGCTCAGACAGTCTGTCCATTACTCCAATATTTCGTTGTCTGTTCCGTGGGAAATGACCAGCAAAATATTTCCTCTGCTTAATTTCGCCCAACCGTCTCGGATCTTTCTTTATGATCTGTTCCGAAATCACATAATACGTGTGAGTTACTGCGGCTGTGTAAATAAACGCGAGCCGTACTGCCGACTCCTAATTGTTCCTAGTTGGTCTTTTGTAGTAATGTTTCCTTGTTAGGTACACAATCCATTGCAAAATTGGGTGCTTTCTCATGAGTTTAATAAGAACGTTGCCTGATGTGGATAATGGGTTTTCACAATCGAATACTTTCTCATGACTTGTGAAGTTTTCCGGCGACTGTTCAACAATAGGTCTAGAAAGTCGAAATCCAACTCATTCGCCCCTCGTAACATAGGGGAGATTGAAAAACACACGGAAACGAAAAACAGAGACCGGGATAAAGAAGATATGGAAATACTTTGACAGGATGGAACAAGACAGCAGGACTTGAAAGGTATTTCTTGAAGGTATATGCTCCACCAGAAGATGAAGGTCGACGATGATGATAATGATACACCTGATATCGTCAGTCCAAATACAACATACATGACAAAGTCTTGTCTTCAACCTAGCGCCAAAATGGGACGAGCTTCGTCGCGTGGATGTAATCACATACGAAAATGTATCCTCCGCAGTGGGACAACTGACGCTCACTTACTTATAAGATCTGACCCGACACTGTCTGGCGTCAGCGACCACCAGTCGGTACAATCATTCAAGCACCGTTGTCATCATCAATACATTCATACATTACCACTGCCCGCCTTTAAAATCTTCATATCAGCATAATATTCATTCCACAATCTGTCTGTGTATATATGGTTATTTATGTCTCTCTGCATGAATTTTTTGTTTCCGTTTTTTTTTTCCTCCTTCTATATTTATTTATTTCCGGCACATTGTAATTTCTGGTTACCAATTGATTTTTCTGGAATAACCAGCGAAATACGCTGTCCATTACAGCTTTGAAAGTCTGCAGTTTCCCTCTGTAACGGGCTTCAAGTGTCGCCATAACAACCAGTTCTGAGATTCACACACTTTTTTTAAATCTTGTTTACGGCCGCATCAAGCCCATCCACACGTGATGCTATCTTGTTTACATGTACACATTCTGTAGGCCAGAGGCTGAACGTAAGAAAGAAAGAGAGAGAGAGTCTAGGAGAGAGATAGTAGGGAGAGAGAGAGAGAGGAACAGAGTAGGGAGAGAGAGAGAGAGAGAGAGAGAGAGAGAGAGGGAGAGAGACAACGAATAGCTTTACAGCGTCCATGTACACATTGTGTAGGACAGAGGCTGAGTATGTAAGAAAGAGAAATGGGAGAGAGAGAGAGAGAGAGAGAGAGAATAATGGTACAAAATGTACACATAGACATTAGGTAAACAGAAAAAAGACCATACAGAATAGAGTAATTTTATATGCGAAACTTGGTAACGAGCGGTTGATCCCACAGTACACACAGAATTATTTGACACTGCTGACATGTAGAACTCTGTACCCAGCGGTTGAATAAGACATAATAATTTGACACCGTTGATATGTAAAACTCTGTAAACAGCGGTTCAACAAGACAGAATAATTTGACACTGTTGACATGTATAACTCTGTAACCAGCGGTTCAACATGACAGAACAATTTGACACTGTTGACATGTAAAACTCTGTAACCAGCGGTTCAACATGACAGAATAATTTGACACTTGACATGTAAAACTCTGTAACCAGCGGTTCAACAAGACAGAATAATTTGACACTGTTGACATGTAAAACTCTGTAACCAGCGGTTCAACATGACAGAATAATTTGACACTGTTGACATGGAAAACTCTGTAACCAGCGGTTCAACATGACAGAATAATTTGACACTGTTGACATGTAAAACTCTGTAACCAGCGGTTCAACATGACAGAATAATTTGACACTGTTGACATGTAAAACTCTGTAACCAGCGGTTCAACAAGACAGAATAATTTGACACTGTTGACATGTAAAACTCTGTACCCAGAGGTTGAACAAGACAGAATAATTTGACACTGCTGACAAGTAAAACTTTGTAACCAGCAGTTGAACAAGACAAAATAATTTGACACTGCTGACAAGTAAAACTTTGTAACCAGCAGTTGAACAAGACAAAATAATTTGACACTGTTGACATGTAAAACTTTGTAACCAGCAGTTGAACAAGACAAAATAATTTGACACTGTTGACATGTAAAACTCTGTAACCAGCAGTTGAACAAGACAAAATAATTTGACACTGTTGACATGTAAAACTCTGTAACCAGCAGTTGAACAAGACAAAATAATTTGACACTGTTGACATGTAAAACTCTGTAACCAGCAGTTGAACAAGACAAAATAATTTGACACTGTTGACATGTAAAACTCTGTAACCAGCAGTTGAACAAGACAAAATAATTTGACACTGTTGACATGTAAAACTCTGTAACCAACGGTTGAACAAGACAAAATAATTTGACACTGTTGACATGTAAAACTTTGTAACCAGCAGTTGAACAAGACAAAATAATTTGACACTGTTGACATGTAAAACTCTGTAACCAACGTTTGAACAAGACAAAATAATTTGACACTGTTGACATGTAAAACTCTGTAACCAGCAGTTGAACAAGACAAAATAATTTGACACTGTTGACATGTAAAACTTTGTAACTAGCAGTTGAACAAGACAAAATAATTTGACACTGTTGACATGTAAAACTCTGTAACCAGCAGTTGAACAAGACAAAATAATTTGACACTGTTGACATGTAAAACTCTGTAACCAACGTTTGAACAAGACAAAATAATTTGACACTGTTGACATGTAAAACTCTGTAACCAGCAGTTGAACAAGACAAAATAATTTGACACTGTTGACATGTAAAACTTTGTAACCAGCAGTTGAACAAGACAAAATAATTTGACACTGTTGACATGTAAAACTCTGTAACCAACGGTTGAACAAGACAAAATAATTTGACACTGTTGACATGTAAAACTTTGTAACCAGCAGTTGAACAAGACAAAATAATTTGACACTGTTGACATGTAAAACTCTGTAACCAACGTTTGAACAAGACAAAATAATTTGACACTGTTGACATGTAAAACTCTGTAACCAGCAGTTGAACAAGACAAAATAATTTGACACTGTTGACATGTAAAACTCTGTAACCAAGACAAAATAATTTGACACTGTTGACATGTAAAACTCTGTAACCAACGGTTGAACAAGACAAAATAATTTGACACTGTTGACATGTAAAACTCTGTAACCAACGGTTGAACAAGACAAAATAATTTGACACTGTTGACATGTAAAACTCTGTAACCAACGGTTGAACAAGACAAAATAATTTGACACTGTTGACATGTAAAACTCTGTAACCAACGGTTGAACAAGACAAAATAATTTGACACTGTTGACATGTAAAACTCTGTAACCAACGGTTGAACAAGACATAATAATTTGACACTGTTGACATGTAAAACTCTGTAACCAACGGTTGAACAAGACAAAATAATTTGACACTGTTGACATGTAAAACTCTGTAACCAACGGTTGAACAAGACAAAATAATTTGACACTGTTGACATGTAAAACTCTGTAACCAACGGTTGAACAAGACATAATAATTTGACACTGTTGACATGTAAAACTCTGTAACCAGCAGTTGAACAAGACAAAATAATTTGACACTGTTGACATGTAAAACTCTGTAACCAGCAGTTGAACAAGACAAAATAATTTGACACTGTTGACATGTAAAACTCTGTAACCAGCAGTTGAACAAGACAAAATAATTTGACACTGTTGACATGTAAAACTCTGTAACCAGCAGTTGAACAAGACAAAATAATTTGACACTGTTGACATGTAAAACTCTGTAACCAACGGTTGAACAAGACAAAATAATTTGACACTGTTGACATGTAAAACTTTGTAACCAGCAGTTGAACAAGACAAAATAATTTGACACTGTTGACATGTAAAACTCTGTAACCAACGTTTGAACAAGACAAAATAATTTGACACTGTTGACATGTAAAACTCTGTAACCAGCAGTTGAACAAGACAAAATAATTTGACACTGTTGACATGTAAAACTTTGTAACTAGCAGTTGAACAAGACAAAATAATTTGACACTGTTGACATGTAAAACTCTGTAACCAGCAGTTGAACAAGACAAAATAATTTGACACTGTTGACATGTAAAACTCTGTAACCAACGTTTGAACAAGACAAAATAATTTGACACTGTTGACATGTAAAACTCTGTAACCAGCAGTTGAACAAGACAAAATAATTTGACACTGTTGACATGTAAAACTTTGTAACCAGCAGTTGAACAAGACAAAATAATTTGACACTGTTGACATGTAAAACTCTGTAACCAACGGTTGAACAAGACAAAATAATTTGACACTGTTGACATGTAAAACTTTGTAACCAGCAGTTGAACAAGACAAAATAATTTGACACTGTTGACATGTAAAACTCTGTAACCAACGTTTGAACAAGACAAAATAATTTGACACTGTTGACGTGTAAAACTCTGTAACCAGCAGTTGAACAAGACAAAATAATTTGACACTGTTGACATGTAAAACTCTGTAACCAACGGTTGAACAAGACAAAATAATTTGACACTGTTGACATGTAAAACTCTGTAACCAACGGTTGAACAAGACAAAATAATTTGACACTGTTGACATGTAAAACTCTGTAACCAACGGTTTGAACAAGACAAAATAATTTGACACTGTTGACATGTAAAACTCTGTAACCAACGGTTGAACAAGACAAAATAATTTGACACTGTTGACATGTAAAACTCTGTAACCAACGGTTGAACAAGACAAAATAATTTGACACTGTTGACATGTAAAACTCTGTAACCAACGGTTGAACAAGACATAATAATTTGACACTGTTGACATGTAAAACTCTGTAACCAACGGTTGAACAAGACAAAATAATTTGACACTGTTGACATGTAAAACTCTGTAACCAACGGTTGAACAAGACAAAATAATTTGACACTGTTGACATGTAAAACTCTGTAACCAACGGTTGAACAAGACATAATAATTTGACACTGTTGACATGTAAAACTCTGTAACCAACAGTTGAACAAGACAAAATAATTTGACACTGTTGACATGTAAAACTCTGTAACCAACGGTTGAACAAGACAAAATAATTTGACACTGTTGACATGTAAAACTCTGTAACCAACAGTTAAACAAGACAAAATAATTTGACACTGTTGACATGTAAAACTCTGTAACCAACGGTTGAACAAGACAAAATAATTTGACACTGTTGACATGTAAAACTCTGTAACCAACAGTTGAACAAGACAAAATAATTTGACACTGTTGACATGTAAAACTCTGTAACCAACAGTTGAACAAGACAAAATAATTTGACACTGTTGACATGTAAAACTCTGTAACCAACGGTTGAACAAGACAAAATAATTTGACACTGTTGACATGTAAAACTCTGTAACCAACAGTTGAACAAGACAAAATAATTTGACACTGTTGACATGTAAAACTCTGTAACCAACAGTTGAACAAGACAATATAATTTGACACTGTTGACCTGTAAAACTCTGTAACCAACAGTTGAACAAGACAAAATAATTTGACACTGTTGACATGTAAAACTCTGTAACCAACGTTTGAACAAGACAAAATAATTTGACACTGTTGACATGTAAAACTCTGTAACCAACAGTTGAACAAGACAAAATAATTTGACACTGTTGACATGTAAAACTCTGTAACCAACAGTTGAACAAGACAAAATAATTTGACACTGTTGACATGTAAAACTCTGTAACCAACGGTTGAACAAGACAAAATAATTTGACACTGTTGACATGTAAAACTCTGTAACCAACAGTTGAACAAGACAAAATAATTTGACACTGTTGACATGTAAAACTCTGTAACCAACAGTTGAACAAGACAAAATAATTTGACACTGTTGACATGTAAAACTCTGTAACCAACGGTTCAACAAGACAAAATAATTTGACACTGTTGACATGTAAAACTCTGTAACCAACGGTTCAACAAGACAAAATAATTTGACACTGTTGACATGTAAAACTCTGTAACCAACGGTTCAACAAGACAAAATAATTTGACACTGTTGACATGTAAAACTCTGTAACCAACGGTTCAACAAGACAAAATAATTTGACACTGTTGACATGTAAAACTCTGTAACCAACGGTTCAACAAGACAAAAATAATTTGACACTGTTGACATGTAAAACTCTGTAACCAACAGTTGAACAAGACAAAATAATTTGACACTGTTGACATGTAAAACTCTGTAACCAACAGTTGAACAAGACACAATAATTTGACACTGTTGACATGTAAAAACTCTGTAACCAAACAGTTGAACAAGACAAAATAATTTGACACTGTTGACATGTAAAACTCTGTAACCAACAGTTGAACAAGACAAAATAATTTGACACTGTTGACATGTAAAACTCTGTAACCAACGGTTCAACAAGACAAAATAATTTGACACTGTTGACATGTAAAACTCTGTAACCAACGGTTCAACAAGACAAAATAATTTGACACTGTTGACATGTAAAACTCTGTAACCAACGGTTCAACAAGACAAAATAATTTGACACTGTTGACATGTAAAACTCTGTAACCAACGGTTCAACAAGACAAAATAATTTGACACTGTTGACATGTAAAACTCTGTAACCAACGGTTCAACAAGACAAAATAATTTGACACTGTTGACATGTAAAACTCTGTAACCAACGGTTCAACAAGACAAAATAATTTGACACTGTTGACATGTAAAACTCTGTAACCAACGGTTGAACAAGACAAAATAATTTGACACTGTTGACATGTAAAACTCTGTAACCAACAGTTGAACAAGACAAAATAATTTGACACTGTTGACATGTAAAACTCTGTAACCAACAGTTGAACAAGACAAAATAATTTGACACTGTTGACATGTAAAACTCTGTAACCAACGGTTGAACAAGACAAAATAATTTGACACTGTTGACATGTAAAACTCTGTAACCAACAGTTGAACAAGACAAAATAATTTGACACTGTTGACATGTAAAACTCTGTAACCAACAGTTGAACAAGACAAAATAATTTGACACTGTTGACATGTAAAACTCTGTAACCAACAGTTGAACAAGACAAAATAATTTGACACTGTTGACATGTAAAACTCTGTAACCAACAGTTGAACAAGACAAAATAATTTGACACTGTTGACATGTAAAACTCTGTAACCAACAGTTGAACAAGACAAAATAATTTGACACTGTTGACATGTAAAACTCTGTAACCAACAGTTGAACAAGACAAAATAATTTGACACTGTTGACATGTAAAAAAACTCTGTAACCAACGGTTGAACAAGACAAAATAATTTGACACTGTTGACATGTAAAACTCTGTAACCAACAGTTGAACAAGACAAAATAATTTGACACTGTTGACATGTAAAACTCTGTAACCAACAGTTGAACAAGACAAAATAATTTGACACTGTTGACATGTAAAACTCTGTAACCAACGGTTCAACAAGACAAAATAATTTGACACTGTTGACATGTAAAACTCTGTAACCAACGGTTCAACAAGACAAAATAATTTGACACTGTTGACATGTAAAACTCTGTAACCAACGGTTCAACAAGACAAAATAATTTGACACTGTTGACATGTAAAACTCTGTAACCAACGGTTCAACAAGACAAAATAATTTGACACTGTTGACATGTAAAACTCTGTAACCAACGGTTCAACAAGACAAAATAATTTGACACTGTTGACATGTAAAACTCTGTAACCAACAGTTGAACAAGACAAAATAATTTGACACTGTTGACATGTAAAACTCTGTAACCAACAGTTGAACAAGACACAATAATTTGACACTGTTGACATGTAAAACTCTGTAACCAACAGTTGAACAAGACAAAATAATTTGACACTGTTGACATGTAAAACTCTGTAACCAACAGTTGAACAAGACAAAATAATTTGACACTGTTGACATGTAAAACTCTGTAACCAACGGTTCAACAAGACAAAATAATTTGACACTGTTGACATGTAAAACTCTGTAACCAACGGTTCAACAAGACAAAATAATTTGACACTGTTGACATGTAAAACTCTGTAACCAACGGTTCAACAAGTCTAAATAATTTGACACTGTTGACATGTAAAACTCTGTAACCAACGGTTCAACAAGACAAAATAATTTGACACTGTTGACATGTAAAACTCTGTAACCAACGGTTCAACAAGACAAAATAATTTGACACTGTTGACATGTAAAACTCTGTAACCAACGGTTCAAACAAGACAAAATAATTTGACACTGTTGACATGTAAAACTCTGTAACCAACGGTTCAACAAGACAAAATAATTTGACACTGTTGACATGTAAAACTCTGTAACCAACGGTTCAACAAGACAAAATAATTTGACACTGTTGACATGTAAAACTCTGTAACCAACGGTTCAACAAGACAAAATAATTTGACACTGTTGACATGTCAAAACTCTGTAACCAACGGTTCAACAAGACAAAATAATTTGACACTGTTGACATGTAAAACTCTGTAACCAACGGTTCAACAAGACAAAATAATTTGACACTGTTGACATGTAAAACTCTGTAACCAACGGTTCAACAAGACAAAATAATTTGACACTGTTGACATGTAAAACTCTGTAACCAACGGTTCAACAAGACAAAATAATTTGACACTGTTGACATGTAAAACTCTGTAACCAACGGTTCAACAAGACAAAATAATTTGACACTGTTGACATGTAAAACTCTGTAACCAACGGTTCAACAAGACAAAATAATTTGACACTGTTGACATGTAAAACTCTGTAACCAACGGTTCAACAAGACAAAATAATTTGACACTGTTGACATGTAAAACTCTGTAACCAACGGTTCAACAAGACAAAATAATTTGACACTGTTGACATGTAAAACTCTGTAACCAACGGTTCAACAAGACAAAATAATTTGACACTGTTGACATGTAAAACTCTGTAACCAACGGTTCAACAAGACAAAATAATTTGACACTGTTGACATGTAAAACTCTGTAACCAGCGGTTGAACAAGACAAAATAATTTGACACTGTTGACATGTAAAACTCTGTAACCAACGGTTCAACAAGACAAAATAATTTGACACTGTTGACATGTAAAACTCTGTAACCAACGGTTCAACAAGACAAAATAATTTGACACTGTTGACATGTAAAACTCTGTAACCAGCGGTTGAACAAGACAAAATAATTTGACACTGTTGACATGTAAAACTCTGTAACCAACGGTTCAACAAGACAAAATAATTTGACACTGTTGACATGTAAAACTCTGTAACCAACGGTTCAACAAGACAAAATAATTTGACACTGTTGACATGTAAAACTCTGTAACCAACGGTTCAACAAGACAAAATAATTTGACACTGTTGACATGTAAAACTCTGTAACCAACGGTTCAACAAGACAAAATAATTTGACACTGTTGACATGTAAAAACTCTGTAACCAACGGTTCAACAAGACAAAAATAATTTGACACTGTTGACATGTAAAACTCTGTAACCAACGGTTCAACAAGACAAAATAATTTGACACTGTTGACATGTAAAACTCTGTAACCAACGGTTCAACAAGACAAAATAATTTGACACTGTTGACATGTAAAACTCTGTAACCAACGGTTCAACAAGACAAAATAATTTGACACTGTTGACATGTAAAACTCTGTAACCAACGGTTCAACAAGACAAAATAATTTGACACTGTTGACATGTAAAACTCTGTAACCAGCGGTTGAACAAGACAAAATAATTTGACACTGTTGACATGTAAAACTCTGTAACCAACGGTTCAACAAGACAAAATAATTTGACACTGTTGACATGTAAAACTCTGTAACCAACGGTTCAACAAGACAAAATAATTTGACACTGTTGACATGTAAAACTCTGTAACCAACGGTTCAACAAGACAAAATAATTTGACACTGTTGACATGTAAAACTCTGTAACCAACGGTTCAACAAGACAAAATAATTTGACACTGTTGACATGTAAAACTCTGTAACCAACGGTTCAACAAGACAAAATAATTTGACACTGTTGACATGTAAAACTCTGTAACCAACGGTTCAACAAGACAAAATAATTTGACACTGTTGACATGTAAAACTCTGTAACCAACGGTTCAACAAGACAAAATAATTTGACACTGTTGACATGTAAAACTCTGTAACCAACGGTTCAACAAGACAAAATAATTTGACACTGTTGACATGTAAAACTCTGTAACCAACGGTTCAACAAGACAGAATAATTTGACACTGTTGACATGTAAAACTCTGTAACCAACGGTTGAACAAGACAGAATAATTTGACACTGTTGACATGTAAAACTCTGTAACCAACGGTTGAACAAGACAAAATAATTTGACACTGTTGACATGTAAAACTCTGTAACCAACAGTTGAACAAGACAGAATAATATGACACTGTTGACATGTAAAACTCTGTAACCAACGGTTGAACAAGACAGAATAATTTGACACTGTTGACATGTAAAACTCTGTAACCAACGGTTGAACAAGACAAAATAATTTGACACTGTTGACATGTAAAACTCTGTAACCAGCAGTTGAACAAGACAGAATAATCTGACACTGTTGACATGTAAAACTCTGTAACCAGCAGTTGAACAAGACAGAATAATTTGACACTGTTGACATGTAAAACTCTGTAACCAGCAGTTGAACAAGACAGAATAATTTGACACTGTTGACATGTAAAACTCTGTAACCAGCAGTTGAACAAGACAAAATAATTTGACACTGTTGACATGTAAAACTCTGTAACCAGCAGTTGAACAAGACAGAATAATTTGACACTGTTGACATGTAAAACTCTGTAACCAACGGTTGAACAAGACAGAATAATTTGACACTGTTGACATGTAAAACTCTGTAACCAACGGTTCAACAAGACAGAATAATTTGACACTGTTGACATGTAAAACTCTGTAACCAACGGTTGAACAAGACAGAATAATTTGACACTGTTGACATGTAAAACTCTGTAACCAACGGTTGAACAAGACAAAATAATTTGACACTGTTGACATGTAAAACTCTGTAACCAGCAGTTGAACAAGACAGAATAATTTGACACTGTTGACATGTAAAACTCTGTAACCAACGGTTGAACAAGACAAAATAATTTGACACTGTTGACATGTAAAACTCTGTAACCAGCAGTTGAACAAGACAAAATAATTTGACACTGTTGACATGTAAAACTCTGTAACCAACGGTTGAACAAGACAAAATAATTTGACACTGTTGACATGTAAAACTCTGTAACCAACAGTTGAACAAGACAAAATAATTTGACACTGTTGACATGTAAAACTCTGTAACCAACGGTTGAACAAGACAGAATAATTTGACACTGTTGACATGTAAAACTCTGTAACCAACGGTTGAACAAGACAAAATAATTTGACACTGTTGACATGTAAAACTCTGTAACCAACGGTTGAACAAGACAAAATAATTTGACACTGTTGACATGTAAAACTCTGTAACCAACGGTTCAACAAGACAGAATAATTTGACACTGTTGACATGTAAAACTCTGTAACCAACGGTTGAACAAGACAGAATAATTTGACACTGTTGACATGTAAAACTCTGTAACCAACGGTTGAACAAGACAAAATAATTTGACACTGTTGACATGTAAAACTCTGTAACCAGCAGTTGAACAAGACAGAACAGAAAAAAACACAGAAAGTGTGAGGAAGAGAGAGAATAATATTATCTATTTTTTTACATCTTTTTTTCGAACCCCAGGGATCTGAGTCTTCACTCTTTACCCTTGTGCAACTGGGAATGAGCTGCAGGGCTTACTTGCAAACCCATAGGGCTTCCACAACTCGGCGGTCTTAGCATTGGCAGAGTTCGTGAAACATACCAGACCCACGGAGTTGGAAGGCCCTCTAACCTAGAGGTTATCCTTTTTACACTTAACATTAAGTAAACAGAGATTGGACATATACAACATACAGATATGTATGTATGAATGTATGTATGTATACATATATATATAAAGAGAGAGAGAGAGAAAGAGAGAGAGAGAGAGAATAATTTGACACCCCCCCCCCCCCCCCCCCCCCCCCCCCCCCCCCCCTTTCCCCCGACATGCATCACGCTACAACCACAGCTTGAAGATATATATACACAGGGTAATTGACAAGCCACTTCTTATTTCAAATGTTGATATCTTTGACTTGTATCAACCACTGTATAGACATGAAACAAATGGCTATAATCCAATATTGGACCTATATTTTTTTTAATAATTCCCAGAAAACAAAATAAAATAAAATCTTAAACGACCAATAAACTGACATTACATGTCAGAGCAAAAAGTGGTGCTAGCTACATCATGTGTTGAAACAACCGGACCTCACCTGAGGGGCATTGGGACAAGCAAGGGGTGGGTTGGTGTGGGAAGGGTGTGGGGTGGGTGAAGTTTAGGGGAGGTGGCGGCACCTGTGTGCAGCGGGTGGGGGGGGGGGGGGGAAACATAGAATAAGAATAAAAAGGAGGGTTAGGGATTAAGGTTAGACATAAAATAAAAATGATACTTAGGGTTAGGATTAGGGATTAAGACTAGACATAAAATAAAAATGAGACTTAGGGGTAGGGATTAGGGTTGTTGTGATGTATGACTAATGAATTTATAACGCCAGTGCCCCACAGAGAGCTGTATTACTGTGGTGTTTGCATTCAGATAGGATAATTGTTGCACGGACTGGTTTGTTTGTTACAGCTGGCTTGTCAACGTACGTGCAGTAATAGTGTCAGTGATAGGGTCTGAAAATGATGCTCAACTTTTACTTCTGTGACGTCACGGGGTTTTGAAGAAGAACGTGCCGTGACCTGGGTCCCGTTGTTTGGACAAGTGGACGCAGTGTGGCTGTAAATGTCTAAATATTGGGTAAGGAAAAATCAGCCGCTTATAGAGTCACGGACGTACTGGCGTGACTACCCTATTACACTGGCTAGATTCTTTTGAAACAACCTTGATGGTGTTAGTATAAATTGAAAATTAATATTAGACAAACATAAAGGTATGTTTTTCAGGCACTCGTAAGAAATAAAGAAGTAGAACACTTGGACAACAGAAAAACAACAGACGTGAGTGGCTTACCCAGGGTTCGAACCCCGTACCTTCCGTACGACAACTCCGCCTAGCTATCAAGCGAATCACACTGACCCCACGGCCAGCTAGGCATCCTAGCTGGCCGTGGGGTCAGTGTGATTCGCTTGATAGCTAGGCGGAGTTGTCGTACGGAAGGTACGGGGTTCGAACCCTGGGTAAGCCACTCACGTCTGTTGTTTTTCTGTTGTCCAAGTGTTCTACTTCTTTATTTCTTACGAGTGCCTGAAAAACATACCTTTATGTTTGTCTAATATTAATTTACTGTTTACAGGCCTCGGGTTTCCCTTCCTTATGTGTTATTATAGTATAAATTGAACATTCTGTTCCGAACTGCTTACACTCTTTCGCTAGATATATCAAACTAAACCGGATATATTCGCATTACTGTGTGATCACTGATTCGATAAACGGGGCTCAATGCACCTGCTGGCTATACTGTAGTGGTTGATCAATTTTGCGTTCACCACGTCGAATCTATTTCACTGAATGCCTCATTGCCTTTCATGATAGGTATTGACGCTCATAAAGAGGCGACTGAAAATAATGGCTTTGTTTAGCTTTCAGATTTAAGTGGTCGTCTCGTGCGCGTGGCACGTACAGGTTTTCACTAGACGAAGTGACAGTAGTGGTTCAGCACGTCTTAGTTCTGTGTTATGCTGCCTAACCCCCGTCGTTGTGTGCTTTACACTGTGATCGACTTAAGCTGGAGTTGCATTATAATGTTAGCTTGCCGAAGTTGTAAAGTGTCAAGCCAGACACTATCGTGCCTACTTGTATCATGTATTGTTGTTAGCACACTTGATGACTCACGTTTTTTTTTCTATGAACTTACTTACTTACTTACTTAATCGTTCCCCTTCTACCGTGAGGTGTAGAGGTTTGGAAGAGAGAGCGCCAGACTATCCTATCGGCTGTCTTCCTCCTGGCCTGGTTCCATTCTAGTCCTCGGTCCTTCAAAGATTGTCTAATGTTGTTCTCCCAGCGGACTCTGGGTCGTCCTGGGGGTCTGGATCCCTGGCTCTTTGTTTCCCATGCTTGTCGTGGTAGCCGATCTTCTCCCATTCTGCAGACATGGCCAAACCATCTTAGTTGGGACTGTTCTACTTGGGTCTGCAGGGGATGGGATTTTAGGCCTTGACGTATCGTCTGGTTGCGGACCATGTCTCTTCTTGTTACTTCAACCACCTTCCTCAGATACCTCATTTCTGAGGTTTGGGTCTGGCTTTTGTGGGTTGTAGTCATTGCCCATGACTCGCGTCCATATGTCAAGACTGGGACATAGGTGGAGCGGTATACAGCCATCTTTGTTTTCTTACCAACCTCTCTCTTGCTGAGGAATCCTCAATTTATGGTCTGAAAAAGTCTCCCAGCTGCTGCTTTTCGAGTGGCCAACTCTTCTTTGATGCCTCCCTTTCGATCTATAATAGCTCCGAGATATTTAAAGTGGTCGACCTGCTCCAGGACCTGTTCTCCCAGCTTAATCTGATGTCTTCTTTCTTCTCGTGATATCACCATGGATTTTGTTTTAGAACTGCTTATGACCATCCCTCTCTTCTCCAGCTCTTCCTTCCAGACTTGCAGGTTGGATTGGATATGTGCCTCTGATTTAGAAATCAGGGCAACATCATCAACAAATGCCAGCTCTGAAATACATACCGGTCTCATCTTCCAGTACCCCACTGAATACTTTCTTGTTCTCTCCCTACATGCCTTGATGACATTGTCCATGAGTATGAAAAGATAAGGTGACAGGATATCACCTTGTCTTACACCAGTGGTGGTCCTGAACTCTTCTGACTTATGGTTTGCTGTCCTCACATAATTTCTGCAAGACTTGTAGAAGCTCTGTATATGAACTCAATCATCATTAACCTTGATCTACGCTGACGTCATCAACAAATGCGTACCAAGCTTTCTAGTTCTTTCCAGGTCTTCTGTATCACTTTAAGTTCATGTCTGTTGAAGGTCTGTTCTTTACGGAGGGGAGGGGAGAAGAGAGAAAGAAGAGAGATGATGTGTTTCAAGGGTAATGGCTAAATCAGTGTTTCACAAAGTGGGCGGTAACGTCCCCTGGTGGCGTTGGAAGGATCTAAGGGGGCGATAAGGGAAAATTAGGCCGCAGTGGGGCGTTTATTTTGTAAGTGGGTGGTTGAAGATTTGACAGGCTAAATTTAACAATTTTACTCAATCTACCACTTACTTGCAAAAGTGCTTTGATTATACAGGGCCCTGGTGTGCGCGCTTAGGAAATTGTGGTGAACTTCTAAATACAATATCTAAATTAGAATGTAACAGTATAGTGCATAAAGTCAAAGATAGGATAGTACTACAAATTTTCGGCGAGAATCTTAGTCGTCGGCTATGCCTTCAGCTTATTAATTGATAACGCCTTAGCCGAACAAAAAAGGGTACCCAATTTTTCAAATTCGTCCTTGAGACAAACGTAACACTTTCCTAGGTCAACTAAGTATTTGCCTAAATACATTGTAGAAGGGAGGGGCACTGATAGATAACCAACGCAAATCACGTCTCACAATTGTTTCTAAAAATAAAACTAACTTGCTAGTATTGCCATTAGGCGGTTTCAAATACGATGTAACGTTAGAAAAAGTGGACACTACGGTCATGAAAACACGCTTAGCTCTTATTGCGAATGACATAAACTCTCGTAATTAGCTTGAAAGTACATGAGAAAAGAATTGAATAGGAGGTAGTTTAAAAATCAACAACTAACATGGAAAAAAAAATATTGAACCAAGCCACGTAGCCCCATAAAAATCATATATTCGTGTAAATGTGGCCTTGCTGACTAAGAATATGTTATCAATTACATAAATAGTCCATTAGATAATCAAATATTGGGGATAATACATAGAGAATCGGAGATACTGTCAGGTCAAGTCATGTCTGCTTAGATTGGATAGCATATTTTTGGGGGAATAAAATTAGGTGAGAGAAAGGCTAAGATAGTACACTGAAAGGGATTGGATGGAATTTGAAAGAAGCCGTAATATTATTGGCTGACCTAAATATACAAATCTAGTTGGTAATAGTAACGCATAGGGTTTGAGATAGTTTTTTTAAAAAAAGAATTCATTAAAAAAAAAGAGATGCTTGGTCTCAAAGCTTTTTAACATGATATAAATAGTAGGATGCTCGCTGCCATTTTTTCAAAATATTCAGAAGAGCAAGAAGCGATGAGCAGACTTGTGTTTTTTTATTAATAATACTACCATCAGAAAGCAGTCTGAACAGAGGCAGTGATGAAAGTGTGCTACATTATATTGCCTAATTCATCGTTACTTGTTTATATTTCCTTGATATGTGGTAAGATTGATTTTATTGACTTTTTAATTAACAAAGGGTTGTGTGTAAGAAAAGGCCATGAAAAAAGATTGTAATTAAATGGTTCCATAACAGACTTAGGCATAGCCTAGATGTTGATCCATCATATAAGGGACTATCTAGAAGTTTAAAACTACAGGACTAAATATATGATGGTCATACAGGAACATTACACCTATCTTATTGCATGGAAAAGATTATTGCAGGAATGACAGAGGTGTAGCATCCATTAGGGAAGAGAAAAGAAAACTGGTAAAATTTGTTCCATCAAACTAAAGTGGAGAAGCAGGGTTGTCATAGAGAGCTGACCATGTTCTTTGTATTGACCATATGTTTACAGGTAAATTAGGAGGACTTAGTTTGATATTAAGACAGAACCATAACTTGCATTGACAGGGGTTCCTGCTAGCACTTGTCTGGTGCTAGTACTCGATCAGTGAAGAAGTCTGCAAGATTTCAAAGAGTCTCTGGCACCTACTTGTATCAAAGAAGTCAAGACCAGAGGAGACTGAAGTGTTTGACCAAACCGACTACAACTGCGGCTTATTCCAGGAACCAGATAAGTGCTATATCTGGCCTGGGACAAATTATCACTAGTAACGAATAATCTCCTGTGCTTACAAAAACATTCCTCCTAAAGAAAATAAGGAACAATCATAGTGAAACAAAAGACATTGGAATGATGATAATCCCCAACCTGCTTCCCATTCACAGTATTTAAATAGAGTAAACAACATCAAAGTGAACATTTGTAACAATGTACTATGGACATATTGTCTGTTGCATGTAAATATTTTTTTATATATTTGTAAATATATCTATCCATCTAAATTGATTCTCATTGAACTGTAGTCCTGACCAAAACAACTTTAGGCTCAGGACCAATAAAGTTTAAAAAAAAATATTTTAAATATAAAATTTAACAGCTGGAGTTAGTTGAGTTTATCATAGTACTTAGTATATGTTTGTATATGTTTTTGTATTGAGATTCTTTTACAACACTCTTACAATACCCTAGACACTTTATGTAGCTTTCAGTCACGCTAGTCAAAAAGAATATAACTTCGAGTGAGATCGTAAGGTGGTAACAAGAAAGGTACTCTGTAATACAGTTGTTCATTGTTTACCTCAGAGACCTTCACAGTTGATCTCACTCAAGTACAACTATACGCACACCATTCTTCTTAACATCAAAACCCACCACAGAAATGATGACGGGAATATTTGATTGTCAAGGAGATGATGACGGGAATATTTGATTGTCAAGGAGATGATGACGGGAATATTTGATTGTCAAGGAGATGATGACGGGAATATTTGATTGTCAAGGAGATGATGACGGGAATATTTGATTGTCAAGGAGATGATGACGGGAATATTTGATTGTCAAGGAGATGATGACGGGAATATTTGATTGTCAAGGAGATGATGACGGGAATATTTGATTGTCAAGGAGATGATGACGGGAATATTTGATTGTCAAGGAGATGATGACGGGAATATTTGATTGTCAAGGAGATGATGACGGGAATATTTGATCTTTAACTGCGTTATCCTATTCAAATATGGCATAGATCTCTGCGGGTGTTTAAACAGTACCAACTTTGCTGTGTTACAGATTTGATTGTCTCAGTGTTTAGGGGCGATGGTGATAACGTGATAGCCGTGATACGTCAATAAAGAAGAGGAAAGTTTCAATAGAGCCAAGTGTATAACCATCGGTGCTATTTATAGTTATTTTTTTTAATTTTCATATAATGCTGGAACATGGAGTGGGTGCTGGGAATATGCTCTTTGAGCCAAGGGGGCAGTGACCCCCCCAAAATGTGTGGGAAACACTTGACTAAACGAATGAATGAATGAATAACGATAATAAGGGCAATCAATGGGCAGATAATATCAGAATGGAAGTGACATGGACATATAATAACAACAGAATGGAAGTGACATGGACAGATAATCTCAGACTGGAAGCGACATGGACAGATAATCTCAGACTGGAAGTGACATGGTGTCACTAAATGACCATGCTCTTCATTTTATCCCGTTCTACCTTTATTTTTCTCTATATTGGGCCTTCGATTTATTTCTTCCTTACCCGTATTTTCTCTCATATTGGAACGCATAACTCAGGTTTCGCGTTGTTATTTTCGCATGATCTATCCTGGGAGAGATAACGTTAAACCTCCCAGCTGGGAGCGGTCAGATAACAATGCCCTACTTTGTTTAAAAACAAACACAGGCGTGAACGTACTCGCTCACCAAGCTTGGCACCCATACTTCTCGTATGGTTAAACTGGAGATAAACTGCACTTTCGATGCGGCAGAAATGTTATGCAGCATTTATGATAACAAATTAAACTGAGGGTTTGTTATGAATTCAATGAATCATCTAAAAAGCGGTAGCAATAATACCCTATATGGGAGGATTTTTGTATTACCTGTGTCATGCGGAATTTCATGTGAAGTGGGGGAGAAGATATATACTAAAGTCAAACATTTGAATCCGCTTGGTCTAGATTAAATATATAATACTAGACTACGTCTATGTGAAAAAAACGGGCCGGTCCCTATCGATCTTTGTTTCTCTCCGGCAGTATCGGTACATTTGTGGTACTGATTTTTATTATTTGCTCTCAACTGTCGCACTTTTCTTTCTTTTTTGCTTGTGTGGCAAATATTTTGTAGGTGCAACCATTTGTTGACACTCCTCTCTGTGATGTCACCTGTTTGTTACCTGGTCATTCTAACTTGCGATGAGCAACTGAGATAAGACAGTCGCCGGCGTGTTTAGATTGAACCGCTGATAAGACGACTCGTTTGGTAACCCAGATGGGCAGACACGGAGTTTTGCGTACTGATATGACACATTCTGGGGCAGCCAAATATGATACAATCGCTTCCGGTCACTTGTTTAAAAGTAATCATGGATTTATTACATTTGAGACAATATGAGTCTACAAATGTGTTTGCAAAAGTGTATGCAAGGTCCCAGATGTCCATATATGGTAATACATGAACTTTTGCTTCACGCACCTTATTTCACGTGGAATATTTTTGAAATCATCACGCCATATCTGCATGATTTGAAATGATTGTATCTTTCTGATTAGATTCAGAACAACAATGCGTGGGAAGATAGGAATATAGTCTGACCATTTTCGCAGTTTTTTTCACTGTGGATTTCACGCTCGCCAAGACAACTTCAGACCTCGCCAGAGTGAAGACTAGATTCATAATTCCTTTTTTTTAAACCGGACCTGTTATTGGAGAACCAAATAAGACTTACAAAGCACAGGAACTCTCTACATTTTAATAAGGAACACCGGGACTAGGAAACTGAAGAAAGACACGGAGTCAGAGGGAATTGAAGTTAAAATTAACGACCCCCAGTACACGTGAAAGAAGGCAGCTGCCAGTGTTTTTTTTAAGCCCTCTGAGCAAAAACGTCTGTGAGCCAAGATTGACTTATTGGTGGTACCAGCAGAAAGTACTGTCACGGGATTGCCTCCCTTGCTTTGCAGTAGTGGTCCACTAATGGTCACAACGCGAGCGTATCTAAAAGTAGGTCGTCCAAGGTATCTATCTTCGCGCAAGATTACTCTTGGCAAAGATATAGATAGAAGATGAATGGCGATTCTACCTTAGGGGAGCCTTCACAAGAAATTCCCAGAAGTCAAGAACAAATGCTGCTTAAGGGCTGAGCAAATTTGTTAACTTATTATCTGGTCCGTCGCCTTTTGCGAAGGGGTTATGCGCTGATTCTGGCCCGTCAAGCCCACAGTTGGAATAATCCAACGAATGCCCTCTTATAATTAATGGCTCTATATTTATACATATATATTTATCAAGAAACATTGGCTCACACGTTTGCTTTCGTACAAATAAACTGAATCAACTATTATTGTTTAGTTTAAAATAACATACAACAAATTTAATAGGCAGTTAGTTCAACAAGTTAAAATAAGGATTAAATGGGGTGAAAGTTATATTAAATTTTACTCTTCTCTCACACTAGTGACGTAGGAACTTCAGTACTTAAGTCTGATGTCTTGTAACCACAAACTGTGACAAATTAGAAATAAACAAATGCCTCAGTACATTTGTTCTCTGCAAACTAACAGGCCAATTTTCATGCTTCCACCCACGAATGTTAACCTCTTAGAAGAATTAAATTCCCGAGCACACAATGTAACCCAGGGAATATGATGAAAATTCACCATTATCCTTCTGGGTATTAACTAGGAAATTGCGTCTGGAGTGCATGAATAATGATTTGCCTGAATTACAATTAAAACAAAGTATATAAATCTCACAACATGATTCTATACACTTTAGGCACAGGTGATGTAATCATCACACATCACTCATCCTTATACTCGTCTGAGTTCTCTGGGGTCATCTCTGCTGTTGGGTTTCCTGCACGACAAGTCAGAAACAATCACTATCTCTTGCTGTAGTGGTTTATGAATATACTATTTTCATATGTTGAGGTTGCCAGCCTCATATATAACCACTTAGCAAGAAACCTGTAGAATTTACATTAGTTAATAATTTGTGTACACTTACCCCAAAATTTTGGGAATATACACGTCTCCTGTCACAGATTTAGAATGGACCCACAGCCCTGTAGTTAGATGCTGTTCGAATCACTTAAATCTGAGCAATTACTCTTATGACGGGTGATACACATGGTCTGGAAATCTATAATTCCTCTTATGACTTCTTGTGATAGAATTCCCAAGTTTCCAGTCTTGTATTAAAATGGCGGGTTTACTTGTGAATTCCAAAGTTGCCCAATACTCGATCTGGTACTCATAGCTGTGGAATGGTAAGTCCTATCCTCTTTCTTTTGGTTTGTTAGGAGGTGTTTAGTTGACGCTGCGATGCAGTCTGTCTGTGTTGTGTGCTGTGACTCCGAGTTTGTTAGATTATATCTCACAATCCTTAGTTTCAAATCTCAGCTGTGTTTCCGCCGAAAGTTTCAATCAAATCATAGTAGATTCTGGCGAACCAATCCAATCTATCTAGCACTGTTTGGGTGGGGAAATTTATCATTACTCATCCCACGAGCATTTGAAAATATTAAATTTAATATACACGCGTGGCCTCTTACACAGTGATGTCATATCGTTACCTAAAACTTCCGGCATACCTGTTTATCAGAATAATCTGCGTGCCTACGCCAGACAGATGTCTGGACAGCCGCGTGTGGTCTTCTTTCATCTGATCACAAAACCTGCTTGTGTCAACACGATCAGCCGCTTCCAATGGGGTCAAATGTTTGACGGACACGTTACCACAGGTGTTCAGACGTATTAGGCGATAAAATATTATCGCTGGCCGGATCACCAAACCTGGCGAATCGTAACAATAGTCTGCGAGTGGAGTATGAAACAATAAGATACGCATTACTCCCATAGCAAATACTGCCATAGGGGAGTGGCGTGTGAGAGAATTCACTATGCTATGTCCAGCATAGAGCAAAATAGTAGAAATAACGAATGAAAAGGCATGATTTATGCCAAATATAAGCGGAGAAAAATGAAGAAAAAGAAAGGATACTGCCAGAGGGTTGAAGGTGTGAGAGATCACACAAAATGACACGTGCAGACGTGTCGTCACAAGTACCATCTCTGGAACAAGAAGGGAACCGTGGCCTAAGCTTTATGACGAAGGACCCACGTGGTAGACTCTCCTTGACATTTCTGGGAAACGAGCTACCCGCGACAAACTTGATTAGAGATGAGTGCGAGCAGAGTGAAAAGAACCAACCCATAAGAAGGAGCAGAACCGTCATTGGAAGCTAAGATCAAATATATGCTGCCACTTGAACTTTTTGTATCATCTCACAATCCCTAAAGACGGCGATGATAACTTTTCTTGATCCATAACTATTCAAAATTATTTCCAACTGTTAAAACCTAAAGTGTTTATTAAATTTTGTTATTTGTACTGTTACAAATTTAACTTCGATTTAATCATTTTAAAGTTACTGCATGTTTGTCTCAGTCAAATTACTAAACAGAGCTATACTAAAATAATAGAATTCCACTGAGTAAATCAGGGGTGGGGGCTTAAACGAGCTGAAAGTAATAAGTGCTTAAATCCTTCACAAAAGCGTCGGCAGAATTACAGAGTTAGCATACTCAGCCAAAGCAGTATTGTTCTCGCTTATTCTGAGTGTCTTGTGAAGACTCCCTTTGTAATAGAAGTGTCATTACCCTTCTATCTACATCTCTGCCAAGAGTAATCTTGTGCGAAGGTAGATACGTGTCACGGCGCTATTTCGCCGAAATTTCAGATTGGCCACCTTGGGTGGTTGGCAACCCTGAGAGAAGCTGGTTGTCCAGATCAGGTGACCGGACAGGAAGCGGGAACGGGTTTTGGCGCAAAAGGCAGTTCCCTCATAGTCAGCGGCCGAGGTAGGTCGCAGATATTTTCACTCGCCAGCATTCTTGTGGTGAATTGTATGCCATGTTGGGATTATTATAGTACTTGCCATATTTCATGCTGAGTGGATTATATGTTATAATTCTAGATGTGGATAGGATCAAGTGGGCATTTTCCATAGATAGCAGAGTTGTAAAGTGTCTATGTGTTGAGAGTACCATTGAGCGATAGTCAGCGATAATGTTCATTCGGTAGGGCATACTAGAACGTATTATGTTGATAGATTGTGCTGGTAGTGAGGCAAGTTACATTGGTATTCTTCGTATCGTAGTTCATACGTTGTTTATGGCCGTGTGAGGCCTTTATTTGTGTGTGTATACCATATTAAAGGGCAGTATGAAAGGTGTTATCTTGCTGTGTCAGCCATTACATGTTGTGGTCGTACCTTTGGAAGGACGAGCCTTATTCATCATTAGTATTGGTGTTACTATAAATCCACAATATTAGTGGTCTTGACAATACCTTTGAAGTTTTGGCCAATGTTGGACCACTACTGCGAAGCAGGGGAGGCAATACCGTCACCGTCTAACTGGCTACTTTCACAGCAAAGAAAGCGGCGAAATCATGGGTGAAAAGTCCCTTATATTGTAGCACAAGTTTAGACTCCGGCACTGTGTTCCATGGAGTCAAGACGTCACTTTCAGACAGGCCAGGACCAAAGAAAAGTAGGATTTCAATAAAGCAGACTGGGCTAGGTATTGAGGATCTTCTGAAATTAACCAGAAAGACAACTCGACTTTATAATAATGGAACCACAAAGTCCTCGGAACCTATATACAGGATAATAGTGGGATTAGAAATAATATTAATACCGTAACTGCCTGTAAGAGGGCCTAACAGCCAGTGGCCTGACATTATTTGGAAGTCTTCCTTATATCCCGATACGGGGTGAGCTGTACATCTTATCATTTTATATTTTGCATTTGACATGTTTAACTCGCTGGTGGTTGTACAGGTTCATAAGAGGCTGGCAACTTCAGTATATGAAAATGATAGAGTTATGAACCTCCACAGAAAGCGCTAGTGACTGCTTCGTGCCGGTTCTCTCACAGGGAACCAAAAGCAGAGGTAGCCCCAGGCTCCAAGTGGAGCAGGGAGTGGATGATGATATCATGGTGTACATATTTATTATATTAACAATTTAATAAGTTTATATGTATATTTAAAATTAATTGAGAGTAACGATCATGTTTCATCCAATCCACTGGGTTAACGATTGATACTCAGAAAGGGTAAAATTACTGAGAACAAAGGAAAAGGGTCGGAGGAAGTGACAGCAGGAAGGCGCCTGACTTATGTAGGGAAACCAATACTTAGCAGAGACATTTGTTTCTTCCAAAGTTTGTGGTACAAGTTGGAGACAACAGTTTGTAGTACACGCTGGAGATACCAGTGTGTGATACCAGCTTGATATGAGTCTGTGGATCAAGAGCTTGTGGTCTACGCTAGATGCCTGCCTTCGACGGGTTGTGAAAGGACGTGCCCTCACCACAGAAGTCGATAATTGATGGAGCAGTCAGTAAACCAGTCCAACATCTGGCCAGTTAAGCTATTCTAACCAGACCAACGCAAACGTAATTCTCACCACTAATTCAAACCACCCTCGCCAGTCTTCAATGAGGAAAAACTCGCTAGCGTAAATTCACTAACATAACTTATTTGTAAAGACAGTCCTATAGCAGATACTGTAGCAGGGGAGTGAACTGTTATACTCCATCTATACTAGGTCTCAGATTGTTAAGGTGTGGGGTAACAGGTTCACTTCCTTACCTTCCCTAACTAAAGAGCAGTCAGGTATCCATGTACATCTTGGTTTAACTGGACCGTGATGCTCCTAGGTTTCGAACCCAGTAACGTTGCCCCGAAGAAACTAACCCTCTAACCAATCTGCCAATTGAGACCCCGTTAAATGACGATTAATTGATGCAATTATTTGTACTCCACATGTAAAGAAAGTCAAGAGAACTTGATACCAATGTTCACTTTTGACAGAACGTAACACACGGATCTCACAGACGCTGAAGAAGATATGCACTACAATGATTATAAGAGCAGAGGCGTATTTAGAATTTTCTTTTTTGCTTGGGTTATTCGTACGGGGAAAGGGGGTGGTGCCCATTCCGGGTGCTCTCGAAAGATGGACTGGTGATACGCGCTGGTGAAATCAGCTGAAGTCAAATGTTCTGGAACCAAGGGTTCCAGTTTTAACATAAAAACAAAGAAAGGAAAATCTCAAACATAAGTAAATAGCTAAGCTAGACGAAAGACAAAAAAAAAAAAAAAATGACGTTTAAAAAAAAGAAATAGAAGAGGAAACCCCAATACATACACAGATAGCTGAGCTACAGACAAAAAAAAACAAAAAAACAAACAAACAAATTATGATGGACAGACAACAAGGTTGAAAAAATGAAACAACAAGGTTGAAGTACCCTTGCAAGAACAGGAAAGGTTGAAGAGATCCTAATGAGCGCACATACTCCACCTGGAGCCGAGAATGAAGAAACATACAGATGTGATAATTGTAATATGTTCCAGGGGGGAGTGTCCTGTGAGGAGACAAACAATCGGGCTCATGCTCCTTCACGCAATGCAGTAAGCGGCCACTAATATGAGACACTGGCAGCTTCATTAGATAATTCAGCCTACTACATAAACCAAAACCACATCAATACTGAACTTTAGTTCAGGTTCCAGGACACCAGCTGCTGTAGTGGTTCCATGCTCCATAGGGAACACAGTGAAGAATGAACATGAGAAACTGTAATAACAAACACAAATGAAAATTTCTTGTCTTCGTAAGTAACATAATACCATTGTTACCTTTACTCGGTAAATACGGCTTATTTTCTCGCCCAGCATATTCTGGTGGTCTAATGTTATTAATCATATCAATTCTCATATCCGTTAGTCCCTTACTTTTCGTACCAAAATTACAAGCTTTTTTCATGACGCATTTTTCGTTGAAATAATGCGCCGTGGTTGCCATCCTGAATAATGACGGATGTTTGATTGTGAACACAACTTCTAGAATATTCCTCATTTGTAATTCGGGTGAGTATGAATAAGTATCTCATATTTTAGAATGGAGTTCGTCACATTTGCAGTAACTCGGCCGATTTAGCCGCAAAAGTCGACATTACCTTAAATAATGATTCGGTGATGGAGTAATAAAAAGTTTATTTAGAATGATTTTTTGTTAATACTACCAAGGCAAGGTTAAAAAAAAAAATTTCCGTAAATTAACAAAACATGTTGTGATAAAGTAGCTGTTAATTTAATTAGTCCAATTTCAGTCCACAGACTGTTTTCACTTTTTCCTATGCCATTGTTGACACGATACTCCACAGCTTCATGACAAATGCATCCAGATAAATAACCACAAGAGAATTAGTGCTTTCATGAGCGAATGCAACAGATAAAGCACACCGTAATTATTTCCCGCCATGTTTTGACTGGTGACTTACTCGTTTCTGACTAACACTATACTTGTGGCTTATTTTCAGGTTCTAGTCGACATACATAATTTACAACTAACCTCTCTATACCTGAGGCTTAATTTCTCGCCCAACATATTCTGATCAACATATGTAATTTACAACGATCACACAGTATGTATGGATTACAGTCGGAATCCATATGGCAGTCTAATGTTGATTCGACATTATTCTGGAAATTCCTGCGACGTAGCTGGTACCAAACTGTATCGGCCACTGCCGTTCCTTTGGATCTACCGGCTGCGTGGAGAGGGGGAACATGCTGCACGGGCAACAGCTTGATCTCCATATAACTATGCCTAAGCTCGCGCCTTAGAGATCAAAGCTGTGGTATCTAACGCATGTGTCACCAGCACACTTCTATATAGCAGCGAGACATGGACAGCCTATGCTAAGCAAGACAGAAGGCTCAACAGCTTCCATCTACAGTGTATACGCCACATCCTCGGTATTTCGTGGAAAGGCAAAGTGACAAATGTCGAGGTGTTGTCACGTGCTGGCCTTCAGAGTACACACTGCTTAGACAGCGCAGACTACGCTGGCTTGGCCGTGTCTGCCGCATGGTAGATGGTCGCATCCCGAAAGATATCTTCTACGGACATCTAGTAGACGGCAAATTAACAGTTGGGCGACTGCAGCTGAGGTTCAAAGATGTCTGCAAGAGAGATATGAGGGCACTGGATATAAATCCAGCAGCCTGGGAGGATGAAGCTGCCGATCACACCAAGTGACGATATTCTCTACGGCGCCACCTCAGATAGGGCGAAAAGAAGTTCTGACGGCACGCAGAAGAGATGTGAAAACGTCAGTAAAATAAGCAGCTGAGGGCTGTCACCTCAGGAGCACATTCTCATAGTCAGCTATGGCTGAAGGAGTTATTATTATTATTATGATTATTATTATTGTCTCGCCCAACATACTGTGGTTGATTGATATAATTTCTGGCTATAGCACTATCTTTAGACTACTGTTGCAGACTTTTACCGATCACACGAGCTCTAAGACGCTAACTTTGACATAATTCACTCTACCGACAAACCACCAACTTTCTTCAATGTCCCGGATTCAAATGAAAGAGAAGTACGGACAAACAAAAAAGGAAGGAGACTCAATGTGAACAGCATAAATATAGTTCTAATACTTTATCTCTAGACAAATGCCGTCACCTAAATATAATGTCATAAATATAGTTCTAATACTTTATCTCTAGACAAATGCCGTCACCTAAATGCAATGTTATAATAAATAAGATATTATTAAAATAACACACATACTAACAAATACTTCGGTAAATTGATACTTTCACGTAAAACATGCATGACTCCGGCTCTGACAAGAATGTCACACACAAAAATATCCTAGGCAATAAATCCTAGTAGGTCAATAAACATAAGAATAAGAGTGCTACGTCGAATCTATGTTATTGTATGGATGTCAATCGTGGACACGGAGAAAGCATACAAAACTGTCATAGGTAGAGGCAGAGAACCGGTATCTGAGATGACGATCAGAATTCCATGAACAGTTACGATAAAAGTAGAACTAACGAACAAAGAAATATAATCACAAAGATGCGGAGAAGGCTGTTGATCTGCAGTGGGTGAACAAGTGACGGTAATGACAAGTGGCGCATTCCAAAAACAGTGAGAGACGGGACAGCTGGGATAACAGAACAAAATAGATGGTCCCATGAAACAGGGGATAACAGAACAAAATAGATGGTCCCATGAAACAGGGGATAACAGACAAGATAATATGGCATAGGAAGAAGTCAAGAACAGAACTGATTGAGAAAGACAGGACCGAGATATGTGGAAAGACATGCTCGCCTACTCTACGCTAGTGCGCCCAATTGATGATAATGATTTCTACTGAATGGTGCCATCACTTACGGACACAGTCGAGTGGATCTCATCTTACTTGACCAAGTAACGAAAATCGGAAGCTGAAGTCAGTTAAAATTAATTACCCGCCAATCCTTCTTAAAGATACTCAAGAGACCGTCTGTAGATGCTACACGGCTTGACGGATTGGGACGCTTTTTTTTCCTTTGGCTAAGTCTTCTCTCACTCTTCTTTGCTGGAGTTGGCCCCTGGGAACGCCTTTGTTTTCTGGCTGTATTTTAATCCTCCCTCCTCTCTTTCTAGTTCACTCAAGGTCGTATTTTCACACCCATGTCTACTATATACAATATTTTATTTAGCCCCCACCCCTCCCCCACCCCGCCCCCCCCCCCCCCCCCCCCCACCCCCCCCCCCCCCTTCCGCAGCCCCCTCCCTCAAATTCAATCCGCAGCACCTCCCTCAAATTCAATGACATTCCACCAGCTATAAAGATATGTATAATGTACTGTTAGTTGATCTTCCTGGTGCTAGGTTGTCCTCCCTCTTCCCCATCCAAGGTCACCACTAGTTTATGATTGTATTTACTGTCAGACATTCCGAGGAGCAAATTCTAATGTAAACAGATCACACACAATATAATCAACTGTAACTAACACTGATGTAAATATAACACAAATAGGTAAATAGAACACAAGGTCGTTTATATCTAAAAATGCACTCTTAACTGAAAGACCGTGTGTCTAGGTTGAATGGAGCACGCCTATTTAAAAAAAAAACTCATTAAAAAAGGGGGAATTAAAAGTTACGCTGTAAACCCTAATTACAATTAAAATTTAGGTTAACAGGGGAAACTATCTTCTGAGATATTGGATGAGCGTAGGCTAATGAAGGTCATCTGTATCCACACAGTGAGTGGACGCCCTGCTCCACCTGTTACTGCTACACGCTTTTCTCATGGTTCGATGGCCAGGATTTGCGGATGTAGCGAATGGAAAAGGGACAGGTTGACGTTTTTATGTTTACAGATGTCCAATCATATTTCACTGTCATCCATCTACTTCTGCAAGACATGTCAGTCTTTGATGATCTCAAATTTCTCAAACTGAAGGCGTGCTGTTTAAATGTATGCCTTCAGCTATATGCATGCAAACCATCGCCATATTCAATCGAAGGTTCATTTTGTATTCATAGACACAAAAAATTATCTTAGAAACCGGTTTTCAAACTCGGCTAAACGGCAGCGTCACTGATGCTAGCTCACTTGTACACACTCTAATCACATACACCCACAAGCAACTGTCTTCATGTTGATCACATTTGTAATCAGGTTTGACGGTGAGCCATGTAGCCTACATCCAACCTCCGGGCATGCATTTCGATTTCCGGGAAGTCAAGTCTAGATGAAGATTTATGATGAAAAGGGAAGATGCATACGGAATGAGCAAAGAATGTATTATGGAATGCGTGTGGATGAATAAGCAAGTCAAAATACTTTAGCTCCCCAAGGAACATAGGTCTTCCACAAACACATGCCAAGTCCTCCTCTCACATGCCATCAGCTCACGGCTTTTTCATCGTTTTATTTTTGTCTCTAAATTTCTTTTTTAAACAAAACGTTGTGTATATAAACAACCATGAGGAAGTGGTGGTAGCGTACTAGGGAATAACCGAGCAGCGAGCAAAGGACACTCTTTTCAATATTATATTATCCAGAGTACGACAACACAACACTGATCATTGCACAAGTACTATCTACATTTAACATTGTCTGGAAATCTAACTGAACAATATAGAATCAGGTCGCGATATAATGAAAAGACATCTGCCTATAATTGAAAGAGATGAGCCTCGAGGAAATGAGACAAACAAAAGTTTATGTTTTTTTTTAAGGATGTTTGTTTGACATGCGGCTGGCTTACAGCACTCACCCACAGTCGTCTGGCTCAGCTTACTAAGCAGACCGGCCACTGGCCACACGATTCGATTGATTCCGTCACTCGGCTATCATCTTCACGTGTATCTAATCTTTCTCAGTTATACCGGAGCATCTTTTCTCCATGTCTTCATTTGCCTTATGTATCTTTCCCTATGGCTTCGACCGCGGTAGTCGGCGAGTTATATCACAGGTATGTCTCTCACTGCTTGTCAAGTACTAACATTTCCACATTCATTGAGCTGCTTACAACTGTTTGATTATTTCCCAAAAGTTTCCAATGTTACAGCTCTCCAGCAACCAATAATCTGGTTCCTTCTTATGCATTTATTCATGAGCGTATTCTGTGTTTTCCTTATAGTCTTCGTTGTTCCCCATGTTTCTGCTCCATCCAAACAGAAAACCTTTATATACTGGAGTTTGTCCAAAGACTGGTAGCTGCCTTAATCTTTCCAGATTTCCATATATATTTTTGTCTCAGTTCGGAAAACAACGGCCGATCTCTTCTTATTAAGATGTTAAAATGTAACTGATAAAATTACCCGGCAGTCCTTGCTCTGCTTAGAGAGGTAGAGAAGATAAAGAACACGCGGAGAAGACAGCTAGAGACAGACATGAAGAAAAGACACTGCGCTGATGGCACGAGGCAGGAAGACTTGGCATGTGTTTGATGAAGACCTATGCCCCTTGTGGAGGTGAATGATGATAGTGATGTAATTGACGACAACACTCAAGTATATACATGTATTCACTCGTCCAGTGGAGTTACTGTTAACAGAATGGAGTTAATGTTGCTGTTAATTATTGTAATCGCTTTAGTGTATGTATTGTCCCCCTAATGTGTCTGAATATGGTCAAAGTTTGACAGAGTCTGTATGTGTCCAAATGTTGACCTGACTTTCTAGCATCTATCTATACATGCGCAGGCTCTAGCGGGGTTTTGGGCGGCTTGCATATTGTGACAACCGTGAATGAATGTCAGTTCTAAACAACTTTTATTCAATGTGATACGAGCGGTGTTTGGAATTTTCAAATCTTTGAGCCCTTGGTTCACTAGGTTTCTGATGACCTTGGCCATCTTAGCGCTAAAAATCTGCACACGACCCTCTATTCGTAGTACCTTTTAGACTATCAAAATTTGAAGGAGACCTAAGTGGCCTGTCACGGCCCGCTATACACGGATCAAAATTACAATTTTTACTAGATTACAGCCGTGAAAGGATCACATAACTTGGTGACGTTATACATAACAACGAGATCACAGAACTTAGTGGTGTACACAAAATTCAATTTTCAATGCATTAAAATAAAAGTGTAGCCTAAAACTTGTTTTAAATTATTTATTCTAGCAGTTAATTCCAATATACACAAAAGCAGCATGTTCAGTTAACATTAACGGGCGAGAAACAAACTCAAACCTCTAGTTGTCTGGTGTATCTGAACAGATTAAAAGTGTCTCTTACATTAGGTTGTGCAGGGGCTGCCAAACTAATCGTATTAAACACACAGCTCAGGATTCACGGATGCAAGTGTACATGGACTTTGAGTTAGATTTCCTGCATGGAACCTTCTTCTTCGTCTTCTTCGTTCGTCCTGAAAAGGACGGTGGTTGCGTTGTGTCTGTTTGCGCCTAAGCTGTGATATCTGCACCTTTCGGTCGACACATCCGACTTCTGCACGGCATTTTTTAAGGACCGGGTTTGCCTTCCCATTTCGATCCATGCTCGCTCAGTCAGCCTGCACTGCTGCAGACTGTTTCCAGGACCACCACGTGGAGGTGGAGCACGGTCTTGACCAGCTCTGGTTCGCTGGTCCTGACGCAGGCAGTCAAGCTATGAGTCGCTGACTGCATTCACTATTGCTGCATCTTGGGGTCCCCTGCATGAAACCAGTTGTGGTTGTGTGGCCCAACGCTCCGTAAGAAGCGAAAAGGAAATCGATGAGAACTGGAGGGCAACAAAGAAAAATTCAAAGAAAATGTTTTCCTGCTGCTGTCTTTGACAATACTAATGCAGCAAATATGCTATTATAGTGCTCCTAGATTCATATAGAGTTACGACAACTAAAATTTGGCCGCCATTTTCTGTCGAACCCGTAGTGCAGGCAAATGGACCCGATCATGAGTTTCGGACCCAATTTGCATTTTCGTTTAGGTTAGCTAATAATTTGAAATAAAATTAGATGCAAATACAGTAGCACATATTTGTACTATTATTTATATTTGAAGTAACAAAACAAAAAAGAAGAAAACTAGTTTACTTACGGGTTTATTGAATAGAATCAGTAGCGTGGATTTTTAACACATACTCCGTTGAATTTTATATTCCTTCAGAATTCCACTATTTAGCAACAAATATTCCGTTAGAATTGCAACACTTAGGAAAAAACATACTCCCATCGAATTGAACTATTTACCTAGTTTGAAATGTGGAAACTGGCGAATGACTGTTGTAGTCACTGACAGTTTTACTAGACCAGATGATCACAACAGTTTATGTTTTCATTAAAAATGCGACTATGTACAGATAGTTTTAACAAAATCTAATTACATATTTTGGACCGGAGAGATTATAGTTTTATTATTTTATTATAGTTTTATATATATATATATATATATATATATATATATATATATATATATATATATATATATATATATATATGTATATATATATATATATATATATATATATATATAATATAAATATATATAACAATAAATATATACAATAATTTATTATATAATAATGTTATATAATTTTATTATAATTAAAAAAATATTAATAAAAATATACAATTCTATTACCTATCATTTTAAATTATATAAATTTAAATTATATAATTATAAAATAATAATAATTATATAATTTATATTATATAATTTATAATTATATAGATTATATAAAATATATAAATAAATATAAATAAATATAAATATAAATAAATATATATGTATATATGTATATATGTATATATATATATATATGTATATATGTATGTATGTATGTGTGTATATATATATATATATATATATATATATATATATATATATATATATATATATATATATATATACATATATATAAATATATATATATATATATATATATATATATATATATATAATCTTATAAATATAGAAGAGGTGTTAAGAATAGACAGACCTAGGGAACTGCATAATATAGTCAAACAATATTTATCACGAACAAATGTTAATATTAGTGTCTGGGAATGTGAAGGTCTGATGCTGTTCTTACAATGCATATGACTTTTAACAGATGAAAGTCAATTAAATATCTGTTAAAGTCAGTTATATAACTGGAACCACCAGGCCTTTACACCCCTCCATTTTAATATAATTCTTGTTCAGAGTTTCTTCTTGATTTTGTTTGTTTGTTTTTTGTTTATTTATTTAACGTATTAGCATAATTGTGATTGTCCCTATTTACAATGATTTGACAAATGTGATGCCACTTTCTCATCGGCAGTTGTTCATATTATTTGGAATTGAAAACAATATATATCCTAATTATAACCCATCAGAGGTTGAACGGGATATTTTTCTTCATTAATTTAAAAAGAAAAAAAATCTTACTCGACGCTTATTCCAGCTACTAACCCTAGTATTGTCGACAAAAAATGGCGTCCACGTCGTTCAGCCTCGTTTTCGATTCTGACATAGTTGTCATAACTCTATATGATAAAGGGGCACTATGCTATTACCTCTAAAGCATGTATTGTCTTTCCGCAACCTATACATAAGTTGACTATACTAATGCAGCAAATATGCTATTACCTCTAAAGCATGTATTGTCTTTCAGCAACCTATATATAAATAATTCAAGATCCTGTAGGGGGGACAAACTATGACAATACAGGGAACGTGGCACGCCATTACAACACACATCACAGCTAACATGGCAAGCCATTACAACACACATCACAGCTAACATGGCACGCCATTACAACACACATCACAGCTAACATGGCAAGCCATTAGAGTGAGGGTTTTCATTATGACGACGCCCGTAAATATGATTGGTTGCAATGTTGGAAGAGCATAATCATTATGTACCGTCCAGGAGAAAGAAGCTCTATGCGATTAACCACACTCCTGTCATAAACGCAAACAATGTTAAAGAGAGGAAACTCTGTGGAAAGCAAAGTATTCAGCATTAATGAGAAAATACGTTGCCCAGGTTATATCTTCATGCCTTGCTGCTCACCATCGGGAAGATCCACAGATATAATCATAGCCTGAACCAATCAGGGTAAGATAAACAGACGATTTATGGAAATCAATTATTGATCATTGATGAAATATTTCTACACAAACCACAGCTCCTCGAAGAAAGTGGGTGAACGTGGATGTGTGTGTGGGGTGGGGGTTGTTTGTGGGGGTGAAAGGGTGTAAAGGAGAAATCTGGTGTATGGAAGCAGCGACTTCTCAATTATGGGATTTCCAGTATGTCGGTGTAGGAAAGCATTGCCATAACCGCAAGACTCAAGTAAACCAGCAACAAGAAGAAAACGCCGACATATCCTATGTCAGAAATGAACAGAGAATAAAAAAATACACCTCCTAAGTTCCGGATTGTGGATGGGTAGGACGCAGCGTGAGTCACAAGGCCGACTGGGTTGCTAGTGTGGGTTATTTCAAATCTTCAAAATAGCGCCGTGCAATATAAATAGTTTTTCTTAAGCTGGCAAATGTGTTTAGCTTCAGAAATAGCTGTGATGTTACGGTCACCATTTCTGGTAAAACAGCCAGACAGTTATAAAGTTTATGCTGCACGGAAACTTAGTAGTGGGGTTCGATCAGCAATAATACAGAATATTTTTTGTTTGGTTCGGTTTTTGCCCTCCTCTGGCGAGGCGTGTTCCTTTCAACCTATTTATTTATATCAGAGCGCATTTACCATCCCAAAAAAAAAAATCAACTCTGTTGACTGCTAACTCGATCAGCGTTGATAGATACTAAGTCCAGTAAAGGACCAACATTATCCATCTGCTAGCATAAAGCCCTAAAAAGGACTCGCCAGCTCCGCCAACGCCCGAGCTGGTATATATAGAACATCAACATCATCATTTTCCTTGGCGCTCCATATGGAACACGAGCCACCACTGTAGCTGTCCTCTTGCAGGAAGCCTGCATCAAGCAGTCTTGTAGCTGTGGTTTCTGTGGCTATTTGTTTGACATGATGAGGTTTGTCAGCCCCATGCATAACCTCATATTAGTTGTCTTGTACGACATGCTTGAGGGTGCCGTAGGCTTATTCTTTCTACGTCTTGAGTTGCATGAGGCCCTACAAGCCCGCGCACACACATGTGAGGGAAGGAGTAAGACAGATGACCACAACATTGATGGCATCTTGTCCTGTTATGCATTACATGGGCTTTACTGTCAGGTTTTGTAACCCGGACCTTGACTTTCCTTATTAAGTGCAGGATTTAAATGGCAAACATACAGAGCAACAAACACAGCCTTGACTGGAGACTTTCTGTGAGACAGAGACTGACATGTCTTAAGTCTTACCTGGCGTGTGCGACTCGAAGTTCAGTCGGTCTTTCTCATGGACACCGTCCGTCTGTATGTGCTTCTTCAGATGTTTCCACTGAGTGTCCACAGCTGGGTCCACCATACAAAGCTGAAGGATAACACATACATTAGAATATGCCAGGTGAAGTAGAGCATTAATTACATAATAACTGTAATATCATTTTTATTTCCGTTACCTACGGAGACTGAAGCCACAAGTGTAGCTGGTCTTCTTGAATGAAGACTGCACCAAGCTACTCAAATGTCACATTAGTGACTCTGAAACAAAATTAAGGGTAAGATACAGACTTTCATAAATGGGTGTCTGCGTGGAAAAGAAAGATTGAAATGGTATGACAAGGTCACTAATGTGGAACTGATGGAGAAAAACAATCCACATACAAACCAATGGAAGAAGAGAAGAGACAACGCTGGTGTTGGACAGGAAACAGATGAAGACAACCTGCTGACAGCCTCTGTTCTGAAATCCTCAGGGTATGAGAAACGGATGGAGCACTTTTAAAAAAGCACACACGCACGCGGAGAAGAGAACTGGTGAGATATATGAATGGGGTAAAGAGAGATAGAAAGACCTTGAATGGATGACAAAGGACAGAAGGTATTCACATTTTTTACTCAGGACATATGCTATACAGGGAAATGATAGGTACTGATGATGATACATCGGTGACATTCAATAAGCCATGCATTCTATTATTCAATGTCCATGCTTCACTTTCATAAAAGAGTATTTGTTCAGTATAGCACCGTGTTTCTGATTGATATCATGTATCCCCATATTTAATAACTGCAAAGTACGAAACGTCCTGTAACTAACAATGAAAAAAAATTTTCTCGGGAAAATACAGAAAAGGCGCGCAATGCACAAAGGAAGCTTAACAGAACACCAATTAATAGAGGATGCAGGCCTTTAAGTTTTTTCGTGGTGCATTGACCATTGACCACAAAGATTCAATAAAGTTGAAATATAATGGAAAGGAATGAGATGCGCATACGAGAATTGTTGCCGTCTGTGACAGAACGGGGCGGCCCCTATTGATCTTTGTTTCCATCCGGAAATATCAATACATTTGTGGTACTGATTTTATTGTGTGCTTTCATTTGTCGCACTTTTTTCTTTCTTGTTCTGCTATGTGTAGCAGATATTATGTATTTTCCTTCTTACACCATTCTCAGGGATAAATAGACATGTCTGGTTGTTATCCATTTCTCCCTACATTGCAAGGAGTGGCAGCGACCTAACCATGTTGGCTATCGTGGGCGCAGCCAATATCAGTTCACAGATTGACACGTAAATCGCCTCAGCGCAGTGCTTAATCACTGATAAGACTGATAAGACACGGGTGCGCTCATCACCAACGCTTGGAATACGGGGAGACAACTGATGGACAGACATAGATAAGAGATTACTTTCTGATAAAAGTAATGATTGTTACATTGGGAACACGTTGTTATATGAGTTTACCGACATGTTCGTAAGTTTGTACCCAAATGCAAGCGGATGTGTACAGCCCATTTTCAGAAAAGTAATGTTTGAAATTTTGCATTAGCTGAGTGATGCAACATATTCAAATCAGATTGACTGATCCTGTGAGGCGCGCATAACAAATGCGTGGGAACGCAGCGAATATAATCTGACCATTTTCTCAAGATATTTCACTTGAGAAATCGCTCGCCAAGATACAAGACCTTGCTAGACTGAAGAATTAGAATTCCGAATTCCTTCTTAACATACCGTACACCTTTTATTTGAGAATATTGGACGGACTTTCATAGCCCAGGAAATCTCTTTCATATTAAATAAGGAAACCGGGACTGAGGAAACTGAAGGACCACACGAAATCAAAGAGGGAACTTATTAAATTAACGAAACCCAAGACGCGTGTAAGAGGCCGATTCAAGTCTCTTTCATTCATCTGAGCAAAAAGTATGTGAGCCAGGATTGGCGAAAGTTTGTGCTTTTATTTACATATATATATATATATATATATATATATATATATATATATATATATATATATATATATATATATATATATATATATATATATATATATATATATATATATATATATATATATTACCATTTAATATGTTAAGCGGATTCATGAACCACACTGCCACGGGTGATTGCTTAATTAGTTTTAAAGAATACTAAAATGGTAATGGAGCAGGGAGGGAAAGATGAAAGAAATGACGTACATTTTAAGTATAATACTTACATTTTCAAAGCAGTGTAAATGTCCATATAAACATATTCACTTTAAAATTAATGTAAGTTTTCAAACTTTAAACCAGTGTAAACCAGTTTAAAATATTCATTTTAAAGTTAATGGAAATTTCAAACTTTTCAATCCGTGTAAACATAAATGAAAACATATTCAATTTATATTGTGAACACTTTTCAATCAGTGAAGATGTATATGTAAACATCCTCTATCTGTATTATTAACCTTTTCATTTAAATATAAAGTAACTATTAAATCTATTCTATTTAAATGCAAAGAAAGTTTTATCCCGAGGGATTAAATTTAATTCTCATCTCTGAGTTAATTGGGATGGTGGTATGGGAAGATAGGAACCCATAACTATGGGTTGGAAAACGCCACACTCAGAAGAGCGTTTCGTTCTATTCTTCTACCATAGTTATTGGTGGTATCTGCAGAAAGTACTATCTCTGGAACAAAAAGGGAACAGTGGCCTAAGCTTTAAGACGAAGGACCCACGTGGTAGACTCTCCTTGATATTTCTGGGAAACAAGCTACACCCGACAACCTTGATCAGGGACGAGCGTCATCAGTGTGAAAAGAACCAACCCATAAGAAGGTGCAGAACCGTCTTTGGCAGCTAAGTTCAAATCTATGCTACTACTTGAACTTCTTGTAACATTTCACAATCCATAACGACCGTGATGATAACTTTTCTTGATCCATAACTATTCAAATTATTTTTCAACTGTTAAAACTTAAGCGATTATTAAATTTTGTTATTTGTAATTATACAAAATTAACTTCGATTTAATCATTTTAAAGTTACTGCATGTTTGTCTCAGTCAATTTACAACACACATTCTAAACAGAGCAATACTAGAATAATAGAATTCCACTGAGTAAATCAGAGGTGGGAGCTTAAACGAGCTGAAATTAATAAGTGCTTAAATCCTTCAAAAAAGTGTCGGCAGAATTACAGAGTTAACATACTCAGCCAAAGCAGTATTGTTCTCGCTTATTCTGAATATCTTGTGAATACTCCCATGTGATAGAAGCGGTATTAGTGGCTTCTGTGGCAACTTGTTTTCAATGAGGCTACCAGCCACACGCACAACCTCATATTTAATCGCCATGTACGACATGCATCAGTCATCTTTAGTACTATTCTGTCTTTATCTCATCAGAGAGAGAGAGAGAGAGAGAGAGAGAGAAGGGGGGGGGGGGGGGAAGAAGAGAAAAACATAGTGAATTTGTACACACCTTAGTTTTTGCAACATGTAATTTCATTAATTTTACAGCAAGTTGAAGGCTTGTAGGGGGAGCTGTTGGTCAGGTGGTTATTACCTTCCACTACGTTGTAAGGCCTTATGTCAAACAGTGATAGCACTCCCACCCCATAATCTCCCACGTTTTTTTAATAGACAGGTGTGATGATAATACAACAATGTCTGAGACGAAGTTAAGAAACAATATGAGACTGAGAAGGAGTGAGGCTGAAATGTCCAAGACTTTTGAGGGCGGGAGCTGCTGAATGTCATGAAGAGTATACTGAATAGACAGATCAAGAGTACTAGAAGAGGCATAACAAATCTCTATGGGAGAAAGGACGTGTAAAGATGTCACCAAGGTCAGTGTGGGACTACTTAGTACTATCAACATTTTCCTTTGGGCTCCTTACAAAGCATGCTGCCACCACTGTAGCTGGCCTCTTTGCACCAAGCAGTCATATAATTTTGTAGTTTCTGTGGCAATTCGTTTTACATGATGAGGTTTTCAGCTCCAATCACCTCATATTAGTCGCCTTGTACGACATGCTTGAGGGCGCAGTAGTCCTAATTTTTCTTCGTCTCTTCAGAGACCCACAGGAACTACATGGGGCGCTGAGTACTATCGCCACCCCAGAAATGAAACTCCAGTGGCACAACGTGATGAAACTGGCGAACTCACTTGAGAAGATAACACAGATAGCAGGATGGTCGCCAACAAACATAATACAGACACTTGAGAAGATAACACAGATAGCAGGATGGTCGCCAACAAACATAATACAGACACTTGAGAAGATAACACAGATAGCAGGATGGTCGCCAACAAACATAATACAGACACTTGAGAAGATAACACAGATAGCAGGATGGTCGCCAACAAACATAATACAGACACTTGAGAAGATAACACCGATAGCAGGATGGTCGCCAAAAAACAACACAGACACTTGAGAAGATAACACAGATAGCAGGATGGTCGCCAACAAACATAATACAGACACTTGAGAAGATAACACAGATAGCAGGATGGTCGCCAACAAACATAATACAGACACTTGAGAAGATAACACAGATAGCAGGATGGTCGGCAACAAACATAATACAGACACTTGAGTAGATAACACAGATAGCAGGATGGTCGCCAACAAACATAATACAGACACTTGCTTAATACAGAGACGTCACTTTCGGAAAAAGGAACATCTCAGGAAATGAGTATAGCCTGAGAACGAGATGGGATGAAGGAGGAACGGGCATCAGTCGGGGTGCTTATTCTGCTTGTGAGTGGAAAACGTCAATAGAAGTAAGTAAGAACGAGAGTTCTTCAGTGTGATGTACAACCAATTCTAACATATGGAAGTGAGTCATGGAAGTTTAGTAAACAAGTGGAAAAAGCACCAGAGGGCACAAAATGTTTTACAGAGGAATTTAAAAAAAAAAAATACCACTGACAGCTAAGAAGAGTAATGTGGATGTCCTGAAATAGACCAATACGAAACATGATGGGTATTAAACAAATTAGAAGAAAACACTCTATTTTATGCGGGCGTGTGATGAGAAAAAACAAACTTCGATAAGATCGTGATAACTGGAAAATGGAAGGAAAAAGATATACAGGACTACACAGAGAGAAGGTACTGGACAGTCTGGCATAGAAAGAAGCCAACAATAGAGCTGATAAACGGTAGTGGAGACATTAAGCTGTGGAAAGACGTGATCACCTAGGCCACTAGCCATAGTACTTGAAGAAGAATGCATAATGAATCATACAGCTGTCTGCGAAGAATGTAGATGATACGTCGAATAAGGACATGAAGAAGGACACTACTGGAGATGAGACTACAAGCACGAGGTCACTATGTCTGACAAGACGAGTGGGTGGTAAGCAAAAAAACACACACGTAATTTCTATGTATTTTCTTCTTCTTCTTCCTCCTCGTTCGTCCTGAAAAGGACGTTGGTTGCGTTGTGTCTGTTTACGCCGGAGCTGTGATATCTGCACCTTTCGGTCGACACATCCGACTTCAGCACGGCATTCTTTGGGACCGGGTTTGCCTTCCCTCTGCGATCCCTACTCTCTCAGCCAGACTGCAGTGATGCAGCCTGTTTCCAGGACCACCACGTGAAGGTGGAGTAGGGTTTTGGTCAGCTCTGGTTAGCTGACCCTGATGCAAGCAGTCAAGCTATGGGTCGCTGACTGCATTCTCTATTGCTGCATCTTTGGGTCCCCTCTGTATTTTTACAGGTGTTGCTCCCTGCGGTAAATTTTACCAGCTAAGGGATTAAGAGCTAATGTCAAGCCTGAAGGTATCCTCACAAGATCTAGTCGTCCACAGCTTTCATGTGCCAACCGCCTGTCAACATTTCGCAGTAACGTTCTCCAGTTAAATCCCAGCGGTTCTAATTTCGTCCAAAATACTCCCTGACAGCAGCCAATCTTGTGTGATGATGTCTTTGGTGTCAGCTCTTCCACCAATCGATTTCTATGCAAAAGCCAAGCAACAACTAGATGTCTGGTTTTGTGTTTTAATGATCGCTATAAAATTACCTAGTTTTCATACGGCCACCATTTATTATCTAAGTTCTTCAGGTGCATTATCTTCGCCGAGAACAATCGTCACAAGAATAAAGAAAATGTTAATACCAGGATTTATTTTTTTAAAAATATGTCTGGCTAAAGACACGTTGGCATTTGAGATGTGGGTATACAGAAGAATGCGGCGCGTCTCATAGAGAGAGAAGAAAACAAATAAAGAGGTCCTAGAAAACCTAGAAATTAAAAAAATTTAATGAAGGACATCAAAATTAGACACCTACAATATGTAGGTGTTTTATTTTTAAAAAGACTAACACCTTACTGAGGACCATAACAGAAGGAAGAGATTAAGACAAGAGGAAGACAACGCTATAAGTGGGAAGATAACATCAAGTGATAGATGTCCTACGGAACGTTAATTGTTTTATTTGTCCCGTCTAATTAGAGTGGATGTCGACAGATACGCGAGAACAAGGTATAGAAAATAGATTTCACAGGTGGTAGATTGAGGGAGAGACATGTCTCTGGAGTGATTAGGTTATCTCCTCCAGCCTTTCCGTACGACTGTACTTTTATTACCAGACAGCCTTTGCATCCCTATCAAGAATAGATAAGTTACTCTACACACACACACACACACAGCTATGTGACAACAAGACACACAAACGTGAAAAACTACGGATAAATGGGTATGGGTCTGACCAACACACAAAGGTAAGTTTCTTTGTAGTTTATTATCATTAAACTCGACAACATCAAAATATCGAAAGAAAAAGATCAAAGAGTCATTTACATGCAAATGAAATAAAGAAGAAAAAGTGCACCCTCCCCGAATGGAGAAAACAAAACCCCAAAATTATTAACCTAAAGGTTGAAGGTTAGCACTCTGTTACAGAATGAACAGTATTGGTACTCTATGAGACCCAGTAAAGTAAACAAAATCTAGACAAATCAGATATATGGATAGTTTCCAGCAAACAAGGAAAATACTCACACACTCTCTCAAACAGTGGCCACCCTCACACTCTTACCTAATTGCCTGGTATGGTAGGTCTGTAATATCCCTTCGTAATAGAATTAGTCCATGAATATATTATCTATTTCACTTAATATTCTGTCACCCCAGTTGTCGCAAATCCAAATTGACCCCAGTTAACCTCCAGAACTAACTAGTGATGTGAACACCTAATATGATGCTTCTCCTGGATATAAGTGTTACTACAAATAGTGAAAACTGTGAGTTCTTGAGGTTCACCCTTTCACTGGGAAAATACTTCCAGTATTGGGAAACATCTGGTTGCTAAAGAAATTGTTACATGTGATGATGATGGTTCTTCTATCAGCCAACTCTGTGTTAGAGCGCCGATTCTGCACAGCTGTTACGTACTTTTTACATAGTGGGCAGTCCATGGTCCTGCCAGAGTACGCACCAGTCGTGATATAGTTATATTATTTGTGCGTTCGATTTATTCACGCACGGGCGTGCACCATGCAGAGTATGAGTTTGCTCTTGGCGCACGGGTTACCTAGTTAGAGAAGTATGACGTCAGGATTTGAAAAGGGCAAGTCGGACTTACTGTCCGTGTGTGTTGATTTTATTCTGTACAATTCTGTGGAAGAATTGTTTATGAAGGATTGTTTGGTCTTCAGGTTGAAGCAAACATTCATCCCTGAAGAAGGTCAACGGACATTGCTTTAACTTCCCACTGATAGTAATATTTAGTGAACCATAATCACTTGGGTAGAAAGGAACTTGATTTGCAATGGATCTGCAGAGGATCTATAATTATTATCAGAAACTGTACTTTGTATTACTACCATGCATAATTGTCGATCGTCCACGTCAAACAATGTATTCGTCCTAGTGAACGTCTTCTGTGCCACGTCAATAAATTATATGAACTTTTACCAACGAGTTGTGTATAGCCCAGTATTGGCCAATTTGCCTGCCACTCATTGGAGTTTGTTGAATAGCTCTTTTGTCATTATTTGGATCATTCGCGTAACGATGCTAGTACCCTGGTACACCTAGCACTAGCTAACACCAGTAACCTTAAAAAGAGCTCAACAACAGCGTATGTATCTAGGGAGATACTCCACTGGAATTACGACTGTCAGGAGTCGGGAACGAAAATAATGTTATATGTACCACTGTGGCTGGTAAAAATATAAATCTGGATTTGGTAAGTCCAGTGGTTAAATTTTATTGTTCTCAAATACCATTTGGCAAGTAAACGTTTCTAAATGAAACTGGTAACGCACAAGCCAAGTACAGGAGAAAAGTAACAAACAGAAGAAGACCGCTGGACGCCCTTGTGATCAGGTCTGTGAAGAATACAAGAAAACATTTATGGAAAAAAATGCTACTATTATATATACACACAGACGGGGACAAGACGATCTCTTCTCCACTCCGTCAGTCCTGACTAGGTTTAAAAGGCACACGGTGTTTCCTTACGCCTACATGCTAGCAGACGTCACTGGCACTGAGTTCGGTCGGGCTGAGTTATGTTAACTCGCCCGCCCCTGCTTGCGCCGGCGGCAAGCGTACAATGTTAATTATTATTTAATTTCTCCGTTCGCGCTCCCTAAACACTGATTGCCTGTCATTAAATAGCTATTAAATTGTCGGTGCCTGTTAGTTTTGTCGTATGGTATTAAAATAATAGACACTATAATAACAAATATACACAATGAAATATAACGTGTATTTCTATACTCCCACTATCAGTCGCTTTAATGCCTATAAGTCCGGTCAGCTAACACGTCGGGTTTATCTCTCTCCTGTAGAGATTAAGTGTCGCGTCTGCCTACACTGTTAACCTAATTACCGTCTAGAGTATCTGGGTAGCGGGTGGCGTGATTTAACATTTTAAATGAATATCTGGTATAAAATCGCTACACGTTACTTTATTTCACTCGTTTTACTAGCGAGAAAAATCTACTGAAGAATAAATGTTAAAAGCTATAACTTTTTAAAATCATTAGCACTATTATCCTTTTACCAGAAAATTCAGAATGAAAACTTTCCACGAATCAATACACCATATCTACAAGAATGGGTTCTAGGACTGAGAGCTAGAATATTCAAAATTCTGACTGACTTCTTATAGTTGGGTTAAGAAAACATCAGTATATATATCATTAAGTTGCTCTGATCTCTCGACTCTCTCACGTGCTGTCTGTCTGAGAGGTATTATGATTGACAGATGAAGCTCGTGTGAGTAGACGAGGTAAACAAACCTGATTTGCTTCCCTCTTATGACTGATAGGTCACGAAGTTTGTAAACATTGTGTTAGCTCGTGTTAAAAGAAAAGAGGCGTGACGAAAGAGTAGCTGTGTAAGTGAGGACAGACAGTATAATGCCTGTATTTAGGTAGCAAATCGCAGAGCAGCTAGGAGGTTACAATAGGCTGTCAGATTACTGTAGTCTCTTTTTTCATTACACGTCACAATAGACAGGAAACAGTCTATAAAAGTACACGATCAAGACAAGAGACAGAAGACGTTGCAGACCCACTGCAGCCGAACTTCGATGTGGAGATTGCAGCTGACGATAATGATGGTAATGTCTGCCTTCAACTCTCCCTGACCTAGAGTAACTATGAAGTTATTTCCAGTAAAACAGAACTAGGTTGCTAACACAGCACAGGGTGTCTCCAAAAACAAAGACTACACACTCTTTGTAATATATTTATTATACCTAAATAAAAGGACATAAATTATGTAAAGTCGTAGTTGCTTATAAAGGTTAAGTAATTAATCCAAGTGGTCAATGGAAAACCCTTGAGCTGACGGCACAGGACAGGAAGACTTGACATAAGTCTGTTGAAGGCACAGGACAGGAAGACTTGACATAAGTCTGTTGAAGGCAAGGGACAGGAAGACTTGGTACAAGTTTGTTGATGGCACAGGACAGGAAGACTTGACGTAAGTTTGTTGAAGGCATAGGACAGGAAGACTTGGTATAAGTTTGTTGATGGCACAGGACAGGAAGACTTGACATAAGTCTGTTGAAGGCACAGGACAGGAAGACTTGACATAAGTCTGTTGAAGGCACAGGACAGGAAGACTTGACATAAGTCTGTTGAAGGCATAGGACAGGAAGACTTGGTATAAGTTTGTTGATGGCACAGGACAGGAAGACTTGACATAAGTCTGTTGAAGGCACAGGACAGGAAAACTTGACATTTTTTTTCTTTCTTAACCAGCGGCACTTGGGCTTTCAGCCCTTCGGCCCAATGACATGTCATTGCGTCCTCATTTTTAAAAAATATTTCTTAAAAAGTATAGAAAATAATATGTTAGAGCCAAATGTATAATATAGTTCCAGGGTGTCACGGCGCTATTTCGCCGAAATATCAGACTGGCTACATTGTGTTTTTGGCAACACTGAGATAACTTTACCGTCGAGGTCATGTGACAAGACAGAAGCCGGAAGAAGTCTAGGCGCGAAAGGACAGTGAGTTTCTAGTCAGCGTCCCGAGTGGACGGATATATATTTCTCTTTCGCCAGCAAGTTGCTGTGCGGTTCTTGGGACGGAATTCTAGCCAGAGATTGCCATATTTGGGTCTGTTGGTTATTATGTGTAATTCTGGATTAGTGTAGTGTCCAGTAGATATTATCTTCAGGCCGCATATGACGAGTTGCTCATGATTTAAGTATTGCTTTGTCATAGATTTCTGGATCGCTAGAATGAGCGATAGTCAGTACAGTGCTTGTTCAGTGTAGTCATACTGGTATGTATGAGGCTATTAGATAAATTATTTGAGGCTAATTTCTCTGGCATTTATATATATGTAATCCATATGTTTTGTTGGCCGTGTGAGGCTTAATTGTGTGTTCTAATATTAATAAAGGAAAGGACCTGTAGAAGGTGTTGATTCCTTATGTCAGCCATTATGTTGTGGTTATGCTCCTGGGGGGCGAGCCTATAATTAGTAGTATCGTTGTTGTGATAAATCCACAGCATAAGTTGGTTCTGACAACTGGGGGCATCGTCTAAACAGTGTCCTGACAACTGGGTGGCTCTGTCCCATTCTTTGAAGGCCATGGGGCCTAGATTTTCAGTATAAGGCTAGAAATTAGTATGCACACAGTGTGTTAGAAGGTTATGTAGCATTGTGTTCTCGCATACTGCTTTCACAGTGTTCACGATAGTGAGTTATTTTAGTTTTCCAGTTTCACGGCAGTGCGTTTGTCAGTCAGTAGTAGTGAACTGTGTTACGGTCTAGTGCTGACCCGCTAGCGGTAGTGACCTAGATCGGAAATAGGTCACAGTGAAAGATTTGTATTTTCAGTTTAGAGAATTGTTGACAGTTATTGTGTTCGACACTGTTTTGCAAGGTTATGTTGGTGCTAAGTTGCAAATATTGTTAGAAGATGTGTCTAAAGTGATAGAATAAAGTTGCAGCTGGCGTCTGGCTTGACATTTTGAGATATTACAAGGTGTACTTTGTAGTGTAGTACTAGGAAGGTAGTGCTCCAGTTGGAGCAGCGGAGATTAGATTGTCAAGATTGGTATAGTTGGCCCGAGTGACAGATGATGTCAGGAGGGCGATTGATTGTTGAGTTTGGTATAGTTTGGCCCGAGTGACAGATGGTGTCAGGAGGGAAGATAGATCATCTATAATTGGACTGATGTGCCTGTCCAGTGGGTGCCTACCAACGCCTCTGTCGTGACCCAGGAAATTTACTGTGCTGAAGACTAAAGCCGGCTGATCTGAATGGCCCTGGAGTACTCTGTGCTGTAGACTGCTGGATTTTTCAAGTGCCGAACTGTGAAGTGAACTGTGCTTGGACATATATATCTTTACGCATCATAGTGCCAAGGGAAATACTCGTATTTTTCCGGCACAAAGACTTGTGTATAAGTCTTGATATCTGACATAAAACAGTGGGTTCTATTGTGGACAGTGCTGTGATAGCACCGTGTAGAACAGTGTATACGTTTGGATATTTGTCGCAGTACCGTGCCAAAGGACAATATTGTTAGAAGCTGGCACACAGACTTGCGTAGAAGTCTGGTTTTCTGGAACATTATTTTCGTTTGGACGTTGTCAAGTGTGGAGACCCGTTTGTTCTGTCTTCATCTTCATCATCGGTGCTGAGGAGCTACTTGGACAAGCGTTGCTAGACCATCAGTTAAGTTTTTTGTTTGTAAATCTGTGTATGATTTGTTATATTTATGTTTTTCTTGTTTTTCCTCTAAATTCTGTTTTTTTTCTTTAAAATTTGCTTTTCTGTCTGTCCACCTGATACTACTTATCGTTCAGTCTGGTTCTCTAGAGTATTGGGACAGTTGTGTCGGGGTCTGGTTAGGTTAGCAACAAGCTTTGTTCTGTTCTATGTCTATTTCTGGAGGTTTGCTTATTGGTTTGTTGTTGTTTTCTTTCCTTTTGTTTTGTTCTTTTTCCTCGCTTTCTTTGTAGAAACTTAGTCTGTATTTTTATATGGTGTTAGTTAGGTGGGATCTTTCACTATAAGTTCCTATTACTTGGGGTATTTACATAATATATCTTTTATATGTTATGGTGTTAGTATTGCTTACATGTTATTCAGTTTATTTTGTTTGTTATGAGTTGATAGTGGCTAGTGAAGGAGAGAGCTCTCAACACATCATTGTTAAGTGTAGTTGTTGTTTAGTCTACTGTGTTTAATATTATATTTGTAAGTTCAAGGGTGGACGGGTGGCGAGTTTAATGCTTTCTTTTCTTACTTGTGGGAAAAGATTGGATTAGACCAGCGGTTCCCAACCTTTTTTCACTTGCGTGCCCCTTGGCAGCCCATTTCTGTAAATTGTACCCCTAATATTAGCAAAATATTTGAAATTAATATAGTTACTGTTATTCAAAATTTATAGATTATAGCCAGAAATAAAGGGGCCAACAACGGGATTAAAAAACAATGTAATAACAAGGTGAACAAACAGTGCATATATTTTTACATTAAAAAAAAATCAGAAGTTACAATAAAAATTAACACATTTAATTTATTAATAATAGTAATAAAAACGTTGCTATTGTTAAAAGTTGAAATCACTTTTTATAACACACATGTCACGTGACCATGACAAATGTTCAGTGCGATCCTTGAGCTTGTTTTGAGGCACATAGTTTTTTTTTTTTAAATCAGGTTCAAGTGATGTAAGATACAGTCTCAATTCTGGACCTGCATTCAGTTTACTACGATATTTATTTTTTATAAAGGTATAAGAAGAAAAAACCCTTTCCACCAGCTCAGTATTTGTAAATGGCAACAGAAACTTAAGCGCCTTGTCTGTCAGCTGTTCATATTCTCTGCTGATGTCTCCATAAAAGTTAATAAGGAATTTTCCTTTGAATTCAGCTATTAAAGTAGTATCAGTCGAAAGTTCAATAAACTTCTCTTTTTCGTTGATTGATAATGTGACTGCTTGGAAATATTCTTCTTCAAAGGGATTTACAATCCAGTAGTTAATTTCACAACTTTTGACTTGTCTTTTACACTGTTGACATATGTATCTTTTTTCCGCCATTACTCAATTTTTTTTCGCGTAATCCTGAACGTCCTGTCGCGTACCCCTAGGGTACGCGTACCACAGGTTGGGAACCGCTGGATTAGACTGATTCCTTTCTAGGTTGTGGCTGTGTGTGTTTAGTGGTGGAGTAAGGCAGAGGTGTTTCCTGCGACTGCCCTACTTAACATTCCAAGCCCTGTTTTTGTTAGGTGTATTGGTGAGGTTTGTATTTACATTGTCCTGTACAACCAGTAATTCTTCTGTTGTGTTTAAGTGGTGTGATCTCTCATTCCTTCTTGCTATCTTGTAAATACGTTAACATGTATCCCTTGTTTTCGTTCGTGGTCAGTCACGTATTGTATATATCGATTTATCTCTGCTCAAACCTTATCTGTCATCTTATTCACCATGACTGTTAGTTATCGTTGCGTTCAGTGCGTGTCTTTTCATCTGTGGAGTGTTCCTTTTGCCAGTGTAAACATTTGTCTTACATAGAATATAAAGAATTGAAATACTGTCATAGTACACACCAAGGTGGGTGTTAGTAAGATACTGTGGTGAAGAAGCTGTGTGTTATTTTTCAATTTTGTGGTGGGGCCACAACTTTACAGTTTTGAGGAGGCATAGCACCAAGAAAATACAACTTTCGGCTATAGTAAGGTCTTTTAGTTAAATCAAAGAGACTAAGTGGTCGTAAGGACCAAAACCTAGAGAGTAAGGAGACAGTAGCCAAGTCGTGAAGTGAATTGTATTTATACAATGAGAGGTGAAGTGGACTGTATTTATACATTGAGAGATGAAGTGGATTATATTTATACATTGAAAGGTGAAGTGGATTATATATACATGCATATGTTTTTACTTTGAGAAGTTATATTGCTATTTATATATCAGAACTGCATACTTTGTAGGCAGAGATATATCTGGGATAGAAGTGAGGTGGTGAATAGTACATGTTATTGAGTTGTTGCATAGTGTGAATCTATAGCAAAAGAAGCAAAGTCTTAGATAGTATTGAGTATTGTCAGTGTACATCATGGACTTAGAGGGGTTCATTCGGATAGGCATCCAATGTGAGTACATTGGCAAAGAACTAACGGATTACGCCAAGGCAGAATACCACTCAAAGGAAAATCAGGATGCCTTGAGAGATTTACATGCCGAGGAACAAGAACTCAAGAAGGCAGAATTAGAGTTTCAAGAAAAGAAGATAAAAGAAGATAGAGAATTTCAAGAAAAGAAGATGGAACGAGAATTACAAGAGAAGGAGAGAATGATGAAAGAAGATAGAGAATTTCAAGAAAAGAAGATGGAACGAAAATTACAAGAGACGAAGAGAATGATGAAAGAAGATAGAGAACTTCAAGAAAAGAAGATGAAAGAAGATAGATAATTACAAGAAAAGAAGATGAAAGAGGATAGAGAGTTAGAGTTAGAAAAGGAGAGAATGAGAATAGCTCTGGAAGAGAAAAAGATTGATAAAGAAATACAATTGAAGAGATTAGAAGTGGGTGCGAGTGGTCAGAACTCAACTCCGAGGGAGTCTCATCGTCCCTTTAGGCTGCGTCTACCGAATTTCAATGACAAAATCGACAGTTCAGATTTTTTCCTCGAGAGATTCGAGGCCAAATGCGTGGCCTGGAAGGCTGACAGAGATCAATGGCCATCTCTGTTATCCACGTTGCTAGTATGGCCTGCGATGGAGACTTTCTACAACCTCCCGCGGGAAGAGCGGGCTGATTATGACAAGGTGAAGGAATGGTTGGGTCGGAAGTTCCGTCTGACGGCTGACGGGTACTGGACGCGTTTTAGAAACGCGATGCCAAGTGCAAACCAAGACTTTGAGAATTTTATTTCTAAGATGAAACTTCTGCTCAATAGATGGATTGAGATGGAGGGGATAAACAAGGACTACGATGGCTTGCTAGATTTGATACTAAGGGACAAAGTGCTGTCCTCATGTTCTACTGAGTTGGTAGCGTTTTTCCAAGAGCGCCAGCCAAAAGACATTGATTCTATGGCCCAACTGGGGCACCATTATGTCCTGGTCCATCCGGGCAAACCCATCCAGAAGTCGAGTCTATCTGATGCCGTAATTGCTGGTGTCAGCAAGGTACAACGCCAACCATGGCAAAATCAGGCAGGCGAGGCAGACAGGTGCAAAGAGCAGAAGCACGATAGGTCCTCCAGTCCCTATCAGCCAAGAAGAGGAAATTATGGGAACTTCCGATCCCATCAGAAGGGCCGCTTGAACTGGCAGAACCGACAATTTAAAAGTGATAATGACGGAAGAGAGGGCCAAACGCAAAAGCAGATACGCTTTGAAAAGTCGCGGGATGAGGATCGGTTTTGGTATAAAACAAAACATCCCAAGCAGAGGAGTGGTTCCTAAGAGAGTCGATCTTCCGACTCTGATGCGCGGTTGTCACCAGCTAAAAGCCCTGGCAAAAGTCCATGCGATGGGTCGAAGAGGGAGTGCTTGTGTACCAATTGTGGTGGCAATAATCATTGCGCTGACAGGTGTCCTACCCCAATTGAACACGCAAATTCTGCGTTTGTGTTGGACACAGTCAATAGCGAGGACTGTATGGGGTGTCATCCTCTGTTCCATGCGAACGACAAGATAGTGCTACACTGCGGGCATGCAGCACCATGTCTGTCGGCGGTCCATGAGACTGGCAAGGTAGCTCTCCACAAGGGTGTGGTGGAGAAGAAACCAGTCTCCGTGTTGAGGGACACTGGGTGTACCACAATTGGGGTGTGTTGGTCGTGTATCGACGAGTCCTGCATTACAGGCAAAACTGTAAAGTGTACTACATTTGAAGGCAAAGTTGAGTCTTACCCCCAGGCGTGTATTAATGTGGACACCCCGTTCCTGTCGGGTAGAGTGAACGCGTTTGTCCTCGAGGATCCAATTGCCGATTTAATCGTCGGCAATGTACGGGGAGTGCATAATGCCATGGGTGTGGCTGGAGCAGAGGCTCAGCAACGCCAAAGTCCTGAGGCGGACGATCAGGTGGTCGAGATATTACCACCTGAGAAGGAAGTACATCTGAGACAGGGGTCGCGGCAAGGGCCAAGGCACATGAATAGGAACAGTAGAGGCATATCCGAGGGTCCGATAGCTGATGATCACACAGTTTGGGTTCGCAATGTTCCCCTGAGTGCTAGTTGGCGCACACTCAGAAGAGTGTTTAATAAGGTCGCGCCGGTTAGATTCGTGGAGGTATTGTCATTGCGGGACAATACCAAAGTTGCACGAGTGACTTTCGCGAATAGGTCGGGTGCGCGTGATGCAGTCAGGTGGAAGCACATGTCGTTGCTTCATAAACACTTGCTGATACTTCAGCAATAGCAAGAGATAGGTATCGGATTTGCATTCAGTAGGGTGTTTCGGTTAATGCGAACCGAACTTTAGGGTCTGACCCACGCAACCAGTACTATTCTGATAAGTATAAGTTGTTCTGTACAACTTTATAATGTAGTGAGGAGATCAAAGGAGTTATTTACATGTGATAGTGAGTAGCAGTTAATTGCAACCGCAGTAAAGATATTATGTAAATTGTAACATAAGTCTGTTGAAGGCATAGGACAGGAAGACTTGACATAAGTCTGTTGAAGGCACAGGACAGGAAGACTTGACATAAGTCTGTTGAAGGCATAGGACAGGAAGACTTGACATAAGTCTGTTGAAGGCACATTACAGGAAGACATGACATAAGTTTGTTGAAGGCCTATGCTCCTAGGGGGGGCTGAAAGATGATGATGACCACGGTGATGATAATCCTAATTTTTTTTTAAATATTTCTTGTAAAGTATAGAAAATAATATCTTAGAGCCAAATGTATAATATAGTTCCAGGGGTATCTGATGAGAGAAAGTCAGAATGTGACTTTTGCTCCTACAGGCATGTCATAAAAGGCGACTAATTTGAGATTGTGCATGTGGCTGGCAAACTCATCATGTAAATAGAATTGCTACAGAAATCACTACTACAAGAGAACAGGAATGCTTGGTGCAGGTTTCCTGCAAGGATACCAGCAGCAGTGCTGGCTCTATGCTGCATAAGGAGTGAAAAGGAAAATAATGTTGATGTTGATGATGAAAGAGTGTACAACCATTTGTTGTTTACAAAGACACTCATTAGACAATCTTGTCCTCCTCTATAGTTCAGAAACATGGCGTCCAACCAACAAAAACAAGCTCACATTCCAGACATTTCATCAGTACACGCCTCCATCGCATCCTTCACGAAATCAAGTTGTAAGATGATGTAATGCAGATCTGTGCAACAGACCAGTACAACAAACAAGTACTAGACGGGAAGCTGAAACAGATAAGGGAAACCATCAACCAGTATAACAAGAGACGCCATTGACTAGAACCCTCAGCGAAAGAGCAGTGTGATGGTCAAAGAGAACATAAAGAAAAGCGAATGTGAAAGCCAAGGTTACCGGGAGCATACCAGCACAGCTGAAGCAGATGACCCACACAAAAAAGTTGCTAGACATAGTTGCACAGCCATGTGCTGGAACAAAACAGTAATGATGTCTATATTCCCGGAAGATGATAATTTTTAATAAAAATGGAAGCGTGCAGCAATTTACCAAACCAATGATAAAACGAAATGAAAGATACAATTCTACAATTTACCAAACCATTGATAAAATGACATGAAAGAATACTACAATTTACCAAACCAATGATAAAACGACACGAAATAATACTACAACTAACCAAACCATTGATAAAACGACATGAAAGAATACTACAATTTACCAAACCAATGATAAATGACATGAAAGAATACTACAATTTACCAAACCAATGATAAAACGACACGAAAGAATACTACAACTAACCAAACCATTGATAAAACGACATGAAAGAATACTACAATTTACCAAACCAATGATAAACGACATGAAAGAATACTACAATTTACCAAACCAATGATAAAACGACACGAAAGAATACTACAACTAACCAAACCATTGATAAAACGACATGAAAGAATACTACAATTTACCAAACCAATGATAAACGACATGAAAGAATACTACAATTTACCAAACCAATGATAAAACGACTAAAGAATACTACAATTTACCAAACCAATGATAAAACGAATTGAAAGAATACTACAATTTACCAAACCATTGATAAAACAACATAAAAGAATACTACAATTTACCAAACCAATGATAAAACGACATGAAAGAATACTACAATTTACCAAACCAATGATAAAACGACATGAAAGAATACTACAATTTACCAAACCATTGATAAAACAACACGAAAGAATACTACAAATTACCAAACCAATGACAAAACGAAATTAAAGAATACTACAATTTACCAAACCAATGACAAAACGAAATTAAAGAATACTACAATTTACCAAACCAATGACAAAATGACATGAAAGAATACTACAATTTACCAAACCAATGATAAAACGACATGAAAGAATACTACAATTTACCAAACCAATGATAAAACGACATGAAAGAATACTACAATTTACCAAACCAATGATAAAACGACATGAGAGAATACTACTATTTACCAAACCAATGATAAAACGACATGAAAGAATACTACAATTTACCAAACCAATGATAAAACGGCATGAAAGAATACTACAATTTACCAAACCAATGATAAAACGACATGAAAGAATACTACAATTAACCAAACCAATGATAAAACGACATGAAAGAATACTACAATTAACCAAACCAATGATAAAACGACATGAAAGAATACTACAATTAACCAAACCAATGATAAAACGACATGAAAGAATACTACAATTTACCAAACCAATGATAAAACAACATGAAAGAATACTACAATTTACCAAACCAATGATAAAATGACATGAAAGAATGCAACAATTTACCAAACCAATGATAAAACGACATGAAATAATGCTACAATTTACCAAACCAATGATAAAACAACATGAAAGAATGCTACAATTTACCAAACCAATGATAAAATGACATGAAATAATGCTACAATTTACCAAACCAATGATAAAACAACATGAAAGAATGCTACAATTTACCAAACCAATGATAAAATGACATGAAAGAATACTACAATTTACCAAACCAATGATAAAACGACATGAAAGAATACTACAATTTACCAAACCAATGATAAAATGACATGAAAGAATACTACAATTTACCAAACCAATGATAAAACGACATGAAAGAATACTAAAATACTACAATTTGCCAAACCAATGATAAAACGAAATGAAACAATACTACAATTTACCAAACCAATGTTAAATCCTTCTAACGGGGTGACGAACCAGCAAAGTAACAACCAATCAGTTGTCAACGAAGACTAGAACAGTCAATGCTTAATATTTATTAAAAAAAAAAAAAAACTACTGCTACAAGAACCTACAAAGATTTCTGGCGTATGCTTCTTGCAAGCGGGCCAAATGTAATGGTGGTTCTAATCTGCCAAAACAGCTCCGAATGGAGACATTTCTTCACTGAATGATGAACCACACCTTTCTCTGGAAACACATCTAACAAGGAGACAGCAGAGAAGAGATTACAAGAGACGAAAACAAACACATATGGAAACATAAATAACGAAAAGTGTCAACGTAAGATCCAGCAGAGATACTTACACAGTGATGAACAGTCTCGGGCACGGCGTCCTGCCCTTTCAGGTCGATCCATGTTGGAAAATGCATCAGACGCTCCTGCAGAGAAGAAAAATAAACACGTGACAAGCCGGTCAGCTGGTTCTTCAATCTCCATATTAGACGAGTGTCTAGATATATTCTATCTCATGTAAAGTCTCTCTGGCTTTATCTGCTTACATGTCTGTCTATACATATTTTATCTGACAAACAAACATGTAAGAAACCTCAGACCTGCCAACAGTAAATAACAAAACCTACCTGAACTTCTGTACGGTTCTTATCCCCATACACAGAGCTTCTTAATGAAAAGTTTGTAACCAAAAATGAAACAATCCTGGCAGTTTTTCGGGAAATTAAGGAAACGGCATGGAATCATGGAATGCAGTAGAAAGAGCACACACTAATTCATTTCCGTCATTTTTGGCGGCTTACTTGCTCATTATTATATAATTTACAAGATACAGTACCGTTTGGTCGCGTCTTACACGGACTTGACTTACACGGACTTGACTTATGAGGACTTGACTTACGGGGAGTTACTTGACTTACACGGACTTGATTTATGGGGAGTTACTTGACTTACAAGGACTTGACTTACATGGACTTGACTTATGAGGACTCACTTGACTTATATGGACTTGACTTACGGGGACTTACTTCACTTACACGACTTGACTTACGGGGACTTACTTGACTTTCACAGGCTTGACTTCCGGGGACTTGACTTACATGGACTTGACTTATGAGGAATTAATTGACTTACATGGACTTACTTACTTGACTTATCTCGACTTACTTGACTTACGGGGACTTACTTGACTTACGGGGACTTATTTGACTTATGGGGACTTACTTAAACAGACTTGACTGATGGGGACTTAGTTGACTTACGAGGACTTACCTGACTTACATGGATGACTTACAATGACTTACATGGACTTGACTTACATGACTTATGAGGACTTGACTTACATGACTTATGAGGACTTACTTGACTTACGGGGACTTACTTGACATACGAGGAATTACTTGACTTACACGGACATACTTGACTTACGAGGACTTACCTGACTTACACGGACTTACTTGACTTAGACGGAATTGACTTATGAGGACTTACTTGACTTACAGGGACTTACTTGACTTACAAGGACTTACTTGACATACAGGACTTACTTGACTTATGGGGACTTACTTGACTTACGGGGACTTTACATATGAGGACTTACTTGACTTATGGGGACTTACTTAGATATATTTGACTTACAGGGACTTACTTGACTTATGGGGACTTACTTGACTTATGGGAACTTACTTGACTTGCACGGACTTTACTTACAAAGACTTACTTGACTTACGGGGACTTACTTGACTTACAGGGACTTACTTGACTTATGGGGACTTACTTTACTTACTAGGACATACTTGACTTATGGAGACTTACTTGACTTACAGGGACTTACTTGACTTACACGGACTTTACTCACGAGGACTTACTTCACTTACGTAGACTTACTTGACTTACAGGGACTTTACTTGACTTACACGGATTTATTTGACTTGACTTATGTGGACTTATTTGACTTGACTTACGTGGACTTGACTTAAATGGATTCAGCTTTATGCGGCTGGTTGGCCAAGGGGTTACTATTATAAAAAGTTTTTCATTGTAAATTATTTAACTATTTGCATTAATTTTTAAAAATAAAATATATATTATTAAAATTATATTTAAGAAAATAGAATGTAAAATAAGGGACACAAAAATGAACAGACGGAGATAATAATAAAAATGAAACGGACTATGTATTGTGTACCAAAGAAAAATTCATTTTTATGCACTTCAATTCCAAAGGCTTGCCCTGCACATGTTGTCAAATTGCCGTATTGCCATTACATTGTCGTGCAGGTGATGAAGAACGAAGCTGTACTCGGGAGTGAAGTGTTACAGACTTCACTACAGTAAGACCAGCTTTATGATGCATTGGAGTGAAGTGTTAGAGACTTCACTACAGTAAGACCAGCTTTATGATGCATTGGAGTGATGTGTTTGTGGTGAAGTGGGATGTTATAAATATTTATAAGGACTTAGTGTACTGACTGAGATCAGCTGTGAAGGTATCTATATCTATTAAGAGTAGTGTATTATAGATAACCTTACTTGCTACCACATATCTATATATCTCAGTCAGAATTATTCTGCAATAGTGTGATGACTACGTTATGTGTCTAGGGTATGTGTAGGATGAAGTGTAAGTCAAAACAACAACAGACAGATAAACAATTTAATTTATTCCACTATACTTGACAACACTGGGACACTCACATACATATAACACTCTAAAGGATATCTTAAGGAGTCACTGATAACTTTTCAAATAACAATATGTATTCATTGCTGATATGAATGAATATGTGTCCTGATTCAATTACAAAGGAACCAGGAATCACAATCAATTTTCATTACAAGTTATGTACAGAATGGATTAATATGAATATTGTAGTGACATATATTATTAAAAAATATCCTATGTGTGTCAGTTGTGTAGTAGTAAAATGAGGTAATACTGGTTTTGTTTTGTTCAAGCTCTGTTGGTATTTGTCATCATGACTTCAATAGTTTGTCTTAAGGAAACTAGTATTGGAGATGTTCTCAGTTCCTGATATTAATACAATTAAATCCCCCTCTGAATGTTATTTTTATACAGTCATTTCAAGATGAGGGGACATAATGTTGAGCTCAGCTGGCCAACTCAGCTTATCTTGAGTGATGGCGGCAGGAAAGGACTCCTCTGCTCGAATTCTCCTCTGGGCTCTGGAGACACCTCACTGATAGCTAAATGGACCAAGGAGTATGCTGTCCGACTCTGGATTCAGCAAAGCTCTGACCAGGTGCAGCTCAATACCATCAAGACCACGGTCCCTGAAAACAAGAAGGATATACCTTCTACTTCATAACTAATTGATACTCTAGTTCTACACTGAACACAATACAACACAAACATTGAGTTCAGAGCGTTAGGCCAACTGTCAGCTTCATCTGAAATACTTTATACCAGTATTTACCTCCTTAATGGTTACCACGCCTCTGCACTTCCAGCATTATTTCTGTCTAATCAATCATCCAGGTGTCAGTGTACTATTTGGCCATTCCATGCCGTTTTACTTCCCTCCGACACCCTCTGTTCAGGCTGGAGCATTATAGGCTTTATCTCCTGTTTGCCACTGAACTACACATATATATACAGGCATAAATTAACAATTTACATTCAATTTTCATTAAAAGATACTGAATGGTTCAAGCTTACCACAATTTCATGGAAATAAACACAGATACGTTGATTAGCAATGAATTCTGGCACAATTACTGGCACAAATTCCCATCTGCTTATGTTCCAGGCTTTTATTTTAGCAAAAATGTGAGCTGGCTTCAACGCACTGTCGCTTTATCAAGATTATTTGCACTAGTGGTCTCGAACTAACGCTCCTAAGTGAGTATATCAGCAAGTCTAGCCAATGAGGCCACGTTTCGACAAGTGTTTGAAAAAATGTTACCTTTCTACGTCTCCCTAACAACCAAGATAGTATTTATAGTCCGACCAATCGTGGTTCGTCTTTCATTTGTTGCGCTCCAATCAATTTGGAGTTTACATGGTAGGCTATTTCTGTAACGCAAGGTTTTTTTCAAACATGTTATAAAAAAAATTTTATGAGCAGAAATGATTTCATGCTGTCAGGCATCCCCAATATTTTATTTTGGTTATAACTTGTTAATTCCTAGACTATTTGCGTAACGTTTTACATATTCTTTGTCAGCAAACCCTAAGGAACCCAAATATCCAAATTTAAAAGAGCTACGTGGCTGCGTTCAAAATATGCAATTTCTACCTCCTGTTTCGAAGATGTGCTGTCTGGGAAGGGTAGTGTATTTTATCACTGTCCGTCTGAAAAAAAATTAGTGCATGTAGTCTTACACGCGTGATGGCAGCATTTGTGTATCGCGCGACGCGTGTTGCATGCGTTCCTGATTTTCAGCCCTCCCTCTCTCTTTATCCTTTAGTCCATCTGTTCGTTCGTTTTGGTAACGCAGTGTAGAAAAAGACATGAATGGAATTTAAAATTTAGGTCAACTTGCATATTTCAAGGTTTTTCTTAGAAAGGCAGCACATTTTATTGTGTGTTTGGGAAACGCGTGTATGTTGCAGAAGGCCTATATTTAACGTGGAAAGGGGATTTCGAGTACTGTCATTGTGACAGCACTGTTCTTTACCATTCTTCTTCCTTTATTTATTATATGGATTTATTAGGCTTTATATTTACTAGATAATTTATATATGTGGATTAGAATATTCCACGACACCTCCCCTCTTAAAACAGACATTATATGTCAGTCCTTTATTCTATATTCACATAGAGAAATTTATTATTATTTCTGGGGTTTACGGTGATTCTCATCACACGGATGGCGGCTTAAAAAATCCGCTCCCAAATTGGTTTTTCCAGATATATACTCAATGCTAAAATTATATGGAGCCAAAAGTAAAGACCATCGGAGTAACCTGGAGTTCTCATGCCTAGCCTGTGCTAGAAACGATAACGGTTTGTGGTCTGTTTGCAACTTAAATGCCTTCCCATATAGATAAATATTGAATTTCTTTATCGCCCATATTACTGCAAGACATTCTTTTTCGCTAGTTGAGTAGTTGATTTCAGCTTTATTCAACTTTCTGCTAGCATATGCCACTGGGCTTAATTCCCCATCCAATGCATCAGATCTCTGTAGTAGAGTTGCACCCAGCCCAATATTACTTGCATCCGTCCTTACTATGAATTCTTGACTTAAGTCAGGTAATTTCAAAATGGGTTTACTTGTGAGCTTTTCCTTCAATTCTTGGTAAGTCATTTCACATTGTGGTGTCCATGTAATGCGATCTGGATGTCCTTTACGTGTCAATTCAGTTAACGGTGCACATATGGAATTAAAGTTTTTGATATACTTCTGGTAGAAACCACATAATGAGACAAAGGATCTCACGTCCTTCTTGGTTTGTGGTCTCGGGGCTTTCTGTAGTTTCTCTAAATTCTTTGGGTCAGGGGTCATGTTTCCCTGATAAACTGTGTGTCCCAAAAATTCCAATTCTTTACATCCAACGCAACATTTGGTTGGTCGGGCTGTTAAATTTGCCTCCCTAAGTCGATCAAACAGCATGTTCAGAGAGTCAATGTGTTCCTCAAAGGTTTCTGTTGCTATAAGGATATCATCCATAAAATTGGTTATACAGGGATTATTCAGAGGATCCAATAATTTTCTCATCATTCTAGAGAAGACACTAGGCGCATTCTTCAATCCAAATGGCAATCTATTAAACTCATAGTGTCCTTCTGAGGTACTAAAGGCTAGGTATGGTCTAACCTCAGGCTTTACTGGGATCTGATAGTATCCTTTACTCAAATCCACTTTTGAGAAATATTTAGCTTTATTTAGTCTGGCAAACAGCTGATTTGTATCCGGCAATGGATCCACCTGTCCTTCTGTAATAGCATTCAGTCTCCTGTAATCTATACAGAGTCTATGTTCTCCAGAGGGCTTCCTTAAGAGTACAACACCGGAACTATACGAAGACTCACTGTGCGAAATAATTCCTTCCTTCAACAGATAGTCTATCTCTTCCTTCAAAGCTTTTTCCTTAGCAAACGGAATCGAATATGGTTTCATACAGACAGGTGTGGAGTCTATTAGTTTCATATCATATTCCAATAGGTTTGTATGCCCTGGTCGGTCTGTTAACACCTCTGCATGATTATTTAGAACCTGTTGCACTCTCTCTTTCTGAGTTTTCGTTAAATGTGTACTGATTTTCACCTGTGCTGCTGTCTCACAGGGGTGTAATGGATATTCAAATGATGAAAGTGGTTCCTTTTTCATCTCCATGGCGATGGACAAGGTCAACAAGTGTGTCTCTTCCTGATGTTCTCTTTCCAAATATTTCTTCAGGAGATTCACATGATAGATTTTTTCTTTCCCCTTCTTATCTATCTTATAATTTGTTCTAGATACCTTCTCTAAAACTGTATATGGACCCTGCCATCCAATTTGTAACTTATTCTGACTCCCGGGCAAAAGAAGCAGTACCTTCTCTCCCACAGCCAAATCTCTGTCCTTCGCCTTCCTGTTATAATAGGCAGCATGTTTCTTCCTGGCTTGTTTCAAATTTTCATTGGCAAGTTTCCAGCCAGTTTTCAAACGAGTAGTCAGCTCATTCACATATTGGTATGAAGATGTAATGTTTTCCTCTGCCTTTTCATCAGTCCACGTTCTTAACAAAGCTACATATGGACCTTTAATTGTGTGGACCTATTTGTCCATGCACCGGTATGGTCTCTTCCACTCGAAGCTTTATAGTGATGATTTTTCCTCCCAGAATTATCATTCACAAAACGACCGCTACCAATTTTTCTTTTGGGGCTTTCTCCCCACTTAAAATTCTTGATGAGAGATTTCCTCTCTACATCTTTTTCCTCCAGTTGGTTTAAGTCCGATTGAGGGATTTTCGGCTTATCCTGGGGTAAGACATCCTTTTGCACTCTCCGCATAGTGGCCATTGTAAAACAGTTAAGTGAAGCTTGTCCGTGAAAAGGGGCTTCCCATTCCATTTGGTCCACTTTTTCAAATTTATATTTCTTTTTATTATCAGGCCTAATTTTGCCCCGTGGCGTGTCCAGGTCCTGATCCATGTTCCCACTTGTGGGTGTTCCCTCATGTGCTATGCTACACCTTTCTACAAAATTCTCAATGTCCCATCTTGCTTTGGGCCAATAATAATTGTGAGCCACCTTTTGAATGATGGTACCTATTTTCTCATGGTCCCCATCTGGTTTCACATGTAGGCTCCTTATTAATTCTGTCCTGTATCTTTTTGGAAGAACCAGCTGTCCGTGACCATTGGATCTAGTTCCAGTCTTCCTATACATCAACTTGTTTTTCATGTAAAAATCTCCCTTGCCTGGAGTTGTATGACAAGTTGACAATTTTCTGAAACAAGGCTTGAGTGTTTTATCCCCAGCCTGTGCCTTCCTCATCTCTTCTGGAGTGGTATCTAACATAATATCCTCCTCCTGTCTTGAGGTCGACCTGACCTGAAGGGTTGCCATATACACAGGTTTCCTTCTGCAACGGTCAGTGTCATGATTGTCCATCTGACAATTCTTACACCACCTTTTTTCCTTGGTTGAAAGATTTTCTTTCATCATATTTCCTTTCATCGAATTGTGGGAATTTATTTTTTATTGTCATACCGTGGCCTATCAAATTGGTGCTTACCTTTATTTTGATCCCTAGGATCAAATTTATTAAAGTTCTGTGGTGCCCTAAAGTTGTCCACCTGTTTCTTTTTATTACCTGTTACCTCTGCTTGAGCTGCTTGATACCTTTCAGCAACATTTAGCAACTCACCCAGCCTCTCTGCACCTTGTTCCATGAGAAACTTTCTCAGGTCTGGAGCCATGGACTCTCTTAATTGCTCTATAAGGACCATTTCCTTAAGATCTTGGGTTTTCCCCAGAGAAGTCCATTTCTCCAAGTATGTCTCTATTCGTGCAGAGAACTGGTGATAGGTTTCACCTGATAGTAGTTTAGCATTCCTAAATTTTTTCCTATAAAATTCTGCATTCTTTTCATACCTTAACAAAAGAGCCTGCTTTAGCATGTCATAATTTTCCTGATCACCTCTGCTCATTTTTGCAAAAACTTCATAAGCTGCCCCACGAAGTCCCTGAGATAACTTTAAGCTCCACCTTTCTCTCTCTAACCCATACGTGGTAGCTAATAGTTCGTACCTATTTAGGTAGCTCTCTATATCATCGTCTTTCTCAACAAAATGATCTAAATGAAAATTCATAGCTGAGGTTGAGGCTCCCTGAGTAACCGTAGCATCAGAGGCAAAGGGACTGGCACCATTTTCAGGAGCATGGCCTTGAAACTCAAACTCCCTTAGTCGTAACTCATGTTCCCTTTGTAATCTCTTCTCCTCCTTTTCTGCTTCCCTTTCTGCAGCTAATTTCTTCTCTTCCCTTTCTGCAGCTTGTCTTCTTTCTTCTGCAGCCTGTCTTCTTTCTTCGGCTTCCAATGCTTTAGCCTCTTTGTCAGCCTCAATCTGCAACCTCTTAGTCTCAGCCTCAGCTTGCAACCTCTTAGTCTCAGCCTCAGCTTGCAACCTCTTAGACTCAGCCTCAGCTTGCAACCTCTTAGTCTCAGCCTCAGCTTCAAATTGTAACTTCTTAATTTCCCTGTCAGCCTCTAACTTTCTTTCGGCTTCAAACCTTCTTTCTTCGCGTTCAATAAATTTGTCACATTCCGTAGTAACATAGGCAACCATAACTTGCCCATCTAATCCTAACTCTTTTGCAGTCTGTACAGCAGCAGATCGAAACTTGGCCAGGTCCGCCATTGTCTATCAGGTAAATTTCTACAATGTCTAACCAACAATTTAATCTCTAAGTATATCTAATGGACAACACAGGCACCGTGAGCTCAACCTTATTTAATTCCACCCAAGGATACCTTTTAATTCTTATATTCCCTGAAGTGAATTACCCCCAATATTTTTAATAGGGAAAGATTCAAAATCCCAAGAGCGAGACCCCAATATATGTGGTGAAGTGGGATGTTATAAATATTTATAGGGACTTAGTGTACTGACTGAGATCAGCTGTGAAGGTATCTATATCTATTAAGAGTAGTGTATTATAGATAACCTTACTTGCTACCACATATCTATATATCTCAGTCAGAATTATTCTGCAATAGTGTGATGACTACGTTATGTGTCTAGGGTATGTGTAGGATGAAGTGTAAGTCAAAACAACAACAGACAGATAAACAATTTAATTTATTCCACTAATAAACACTCTAAAGGATATCTTAAGGAGTCACTGATAACTTTTCAAATAACAATATGTATTCATTGCTGATATGAATGAATATGTGTCCTGATTCAATTACAAAGGAACCAGGAATCACAATCAATTTTCATTACAAGTTATGTACAGAATGGATTAATATGAATATTGTAGTGACATATATTATTAAAAATATCCTATGTGTGTCAGTTGTGTAGTAGTAAAATGAGGTAATACTGGTTTTGTTTTGTTCAAGCTCTGTTGGTATTTGTCATCATGACTTCAATAGTTTGTCTTAAGGAAACTAGTATTGGAGATGTTCTCAGTTCCTGATATTAAGACAATTAAATCCCCCTCTGAATGTTATTTTTATAAAGTCATTTCAAGATGAGGGGACATAATGTTGAGCTCAGCTGGCCAAATCAGCTTATCTTGCGTGATGGCGGCAGGAAAGGACTCCTCTGCTCGAATTCTCCCCTGGGCTCTGGAGACACCTCACTGATAGCTAAAAATACCAAGGAGTATGCTGTCCGACTCTGGATTCAGCAAAGCTTTGACCAGGTGCTGCTCAGTACCATCAAGACCACGGTCCCTGAAAACAAGAAGGATGTACCTTCTACTTCATAACTAATTGATACTCTAGTTCTATTCTACACTGGAAACACAATACAACAACACAAACATTGAGTTCAGAGCGTTTAGGGCCCAACATGTCAGCTTCATCTGAAATACCTTTTTATAAATAAGGTATTACCAAATAATTTTACCTCCTTAATTGGTTACCCACGCCTCTGCACTTCCAGCATTTTTTTCTGTCTAATCTCAATCATCCAGGTGTCCAGTGTACTATTGGGCCATTCCAATAACCCGTTTTACTTATCAACTTTTCCCCCAAAAAGTTTCCCCTGGACATGTATAGGCATTTAGTTAGGCTGCTTTTTATACCTCAGGCATGGGGATTGGTCCTGAACTAAGCTTTTAATATTTATCCTAACACTGAAAATTCAGGCCAAAATAACAACACACAAATTTTTCAATTTCCATTTCTCTGAAAGCAGTCCAGAATTTTGTTCTTAAAAAACTTACCCAAATTTCATCTTTTTCCTCTGAAAAAAACACAATAAGTGAACTTGCAAAAATTGTGAATTGGCATTTGTTGGCACTCCCCAACTTTTTTTGTTACAAAAATTATCAATCTGCAATGGGTCCATTAGCAAATTTTCCCCCCACCCTCAATGGCTATGGAATCCACTGGGTACAGGGGTCCCTTGCCACAAAAAACTTCATTTCCCTAATCATGAAAAATTTTTCACCCAAATCACCCTGAATTTTCCAGTTTAACTATTTATCGGTCCCAATTTTTTTGGATTTAAGGTTAAAAAAAGCTATTTCAAAAAATAGCCCTGAGCTCAAGCCAAACCTTCCAAGTTTTTCCATGGCCTAAAGGTTTATTTTTATTTTTTCATTACAATTTTTTAGCACCTCCTAAAAAGAAGTTTGCTAGATTTTTCTGCAGGGGGGGCCTGTATGGGGCAATTACCCCAATAAAATTTCCCCATAGTTTGCAAGAGTTGTCCGTTTTGACCTTAGCCAAATTTATTTTTGTTGGGGGAAAAATAAATAGCTGCGAAAAAAGATGGCTGTTACCTCCCCCCTTTATTTTTAAGTTTTCATTAAAAAAATAAACACATTAGTTTGATCCGGATTCCAAAAATGGTTACCGTTACCCCTGGGTTCCAATTTATAACTGCCAATCAAAACCCCCCCAGTGTGATTTTATTGGCCATTTCCATTTTTTTAATCCCCCGACCACCCTCTCCCCAGGGGGTGGAGCATTATAGGCTTTTTTATTTGCCACTGAACTACACATATATAATTAAATGGCATAAAATTAACAATTTACATTATTGCATTAAAAAGATACTGAATGGTTTCAAGCTTACCACAATTTCATGGAAATAAACACAGATACGTTGATTAGCAATGAATTCTGGCACAATTACTGGCACAAATTCCCATCTGCTTATGTTCCAGGCTTTTATTTAGCAAAAATATGAGCTGGCTTCAACGCACTGTTGCTTTATCAAGCTTATTTGAACTAGTGGTCTCGAACTAACGCCCCTAAGTGATTATATCAGCGAGTCTAGCCAATGAGGCCACGTTTCGACAAGTGTTTGAAAAAATGTTACCTTTCTACGTCTCCCTAACAACCAAGATAGTATTTATAGCCCGACCAATCGTTGGTTCGTTTAGTCCGTTTCATTTGTTGCGCCGCTTCATATCCAATTTCAGCAACGCTTCAAATCAATTTGGAGTTTTTTTTACATGGTAGGCTATTTCTGTAACGCAAGGTTTTTTTTTTTTCATTATAAAAAAATTTTTTTATGAGCAGAAATGATTTCATGCTGTCAGGCATCCCCAATATTTTATTTTGGTTATAACTTGTTAATTCCTAGACTATTTGCGTAACGTTTTACATATTCTTTGTCAGCAAACCCTAAGGAACCCAAATATCCAAATTTAAAAGAGCTACGTGGCTGCGTTCAAAATATGCAATTTCTACCTCCTGTTTCGAAGATGTGCTGTCTGGGAAGGGTAGTGTATTTTATCACTGTCCGTCTGAAAAAAAATTAGTGCATGTAGTCTTACACGCGTGATGGCAGCATTTGTGTATCGCGCGACGCGTGTTGCATGCGATTTTTCCTGAATTTTTTTTTCAGCCCCTCCCCCTCTCTCTTTATCCTTTTGTCCATCTGTTTCGTTTTCGTTTTTGGTAACGCAGTGTAGAAAAAAGACATGAATGGAATTTAAAATTTAGGTCAACTTGCATATTTCAAGGTTTTTTTCTTAGAAAGGCAGCACATTTTATTGTGTGTTTGGGAAACGCGTGTATGTTGCAGAAGGCCTATATTTAACGTGGAAACGTTACAATTTGCAGACGAAGCATAAAACAAAGGGGATTTCGAGTACTGTCATTGTGACAGCACTGTTCTTTACCATTCTTCTTCCTTTATTTATTATATGTATTTATTAGGCTTTATATTTACTTGATAATTTATATATGTGGATTAGAATATTCCACGACACCTCCCCTCTTAAAACAGACATTATATGTCAGTCCTTTATTCTATATTCACATAGAGAAATTTATTATTATTTCTGGGGTTTACGGTGATTCTCATCACACGGATGGCGGCTTAAAAAATCCGCTCCCAAATTGGTTTTTCCAGATATATACTCAATGCTAAAATTATATGGAGCCAAAAGTAAAGACCATCGGAGTAACCTGGAGTTCTCATGCCTAGCCTGTGCTAGAAACGATAAAGGTTTGTGGTCTGTTTGCAACTTAAATGCCTTCCCATATAGATAAATATTGAATTTCTTTATCGCCCATATTACTGCAAGACATTCTTTTTCGCTAGTTGAGTAGTTGATTTCAGCTTTATTCAACTTTCTGCTAGCATATGCCACTGGGCTTAATTCCCCATCCAATGCATCAGATCTCTGTAGTAGAGTTGCACCCAGCCCAATATTACTTGCATCCGTCCTTACTATGAATTCTTGACTTAAGTCAGGTAATTTCAAAATGGGTTTACTTGTGAGCTTTTCCTTCAATTCTTGGTAAGTCATTTCACATTGTGGTGTCCATGTAATGCGATCTGGATGTCCTTTACGTGTCAATTCAGTTAACGGTGCACATATGGAATTAAAGTTTTTGATATACTTCTGGTAGAAACCACATAATGAGACAAAGGATCTCACGTCCTTCTTGGTTTGTGGTCTCGGGGCTTTCTGTAGTTTCTCTAAATTCTTTGGGTCAGGGGTCATGTTTCCCTGATAAACTGTGTGTCCCAAAAATTCCAATTCTTTACATCCAACGCAACATTTGGTTGGTCGGGCTGTTAAATTTGCCTCCCTAAGTCGATCAAACAGCATGTTCAGAGAGTCAATGTGTTCCTCAAATGTTTCTGTTGCTATAAGGATATCATCCATAAAATTGGTTATACAGGGATTATTCAGAGGATCCAATAATTTTCTCATCATTCTAGAGAAGACACTAGGCGCATTCTTCAATCCAAATGGCAATCTATTAAACTCATAGTGTCCTTCTGAGGTACTAAAAGCTAGGTATGGTCTAACCTCAGGCTTTACTGGAATCTGATAGTATCCTTTACTCAAATCCACTTTTGAGAAATATTTAGCTTTATTTAGTCTGGCAAACAGCTGATTTGTATCCGGCAATGGATCCACCTGTCCTTCTGTAATAGCATTCAGTCTCCTGTAATCTATACAGAGTCTATGTTCTCCAGAGGGCTTCCTTAAGAGTACAACTCCGGAACTATACGAAGACTCACTGTGCGAAATAATTCCTTCCTTCAACAGATAGTCTATCTCTTCCTTCAAAGCTTTTTCCTTAGCAAACGGAATCGAATATGGTTTCATACAGACAGGTGTGGAGTCTATTAGTTTCATATCATATTCCAATAGGTTTGTATGCCCTGGTCGGTCTGTTAACACCTCTGCATGATTATTTAGAACCTGTTGCACTCTCTCTTTCTGAGTTTTCGTTAAATGTGTACTGATTTTCACCTGTGCTGCTGTCTCACAGGGGTGTAATGGATATTCAAATGATGAAAGTGGTTCCTTTTTCATCTCCATGGCGATGGACAAGGTCAACAAGTGTGTCTCTTCCTGATGTTCTCTTTCCAAATATTTCTTCAGGAGATTCACATGATAGATTTTTTCTTTCCCCTTCTTATCTATCTTATAATTTGTTCTAGATACCTTCTCTAAAACTGTATATGGACCCTGCCATCCAATTTGTAACTTATTCTGACTCCCGGGCAAAAGAAGCAGTACCTTCTCTCCCACAGCCAAATCTCTGTCCTTCGCCTTCCTGTTATAATAGGCAGCATGTTTCTTCCTGGCTTGTTTCAAATTTTCATTGGCAAGTTTCCAGCCAGTTTTCAAACGAGTAGTCAGCTCATTCACATATTGGTATGAAGATGTAATGTTTTCCTCTGCCTTTTCATCAGTCCACGTTCTTAACAAAGCTACATGTGGACCTTTAATTGTGTGGACCTATTTGTCCATGCACCGGTATGGTCTCTTCCACTCGAAAGCTCTATAGTGATGATTTTTCCTCCCAGAATTATCATTCACAAAACGACCGCTACCAATTTTTCTTTTGGGGCTTTCTCCCCACTTAAAATTCTTGATGAGAGATTTCCTCTCTACATCTTCTTCCTCCAGTTTGTTTAAGTCCGATTGAGGGATTTTCGGCTTATCCTGGGGTAAGACATCTTTTTGCACTCTCCGCATAGTGGCCATTGTAAAACAGTTAAGTGAAGCTTGGCCGTGAAAAGGGGCTTCCCATTCCATTTGGTCCACTTTATCAAATCTATTTTTCTTTTTATTATCAGGCCTAATTTTGCCCCGTGGCGTGTCCAGGTCCTGATCCATGTTCCCACTTATGGGTGTTCCCTCATGTGCTATGCTACACCTTTCTACAAAATTCTCAATGTCCCATCTTGCTTTGGGCCAATAATAATTGTGAGCCACCTTTTGAATGATGGTACCTATTTTCTCATGGTCCCCATCTGGTTTCACATGTAGGCTCCTTATTAATTCTGTCCTGTATCTTTTAGGAAGTACCAGCTGTCCGTGACCTTTGGATCTAGTTCCAGTCTTCCTATACATCAACTTGTTTTTCATGTAAAAATCTCCCTTGCCTGGAGTTGTATGACAAGTTGACAATTTTCTGAAACAAGGCTTGAGTGTTTTATCCCCAGCCTGTGCCTTCCTCATCTCTTCTGGAGTGGTATCTAACATAATATCCTCCTCCTGTCTTGAGGTCGACCTGACCTGAAGGGTTGCCATATACACAGGTTTCCTTCTGCAACGGTCAGTGTCATGATTGTCCATCTGACAATTCTTACACCACCTTTTTTCCTTGGTTGAAAGATTTTCTTTCATCATATTTCCTTTCATCGAATTGTGGGAATTTATTTTTATTGTCATACCGTGGCCTATCAAATTGGTGCTTACCTTTATTTTGATCCCTAGGATCAAATTTATTAAAGTTCTGTGGTGCCCTAAAGTTGTCCACCTGTTTCTTTTTTATTACCTGTTACCTCTGCTTGAGCTGCTTGATACCTTTCAGCAACATTTAGCAACTCACCCAGCCTCTCTGCACCTTGTTCCATGAGAAACTTTCTCAGGTCTGGAGCCATGGACTCTCTTAATTGCTCTATAAGGACCATTTCCTTAAGATCTTGGGTTTTCCCCAGAGAAGTCCATTTCTCCAAGTATGTCTCTATTCGTGCAGAGAACTGGTGATAGGTTTCACCTGATAGTAGTTTAGCATTCCTAAATTTTTTCCTATAAAATTCTGCATTCTTTTCATACCTTAACAAAAGAGCCTGCTTTAGCATGTCATAATTTTCCTGATCACCTCTGCTCATTTTTGCAAAAACTTCATAAGCTGCCCCACGAAGTCCCTGAGATAACTTTAAGCTCCACCTTTCTCTCTCTAACCCATACGTGGTAGCTAATAGTTCGTACCTATTTAGGTAGCTCTCTATATCATCGTCTTTCTCAACAAAATGATCTAAATGAAAATTCATAGCTGAGGTTGAGGCTCCCTGAGTAACCGTAGCATCAGAGGCAAAGGGACTGGCACCATTTTCAGGAGCATGGCCTTGAAACTCAAACTCCCTTAGTCGTAACTCATGTTCCCTTTGTAATCTCTTCTCCTCCTTTTCTGCTTCCCTTTCTGCAGCTAATTTCTTCTCTTCCCTTTCTGCAGCTTGTCTTCTTTCTTCTGCAGCCTGTCTTCTTTCTTCGGCTTCCAATGCTTTAGCCTCTTTGTCAGCCTCAATCTGCAACCTCTTAGTCTCAGCCTCAGCTTGCAACCTCTTAGTCTCAGCCTCAGCTTGCAACCTCTTAGTCTCAGCCTCAGCTTGCAACCTCTTAGTCTCAGCCTCAGCTTCAAATTGTAACTTCTTAATTTCCCTGTCAGCCTCTAACTTTCTTTCGGCTTCAAACCTTCTTTCTTCGCGTTCAATAAATTTGTCACATTCCGTAGTAACATAGGCAACCATAACTTGCCCATCTAATCCTAACTCTTTTGCAGTCTGTACAGCAGCAGATCGAAACTTGGCCAGGTCCGCCATTGTCTATCAGGTAAATTTCTACAATGTCTAACCAACAATTTAATCTCTAAGTATATCTAATGGACAACACAGGCACCGTGAGCTCAACCTTATTTAATTCCACCCAAGGATACCTTTTAATTCTTATATTCCCTGAAGTGAATTACCCCAATATTTTTAATAGGGAAAGATTCAAAATCCCAAGAGCGAGACCCCAATATATGTGGTGAAGTGGGATGTTATAAATATTTATAGGGGACTTAGTGTACTGACTGAGATCAGCTGTGAAGGTATCTATATCTATTAAGAGTAGTGTATTATAGATAACCTTACTTGCTACCACATATCTATATATCTCAGTCAGAATTATTCTGCAATAGTGTGATGACTACGTTATGTGTCTAGGGTATGTGTAGGATGAAGTGTAAGTCAAAACAACAACAGACAGATAAACAATTTAATTTATTCCACTATACTTGACAACACTGGGACACTCACATACATATAACACTCTAAAGGATATCTTAAGGAGTCACTGATAACTTTTCAAATAACAATATGTATTCATTGCTGATATGAATGAATATGTGTCCTGATTCAATTACAAAGGAACCAGGAATCACAATCAATTTTCATTACAAGTTATGTACAGAATGGATTAATATGAATATTGTAGTGACATATATTATTAAAAATATCCTATGTGTGTCAGTTGTGTAGTAGTAAAATGAGGTAATACTGGTTTTGTTTTGTTCAAGCTCTGTTGGTATTTGTCATCATGACTTCAATAGTTTGTCTTAAGGAAAATAGTATTGGAGATGTTCTCAGTTCCTGATATTAAGACAATTAAATTCCCCTCTGAATGTTATTTTTATAAGTCATTTCAAGATGAGGGGACATAATGTTGAGCTCAGCTGGCCAAATCAGCTTATCTTGAGTGATGGCGGCAGGAAAGGACTCCTCTGCTCGAATTCTCCTCTGGGCTCTGGAGACACCTCACTGATAGCTAAATGGACCAAGGAGTATGCTGTCCGACTCTGGATTCAGCAAAGCTCTGACCAGGTGCAGCTCAATACCATCAAGACCACGGTCCCTGAAAACAAGAAGGATATACCTTCTACTTCATAACTAATTGATACTCTAGTTCTACACTGAACACAATACAACACAAACATTGAGTTCAGAGCGTTAGGCCAACTGTCAGCTTCATCTGAAATACTTTATACCAGTATTTACCTCCTTAATGGTTACCACGCCTCTGCACTTCCAGCATTATTTCTGTCTAATCAATCATCCAGGTGTCAGTGTACTATTTGGCCATTCCATGCCGTTTTACTTCCCTCCGACACCCTCTGTTCAGGCTGGAGCATTATAGGCTTTATCTCCTGTTTGCCACTGAACTACACATATATATACAGGCATAAATTAACAATTTACATTCAATTTTCATTAAAAGATACTGAATGGTTCAAGCTTACCACAATTTCATGGAAATAAACACAGATACGTTGATTAGCAATGAATTCTGGCACAATTACTGGCACAAATTCCCATCTGCTTATGTTCCAGGCTTTTATTTTAGCAAAAATGTGAGCTGGCTTCAACGCACTGTCGCTTTATCAAGATTATTTGCACTAGTGGTCTCGAACTAACGCTCCTAAGTGAGTATATCAGCAAGTCTAGCCAATGAGGCCACGTTTCGACAAGTGTTTGAAAAAATGTTACCTTTCTACGTCTCCCTAACAACCAAGATAGTATTTATAGTCCGACCAATCGTGGTTCGTCTTTCATTTGTTGCGCTCCAATCAATTTGGAGTTTACATGGTAGGCTATTTCTGTAACGCAAGGTTTTTTCAAACATGTTATAAAAAAATTTTATGAGCAGAAATGATTTCATGCTGTCAGGCATCCCCAATATTTTATTTTGGTTATAACTTGTTAATTCCTAGACTATTTGCGTAACGTTTTACATATTCTTTGTCAGCAAACCCTAAGGAACCCAAATATCCAAATTTAAAAGAGCTACGTGGCTGCGTTCAAAATATGCAATTTCTACCTCCTGTTTCGAAGATGTGCTGTCTGGGAAGGGTAGTGTATTTTATCACTGTCCGTCTGAAAAAAAAATTAGTGCATGTAGTCTTACACGCGTGATGGCAGCATTTGTGTATCGCGCGACGCGTGTTGCATGCGTTCCTGATTTTCAGCCCTCCCTCTCTCTTTATCCTTTAGTCCATCTGTTCGTTCGTTTTGGTAACGCAGTGTAGAAAAAGACATGAATGGAATTTAAAATTTAGGTCAACTTGCATATTTCAAGGTTTTTCTTAGAAAGGCAGCACATTTTATTGTGTGTTTGGGAAACGCGTGTATGTTGCAGAAGGCCTATATTTAACGTGGAAAGGGGATTTCGAGTACTGTCATTGTGACAGCACTGTTCTTTACCATTCTTCTTCCTTTATTTATTATATGGATTTATTAGGCTTTATATTTACTAGATAATTTATATATGTGGATTAGAATATTCCACGAAAGTGTTAGAGACTTCACTACAGTAAGACCAGCTTTATGATGCAGGTGAGTGAAGTGTTACAGACTTCACTATAGTAAGACCAGCTTTATGATGAAGAGGAGTGAAGTGTTACAGACTTCACTACAGTAAGACCAGCTTTATTATGCAGGGGAGTGAAGTGTTAGAGACTTGACTACATGTGTGACTTTTTGTGGTGACATCGGAATAAAGCTCGTCAGTCAGACCCGTTCGACAGTATCCTGCATGACATTACAGAATTTTGGCCTCTTCTTTAAATTGTGCTGCTACGAACGAACATGTGTATGTCCTGATATGTGCATAGCTTCAGCGATCCTTGGTGATCTGTTCCCCTCACGGTCATTTTTAGGGCCCACAAAACTGCACCATGGTCCTTTTTAGGGCCCACAAAAGCCACAAAACTGCACCACGGTCCTTTGTAGGGCCCAGAAAACCCACAAAACTGCACCCACCATGGTCCTTTTTAGGGCGCATAAAACCCACAAAACTGCACCACGGTCCTGTTTAGGGCCCACAAAACTGTAACCTGGCAAGAAATCGCTACGCACTGATCCTTTATTTGTTTTCGCCACTGGGTGGAGAAGACTGGGTGGGGAGGGGTACCCCTCGCTACGCACTAATCCTTGTCAAATATTGACACAATCAGAGCTGGATTAACGTAGTAGCAAAAGTAGCATATGCTACAAGCCCCGCGCTTTTAGGGGCCCCACGCCAATAAATATGTACACAATTTTTTGGTCATCTTCTAATACGAGCGTTAAACCAATGATCTTGTGATTTGTGCCATCTTTAGCGCCTTTTCATTTGGTGTCACGAAATTGTGAGAGTAAGAGCATAAGAGGGTGACTTAGTGTGACTCTTCATTATTTTTATCTTAACTGTTTGCGGACGGAAGCAGTCATTTTCTTTGGATTTGTTGAAAGCCTGTACACCTTCTTTTCTGCTTCTACCTACCGGTGGAGTCTCCTTCCTGTATCATACAGCTGGTCTTACTGTAGTGAAGTCTGTAACACTTCACTCCCCTGCATTATAAAGCTGGTCTTACTGTAGTGAAGTCTCTAACACATCACTCCAATGCATCATAAAGCTGGTCTTACTGTAGTGAAGTCTCTAACACTTCACTCCAATGCATCATAAAGCTGGTCTTACTGTAGTGAAGTCTCTAACACTTCACTCCCCTGTATCATAAAGCTGGTCTTACTGTAGTGAAGTCTGTAACACTTCACTCCCCTGCATCATAAGTTGGTCTTACTGTAGTGAAGTCTCTAACACTTCACTCCCCTGTATAATACAGCTGGTCTTACTGTAGTGAAGTCTGTAAAACTTCACTCCAATGCATCATAAAGCTGGTCTTACTGTAGTGAAGTCTCTAACACTTCACTCCACTGTATAATACAGCTGGTCTTACTGTAGTGAAGTTTGTAAAACTTCACTCCAATGCATCATAAAGCTGGTCTTACTGTAGTGAAGTCTGTAACACTTCACTCCCCTGCATCATAAAGCTGGTCTTACTGTAGTGAAGTCTGTAACACTTCACTCCAATGCATCATAAAGCTGGTTTTACTGTAGTGAAGTCTCTAACACTTCACTCCAATGCATCATAAAGCTGGTCTTACTGTAGTGAAGTCTGTAACACTTCACTCCCCTGCATCATAAAGCTGGTCTTACTGTAGTGAAATCTCTAACACTTCACTCCCCTGTAAAATACAGCTGGTCTTACTGTAGTGGTCTGTAAAACTTCACTCCAATGCATCATAAAGCTGGTCTTACTGTAGTGAAGTCTGTAACACTTCACTCCCCTGCATCATAAAGCTGGTCTTACTGTAGTGAAGTCTCTAACACTTCACTCCAATGCATCATAAAGCTGGTCTTACTGTAGTGAAGTCTCTAACACTTCACTCCAATGCATCATAAAGCTGGTCTTACTGTAGTGAAGTCTGTAACACTTCACTCCCCTGCATCATAAAGCTGGTCTTACTGTAGTGAAGTCTCTAACACTTCACTCCCCTGTATAATACAGCTGGTCTTACTGTAGTGAAGTCTGTAACACTTCACTCCCCTGCATTATAAAGCTGGTCTTACTGTAGTGAAGTCTCTAACACTTCACTCCAATGCATCATAAAGCTGGTCTTACTGTAGTGAAGTCTCTAACACTTCACTCCAATGCATCATAAAGCTGGTCTTACTGTAGTGAAGTCTCTAACACTTCACTCCCCTGTATCACAAAGCTGGTCTTACTGTAGTGAAGTCTGTAACACTTCACTCCCCTGCATCATAAAGCTGGTCTTACTGTAGTGAAGTCTGTAACACTTCACTCCCTTGCATCATAAAGCTGGTCTTACTGTAGTGAAGTCTGTAATACTTCACTCCCCTGCATCATAAAGCTGGTTTTACTGTAGTGAAGTCTCTAACACTACACTCCCCTGTATAATACAGCTATGCTTAATACATTCATGTGCCATGCTGCCACCTCTACCTGCGAAATGCATAAGACTAACCCCGCGCTCTTCCTGCCACCCCTACCTGCGAATTGCAAAATAGACTAACCCGGCGCAGGCAAATGTACGGAATACGGTGTCGTCATTTAATTTCAGAATGGGCGAACAAAGACACAAGAACCCAATGTATCATTGATTTTTTAATCTTTATTAAATGAGCTTTTTATTTTCTTAACGTTTACAAAAATATTTACTGCGATACATTAAAAAATTCACTATTTATGTACTGTTATGTAAAAGTCGTGCGCTTCTGGCCATTGGACTAAATTGCACGACGCTTGAAATAGCGCACACCTTACTTCCTAATATTCTTCGGTTTACACTATCAACGTAAATGGAACAGTTTTAAAACAATTCAATAGATTCAAATACCTCGGCATGTTAATAACATTGGATGGAAGATGTATCTCAGAAGTGAAGAGTATAATAGACCAGGCGAAAGCAGCATTCCATTACATGAAGAGTATTGTATGATACAACTCTTTGTCGGTGGAAGTAAGAAAGAGAGTTCTTCAGTGTTAGATAGAGCCAATCCTGACACTGAAAGTAAGTCAAGGGCGATTAGTAATCAAGTAGGAAAAGTACTGAAGACCACGAGATGTGATTTTGCAGAAGAATGTTAAAAGTATCATGTACAGCTAAAATTAGTAACAAGGATGTCTTTGAAACAGGCAAAGGAAGCTTATTCCTCAAGTTAGAAGGAAGCAATCCACTTTTTGGGGGGCATGTTATAAGAAGACAGAAACTAGATTATATCGTGACAACAGGAAAGATAGACAGAAAAAGAGATAAAGGACGACAAAGAGAGAAGATTCTGGACAATTTGACATGGTATGGAAAGAAAGTCACAATCGGATCAGAGCAATAGTACTGTAGACAGGAAGTTGTGGACAGACATCATCGCATATGCCATCAGGTATGGTAGATAAAGAGGATGATTCTTCATGGAAGACGTTACAAAACCACGAGATAAAACTGAAGATTAAAATCGCATATGTCATGCATCACAGCAAGCCAGCGAGACGACACAAGACGCTGATACAAGCCGTGCCGTAGATGAAGATAGAAAAATTCTTTGGCGTCAATCGAAGCGAACCACCGTAACGCCGGAACACGCTGCATTACGTCGAGATGTAGATGCAGAAAAAACAAGACGCCGGTTTCAATCAAAGCGAGCCATAGAAACGCCGGAAGACGCTGCATTACGCCAAGCTGCAGTTTTCACTAAATAGCAGAGATGTCATGCATCACATCGAGCCAATGGGTCGCTGGAAGACCTTGCATTACTTCGTGCTACAGATACTGAAGTTTTAAGACTTTGCCATGAATCGCAGCGAAATACTGTAGTGTCAGACAACGGTTTATTACGTATTTTCAAAACCCGCTGATTCAAACCATGAGACATTCAATGAAAAGGATATCCAAGTTCATAACTGTGGGGGATGAATGTTGAATGCAGTTCTGCCACACATTAATTTTTGTTTCCGAAAAATCAGCCGACACCTTTAAATATTGCAGCCAGAAAGGCATTTTTACAAGATGATCACCAGCAAATACAAAAGTTTTCTTCATTAGTAATAGAGTTGTTGAGCACCTATTTTAGCATCCACATTACCAGTGTTTCAAGGAGAACATTCGTTCGTATAATTCTGTATTGAGTTTTGCATCAATGGGCGCACAGACTGATAGCATTTGTAGTTGGATAGAAAATAACAGAGATGAAGAGAACTGGTGAACTAGTTGAAGGGACGGCACATTACAAATCATGTAGTTAACTCCACAGTCCTAGATTGTAGCAGTAGAAGAGAGCTGTGAAGTAAGTCACCTTCTCGCTAGACCTGTCCTATGCTCCAAGGGTGTTTCTAGTAATAGTTGCTGTAAAATGCAGCTGGTTTATTATCCCTTCCAATTTAAATATTAAATAATTCTTCACACAATAACACAATTTCAAACAAAATCAATCAACTGCGATTTATAAAACGTATCTGTACATTTACTACTTAAAATGGAAGTTTGTTAAAGATTGCAGATATGTTTTTACACAAATCACAAGTTGGAAAATTATAAAATGTCAATGTCTGTGCTCACCATAATCGGGCAATTGGTGACTTCTGGATCTTGTTTCTTCAAACTAATGAGTACTTATCTAATTCAGGTCCTTTCACGGCAGACACTTCTCATCATACAACAGGTGCTGATGTCCAAGATACTTAAATCAACAATCAAGTAGCATTGTGGACAGGTAAATCAATCAAAGAAGTACGTCATACAATCAATAAAATACATCGTTAGACTATAGACATCATTTACACATTTTTTTCGGAATTCTGTCTTTATTACTTCCCTTTGGTCCTAAGTCATGCCCAAAGTGGTTTCCCTTAATAGATTTTACATCAACGAAATTTTAAATTGAACGAAAGAAACGAAGAAAGCGAAAAAGCAGGGGAAGAAGAGTAGGAAGAAGGAGAAGACGAACTCTTTGGCATCCAGGATTTAAAAGCTAAGCCCTGAAAAGGACTGAAAGCTCTTATAGCTAGTATTGTGTAGTCTTGACAAGGGCTTCAAGCAGCGTCATTCTTTTTAGGATTGTTCATGTTATATTCAGTTTGGAAACCAATTTCAGTTATCAGCACAGGGTTTAGAGTACCAAAATTAAGTTATCAGCAGGTAATTTAAAGTCAAAGCTAGCATTAATATTAAATATTACAGCAATTTACACAACATCTGACTACAATACAAGTTTAACATACCCTTCAGACACAGTATTACGGATCTGAGCTTATCACTTATGCTAGTATGCTCACAAGCAGGTCAGATTTGCTTTTCTCAGCTATGGGCGGTGCCTATGTGGCATTGACAAAGTGTGCCAGTCGGCTGACATCTTTTTCATCTATGAAATTTTAAGAGTCCAGAATTGAATCTGAACGGGCTTATATACTGAATCAAGATCTAACCCTTTCCTTCTCGGAGGTCCGCGCCTAAGTTCAATTTTCTACTTGTAACTTTCGTGGGATTTCGATGCTGTTGTGCTATTTTCCCGACAAAATCATGATTTTCTCGACAATTACTAAAGAAAATGATTTCCCACTGCCATGTATCTGTGGTTGCTGCTCAAATCCCAAAAATAATTTTTCCGTTCGGGGCATTAATCATAAAGTTATAGCAGAATTACTGGTATGCGATTCATAATTTACCATAGAGACAATAGTTAACGTTGGCAATTCCAGAGTGTCTTGCCCGTTTCGCTACAGGTATTAGACCTTACGTCTTTATGTTGCATGGTCAAATTTATCAAATTTAATTCCATTAGTTCAATATCATTTCTCTCAATGCCATTTTTGAAAGGTTGCCCCATGGCCTCATATCCAAGTCATCCAGATAATTTTTACTACTGTAGCGAAATCTGTGAGATAATCGCTTATTTCAGTAAGATTTTAGTCCTATAATAATAAATACACCAGCCCTCAGGTGTCTGACTATTTTCATCTTCAACGCCAGTAGAGCGCTGCCTTTGGTGCAGTGGGAATGCTTAAAAAAATGACCCGCCGTAAAAATCTAACACGCTTTTAGTTTCGGTTTCGAATCGTACAATAAACATTTTAACATCTCGCCGATCTGCTGCACGAAACGGGGGAAAAGCTTATAATTAACGAATTGCAAGAACTGTGTGACCAAACTAGCGTTTGAATTAACGTAATATGTTAACTTTAACACTAACATTTGTAATAATTCGGACATTTCCCAGTAGTAAGAACGAGATGATTGTAATAATTAACGCCAACACTACCAAAGTTTTGAAAAACCCCTCTTCGCTCTGCACGCGGTCTCTTTAATATATACACGCTGTGGGCAAAGCCAGCAGAGACAAACAGACAGTTTTCCATTTCCTCCTAGCGGTAAAATTCTGACGTCACTCAAACGAGTTGGTTTATTTGAATAATGAAGAAATGTTAGAGACAGGGTGGGGGGGGGAGGGGGGGAGGGGGGGGAAGATGGCCGACTTGTGTATAAGTTATATTTGACGATTGACAGTGACAAAACTGAAAATCTAAACCATAATGAAACTGACCATAAAAATCATATAGTAGGATAGCTTAGCGTCCCCTGAGCAAAAATATGTTTTAAAAAATATGGTAGTCCAAGTATTAGCCAAGTTAATGAGATATTACTAGATGTCTAAGAACGCATGGACGGACAGACGGTTGTTCTTGCTCGTTACACATAACGTTGCCTCTGACTGCTTGGTCGGTCTTTGGCTAAGGACGGAAGAAGAAGAAGACACATAACGTTATTGGGGACGCAAGTAAAAAAAAAAAAGAGGCATGGTAGTAATTCAAATTCTATTGGTTGGTATAAGAGTATAGGAGTAAAAGGGGGAGATAGAAAAAGGTTAACTAAACTAAACATCTTTTTCTATTGGCATAACTAACGCAGACTGACCAATGGACTACGAGGCACAGTTTGTTTGGAGTTTTGGTTTTGTTTTTTTAAACTAAATTCAAAAAGATTTAGTAGTGCCTGCTTTCATTGGTCGGCTCTAATAGATAGTGGCAAAAGGCATAGTGGTCTCGTGGCCATTTGACTTAGAAAATTTTATGCAAACAACTACGTTGAGAGCAGATGTGATAAATTGTAAAATTAACTACTAAATTCACTATCTGGACGGGGCAGAGCAAAACTGAGGCCATATTCTTTGCCAGTCAACGTTATTTGTGACATATTTCTTTGAATTAGTGGTAAGAATGCTTTATGTATTTACATGCTTGATTAAAACTGCAAAAGTTAGATACTGCTGTGGAAAAGTGAAGGACATGCCGGGAGCAAACATTATTGAGTCCTCACATTGAACTATATTTGACTGTTGCATATTATTATGATTTTATATTAATAATTTTGTATTGGAAGATGTTAGGAAAACTCAGTGTTATATGAACACTCTTCAACATGCCTAGAGCGTTTATAATTTAGAAAAGAAAAGAAAAATCATATAAAAGGAGATGTGGTTACTCCACATTATTGGATTGAAGCAAACTATGTAAAAGTACAGTGGCGTATCTGCCATAGGGACCTGAGGTGTGGTCACAGAAAGGTGAGAGTCATAAATTAGGGGCTGTTGCACATGAATGCACACGAGGCTGACCCCATACCGTCATGTATACATAGGGATAAGAAGTTGTGAACAGATATGAAAAGGCCAGGGTGTCTTTTTATTACAGGGTTTTTATTTCCTGTTACCATCCGGTGACAGGAAACCTGATGAGTGAGTGAGAAGAGAAAAGTCTCCATTATAAAGTTTATGCTGTCATCAGATAGCCTGAAGGAGCTTGTGTGTGTGTGCTGATCTATACTGACTTATGATCGTCATACCAAGAATCTCAGGTGACACGTTAACAGCTGGGACATCTGACACTTCATCCGAATAAACTGGTTCTTATCAAAATAAAACTGAATTATATGGGGGCATGGAAAAAAAAAACAGCTCCTCATAACCCATGACTATCACTAGCATCTGTTAAAGTTTTAGTCTGTGAATACACCGACAGGAACTCTATAATAACAATATTCATAGGACCAAGAGTCCATACTTTTAGTTAAAGCATTATATGTAAATATATTTCCTCATTTTCAAAGACCTGTCCAAAAGAGATGGTGGGACAGGCAGATTAAATTGTACAAAGAAAAAACATTCAAATTTTAAAGAAAACTTTAACCACAGTCTTATTCATTTTCTTATAATAGTGAGTTAAAGTGTATTGTGTTGATGTACCATCATCTTCATTTCACCCCTAGACACTAGAGACATCACACACCAGCCACTAGAATCAAAATACGGACTGTGTGAGATCTAGGGAGGTAGCGTTAGGTTCCCTGATATATATATATCATCATCATTTCTTTTAGAGTCAGGGACCTACATGTGCTTGACCTCACACAGTTGACACAGACACAACTATCTTTCTTGTTAGGTATAACATCTTAACCTCCCCAGCAAATTACACTTGCTACAACTACAAAGATCTAATGACGGTGACATGTAATGTAAATGTATGAAATGACCAAAGTAGTAATACTGCCGTTATTAGGATGTGTAACAGAAAGAACACACTATAATTTAAATGTTATTAGGATGTGTAACAGAAAGAACACACTATAATTTAAATGCCGTCCATTTAGAAGGATTACTTACTTGTGTTATACTAACCGGCTTGTGTCGTTCATACTAGGATGGTAACAAACGTTTCACTTCCCGCAAGTGTAAGCGTCTGAAGTAACTGAAGATTGCTATTTTTGTTATTTATTTATGTAAGTGTTTCTGTTTGTTTAACTGTAATGCCTATTTATAATATATTCAACAACATATTTCGTGAAACAAAACCAGGCGATGGCATAGTTGTATATGGAACTCTTATTTCAGTCTGAGATATTTGGGTGGGCGAAGTATATTTTGGGGCTCGATTTTGGATTCCTTCCCCTCTTGCAAGATTTTAGTTCCCCTCCCCTCCTGAAGATTTTGGATTCCCTCCCCTTCTGAAAGATTTTGGATTTCTTCCCCTCCTAAAGATTTTGGATTCCCAGTTATCAGCGTGGCGCCAATAGGTTTTGACCCAGAAAACAGTAACCAAGCGCTCTAGCCACTCTACCATACAGAAGCTCTAACTCTATTCATCCATTAACCTTCAGTCTCGCTGGGAGCACAGACCTTAAATAAACTCATCCTCAACTCTCCTACTGCGCCCTTCAGCTCAATCCATCCACTCCCACCCCAAGTACATCACTATTTCATGTACTCTTGCACCTCCTTCCTTCTCCGCTGCCTGTTACTTGTAAAATACAGACTCTGTGTTCTGTGATCCTGTCTGTCTGTACAGCCAAGACATCATGAGATCAATTAAACAGTACATGGAATAAGAGTCCATTGATGTCTTCAGTTATCTTCGCCAACTTGTTTTTCGTTCTGCCCCTATCTTTCTTACCCTGGAGATTTCAGAACAAGCACTATCTGGTAATGCTATTAACAGGTTTTGTCACTGTGTGTCCTACAGTAGCAAGTTTAAAAAAAAAAAACCACAGACGGGTATTGTGTACCCGCAAGACAACCAGAATTCTGTCTTTGTAAATTCCACCACGAAGCTCCTCCCGTCTCTGCTCAACCAGTCCACAATGACTAAATTAAAACCGGATTTCAACGACGCATTTTCAGTAGACGGACTTCCTAATCTAATATTTTATTTCACTCCAGTCAGAATAAAAATCATCTTCGCCGCTTCACATTAGTGCTCGCGCTCGTCTCAGGCGCTATGTAACGTAATACTGCTCGCTCGGGACAGTTTTTACATCTAAGTAAATGTGTTTTATTTATTGTACATTTGAGACAAGACACCCAGTCCATTCGTAAATGTCTGTCACTTTACCTGTCCGTCTGTCTGGACCCGCCTCTCTTCTAGTAACGGACGGCCTATTACTTTAATGTTATTGTTAGTTACTTTAATATTATTGTTATTGTTGACCAGAATCCCACACGTCCCTCAGCATATGTCGAAGGGTATGAATGCTAACTGTCCCTATTGTGCGCTGGTTGTTTACACGATGGATGCATCCAGTCATACGTCCATACCCGCTGGTCTAAAGTTTGATGCCAAATTCCAGCAATCTTAGCCTTGGTGATTCATCGATTGCAGTGTTCTTCTCTAACAAGTGATCATCAATAGTCATCAGTAACTCTCCCTTATTCATATCCAATGTCCCCACTATAGGTGCTCTACAAGTTAGTCTGTCAACACTCTCATTGCCGTGGTGCCCTGCATGACCAGGACAGTAGATCCACACCAGTTCCTGAAGATTCGAGGCTTCTATGGATGTTTTTCATTCATTCTTATTACACGTACCTAATCTGTTTGAAATCTTCAACACAGTAACTTCCGTAAATTCTTCATCGTTTGCTCTCAACTAACCACATCTATCGCTCTTACAAAACTTGCAGTCCGTCTCAGGCTTTGCATGTCACCATAAAGTTTCTCCCTGTCATGAAGCCGACATCCTTGGATGACATGTTCTACTGTTTGTCCTCCCCACATGGACACATATCTCTCTGTCAGATTTTCAGTTTGTTGTGCAGATGGTATCTGAGTCTACAATGGCCAGTTCTTAGTCTGAAAACTGTATCACTTGATCTCATCTTGGTAATGTATCGTATGGTTCTGCAGTATTGGACTCTGGGTGTTCCTAATGCCATTTTCTCTCTAGTTATTTTGTTATTATTGATTTGATGCTGCCCTGTATTCAGTTCGGATTCTTCTTCCTTATTTCGCAGCTTTTCTGCCTTCTCATTTCCATATAACTTGTAGTGAGCAGGGATCCAGTGTATTTTAAGTTTTGAATTTATAACTGGTTACTATTAATGCTCCTACCAGGTTGTTGTTGTTTTGATGAAATGATGGGTGGAGATCGGGCACTCAAACTCTGATCATTGTTACCTCTTCTCGTTCCATCTTGGTCTACCCTGTTCAACCTGAAAGTTGGTTATAATTGGGGTATTTAGTGTCATTTTATTTACTAATTTTGTATTCAATTTAAATAACTGTTGTCTTTTGCAGTTGCTGATTTTTATTTATATTAGTATTTGTCAATTTTATTTTCTCTTTTGTATTGTTTCTAGATAACTATTGTCCTTTACACTTGGTTTTAATTTGTATTAGTATTTGTTCTTTTTGAGTTGTTGTCCCTTTTTTTTTAATAACTTGTCTTTCCTTGTCCTATGAGTAGTTATTTTTTTTTTTTAATGCTTTGTTACTTCTTGCTGCTTAATTTCTATTTAGTTGGGTGATTTTCCTGAAGTTCTAACCTTATATTTTTTCCTTTGTTTTATGTATATATCTTTTAAGTATTGATTGGGCATCTCTTGGGGCATCTATACTTAAAACCTTATCACCTGTTAAGTCTATATTGTGATTTCTATAGTAAGTTTTTAATTCAAGCCTTTGTTGTTCATACTTTTTACAGTGGATCAGGTAGTGGTCTATGTCATTCTCTTCCTGACATTCTTGGCAGTGTGGTTCTTCTACCATGAAGTATGCTGCACCGAGTCGGAGACGCCACAGTTTTTTGTTCGATGGTATCTTTAATTCTTCTCTGACCTGGCATGTCCTCGTTGGTTCTTTCAGCAGTTTGAACGCGTGTCTGCCTTTTCTACTTTCCTTCCATGTTGTCTTCCATTCCTCGTTTATAGTTTCCTTCACTTGGCTCTTGATCTCTGACCTTCCCAGTCCTGCTTTTATATTGTTTTTACTTGTTCTTCCCTTCTTGGCATTCTGGTCTGCCAACTCGTTGCCAGCTATACCTATGTGTGCTGGAACCCACACTAGCCTCACACTACATCCTCTGTTCTCTAGTGATGTATTAATTGCTAGAATTTCTTCCTTTATGTCTGGCCGGCTACATTTACCTGGGTGTTCTAGTGCTTGTAGTGATGATAGTGAGTCTGTAAATATCGTAACAGCTTCTGGTGGGTTATCTTCGATTATTTCTAGACTTTTAAGAATTGCTACCATCTCTGCAGTAAAAATCGATGCCCCACCTACCAGGTTGTCTAATTCATTGTTTTTATTGCTCCTGACGGGAGGAGTACTAACTTGTCTCTTGTAAATTCCTTATTTTCCATGTTGGTAGTTGCAGCTGTTTTTAGTGCTGTGCCTCCGCTTTATAGTTGTTTAAGAACTTTCCAGTGGCCACTTAGATATGAATTTCTTCTCCATTCTTTAATTTTGTATATACACCCCACCTCCTTTTTTCTAGCTTTACTTGCTGATCCATATATATATATATATATATATATATATATATATATATATATATATATATATATATATATATATATATCTATATATATATATATATATCTATATATATATATATATATATATATATATAGGTCAACTCTGTGGTTGGGTACGTCTTTCTGATGTATTACTAGATGTTTCCTCTCTGCACCTACTTGACTCCTTTGTTCATCACTTCTGGTATGTTGTCAGTCAGCTCTGGGAACCTTGTTCTCTTTCATGGTGAAAACGTACTGCTAGTCGTTATGAGCTCTGTCTTTGTCTATACATTGGGGGGGGGGGGGGGGGGGGGGGGTGGGCTGGGGCGCGGGAGAAGAAGAATGCTGTTTTGCTTTTTGTGCAAAACAGCTTCTCTAGAGTCTGCCTCGACCACATCCCTTCAGTCTGTCATTCATTGGGTGGTATGTGAGCCTTTTAAATGTGTATGCCTCCTGTAAGTTCTCTGTAATCTCTTCTGCCAAACTTTGACTGTAGCTTGGTTAACTTATTCATTTCATTTATTTGTGTCGATCGCATTGCTCCAGTAATGATTCTCTCGGCCTGGTTTTGTATTCTAGTTGTTCTGTCGAAATTGGATTTGGAGGCAGTTGTCCAGTCTGGCATTCCAAATTCCAGCGCCGGCAGGGCATTTCCTGCATATACAGTTTTCAGCATTTGGTGGTCTGCACCCAGGCAGTTGCAGCTAGTTTTTCCATTAAGGCCATTCTCTGTCTAGCTTTATGCTGGCACTTACCAATTTGATCTTTCCACGTTATTCTGTTGTCCATTGTGATTCCACGGTACGTGGAACTCCTTTCTTCTGGCAAATCCTTTCCTTTTAGTTTCAGTAAGACGTTGCGCTTCTTGTCTGAGAGTGTAAAAATGGAATATATTGTTTTCTTCTCATTTATGTTTAGGGGATATCCTTTCGTCTACTTGTCTAGTTTTTGTAAAGCTTCCTGCAACCTGCTGCTTTGATATTTTCGTTAGCTACCCATTCTCCAAGGTAATCAGCGTACAGCGAACTGTGGACCCTCTTTGGCAGTTCGTCTAATATGTCATTGATGTAGATCAGGAACAGTGTATGAGGTATCGCAATGCCTTGGGCACCCCTTGTTCTAACTTCATTCTGTGGCTTACGTGTCATTGTAACTGCCCTATGGCATGCTTATTTTCGAGGATGTAGTTTACCCAAATGTGTATACGCCCACAGACTCAACAAATGAGTAGTTTTGTTCATCACAACTGTCCACACTTTACCAAAAGTGTCACAGAATGTATTGGGGCGACCCCTTCTTCCTAATCTTTGTTTCACTATGGCAGTAATCGGTACATTTGTGGTACGGATTTTATTGCGTGCTTTCAACTGTCGCACTTTCTTTCTTTCTTTTACTGCTAAGTAGCAGATATTTGATACTGTCAAATCGTTTTGACACTCCTTGTAGGTGGTAATAATCACACTTTGCTAGATGCAGCACAGATTTGCTGAGATTACAGCAGGTGAAGACCAATGTGGGTTTGCCCAGTTTCGCATGATTCTGTTTTCTCTAGCTGGGCTAGGTGATAAAATTACTCGCCCGTAGTCGGTTTTCGTTTGCTCAGGCAACAGATAACAAGATTATCCGTCTGTGCGACACATTTGTCTGAGGAATCGCTTGCCAAGAACAACCAGAATTGCCAGAAGAAAATTCAGGATTTCCATTTATCAGACTGGACTTTTATTGGAACACTTTGTAAGACTTAATGCAGCCCAGGAAATGCATTTTTATAAGGAACCGGACTCTGAGGAAACTGAACACACAAAGCCAAAGAGGGAGTTTTAGTGCTAAATTAACGACCCCAAGTACACGTGCAAGAGGCCTAACCCAGTGCCTTTACTTATTCATCTGAGCAAAAACGTCTGTCAGCCAAGATTGGCGTAAGTTGTGATTTTCATTCTATATTTCATTACTAACATGTGAACTAACATTTATGTATATATTACCAAGTGAATTTTAACGTGTGAAAAGTGCTAGGAATGTCCAAGTCATTTGAGGCTGGCAACCTCAGCATATAGAATGATGATTTCATGAACCACAACTGCAAGGGACTGGTGACTGCCTTATTGCTAGTTTCGTAAAGAGAACTAAAAAGCATAAAGTAGTCCCAGGTTCCATATGAAGCAGGGAGGGAACGTTGAAGGAAATGATGTACATTCTAAGTATTATATCTACAGTTTCAATCAGTGTAAATGTAAACGAAAACATATTCATTTTAAATTTAGTGGAAGTTTCAAACTTTTCAATCAGTGTAAATGTAAATGAAAACATATTCAATTTATATTGTCAACACTTTTCAAACAGTGTAAATGTAAATGTAAACATATTATATCTGTATTAGTAACCTTTTCATTTAAATGTAAAATTAATATATATAACTGTTCAATTTAAATGTAAAGAAAGGTTTCTCTCGAGAGCTTAAGTTTAATACTCATCGTGAGTAATTCTGAGTTAAATGGGATGGCGAAATAGAAATAGGTGGGCACATAACTATGTGTCAGAAAATGCAATACTTAGGAGAGCGTTTCGCTTCTATTCTTTCATCAGTTATTGGTGGTACCAGCAGAAAGTACTATCTCTGGAACCAAGTGAAGGTAGTAGTGGACTGACGTTGTGCGAGACGCCATCATAAGAGGGTCTTATAGACAGACGCAGGACAGCTTGGCCATGACTCATTGGCGTTCTGGGAACGTGCAGCGCCTTTAACCTTGACCAGCGACGAGCGTGAGCAGTGTAACAAGAACAAACCCATCAGAAGGAGCAGAACCGTCATTGGCAGCTAAGTTCAATCTATATGCTGCCACTTGAACTTCTCTTTTTACAATTTACACCCGATCACAACCGTGATGATAACTTTTTCTTTGTAACTGGTTACTATTAATTAATACTATTGATCCATAACTATTCAAATGTTTTAACTGTTAAACCTAAAGTGATTATTAAATTTTGTTATTTGTAATTATATAAATTTAAATTCGATTTAATCATTTATAAATATACTGCATGTTTGTCTCAGTCAATGTACTAAAGACACTCTAAACTGAGCTATACCAGAATAATAAGAATTCCCCTGAGTTAATCAGAGGTGGGTCTTAAACAAGCTAACATAAACCATTGCATAATCCTTCACAAAAGTGGTCGGCAGATTCTAGAACTAACGTGCTCAGCCAAATGCAGCATTGTTTTCGCTTATCTGAATATCTTGTGAACACTACTTTTTGGTAGAAGCGTCATTAACCTTCTATCTAAATATCTGCCAAGAGTAATCTTGTGCGAAGATAGACACATTTGAAGCCCATATTAGATACTCTTGAGTTTTGGCCACTGTTGGACCACTACTGCAAAGCAGGAGAGGCAATACCGTCACAAAAAGCTTTCTCCATGCCTACCCAGACTGCCAGTGTGTGTTTCTTTTCCTGGAAAGCATCTTCAATCTCTTCAGTGATGTATATTATTTAGTCCTTTGACTAAAGTCAGTTTGCTCGGCTGTAATCCATTGCTTTCTTTCAAGGTGCCACATGATTATATATATATATATAATATATATATATAATATATATATATATATATATATATATATTCGGGCTAACCTTTTCCACTTTTTCTAACTGCCTTGAGGGAATAATACCCCCAATGATAGGAAACTAACTTGTAAAGCTAGAATGTGCCTGTATGATGAAATGGCTGTTTCTTCCCATTTTCTAACCCGCCCATTCTCTTTTCTTAGTTTTTCTAGAGTCACTGGCTCTCTGTATTTCGTTCTTTTCATGTGGTTCTAAGGGGCAATTACCCTCATTATTACTCGGTCAGACACCAACCCTGCAGAGTGGCCGAATTAACCAAGTTCCGTGCAAGCGTGAAAGAGGCGGCCAAAGACATGGCAATGGACGACGTGGAAGCTAGGGCGTATATGATGAGTGAGATGGAAAAATACTCACAAAGAGAAACAGAAAAAGAGGAAATAGACAGGCAGGCGCAGGAAAAGGAAAAAGACAGGAAAAGGAAAAAGACAGGCAGGAAAAGGAAAAAGACAGGCAGGCCGAGTTTGAAAAATTGAGGATTTCGGGGGAGTTAGAATTGCGCAGGATAGAAGCGGAGGACAGAAAGAGGACAGCAGAAATACAACATGAATTGGCCATGGGAAATCTGGAATTACAGAGCCGGTCCTTGGGTAGTGTGACGTATAATGGGAAAAGAGCCTACAGTAATCTGACAGTCTTTTGTAATCTCGTAGAGTTCTTTGATTTGCTAGCAAAACCATCCATTTTCTGCCTGTGTTTACTTACACAAGCGTACTTTTTTGTCACGCCTCTCTTCTTAAGAGAAACATAAGCAAACGAAGTGTTTACAAACTTTCGTGACCTGCCCGTCATAACAGGTAGCGAATCAGGCTTGATTACCTCGTCTTCTCACGCGAAGCTTATCTGTCAATCATACGATACCTGACAGACCGCACGTGAAAAACCGAATCTTTTGAAGTTCGTACTCAGGGGAAGTCAGAAACCCCTGGGCTCTTTGATCTTCAGAAGTGGGCAGTCGTACAGAGAATAATAAGTAATAAGTCTTTTGTTGTTGGTCGAAAGCGCTCGACGGAAGACCGACTGTAAAGCCTTTATCTTGTAACTCTGTTTCTAATTCTTTGTTACACATAGTAACGTGAAAAGTAACATCATCGATAGATCAGAGAAATATAATGATATATAAACTGTATTTTCTTAAACCTGCTATCAGTTGTAACTCAAAATTTTTGGATAGTCTAAGCACGCAGTTCTAGAACCATTTTGCTAAATGTGTTATTAGCAATTCGTGGGGATTTTTCATTCTGATTTATGGTAATAGAAATTAGTGCTTACGTGTTTAAAAGTGTTAGCTTTTACCAATTAAAAGTGTTAGCTTTTACCATTTTAATTCACTTAGATTTTCTAGCGTTAAAACTAGTGAAATAAAATAACGTGCAGCTATTTCATACCAGATGTTCAGTTATAATGTTAATTTCCACCACATGCTTTCTCACACAAGAAGAGATGGTTTTAGCTGACTGGTTTATACGCTAGGCACGACTGATAGTGACGGAAAAGAATTCACGTTTTATTTCATTGTGCGTATTATTATAAGTGTCTATTATTTAATATCATATGACTAACCTATCAGACGCCGACCAAATTAATTTCTACTTAACGACCAGCGATAGTTTGTAATAACTGACATTGTACGCTGATCGTTAACCGCGAGCGGGGGGTGGGGGGGGTGGGGGGTTGCATAACTCAATCCAACCTACGCTCGCTAAGCGACGCGCGATAGGGTAGGCTAAAGACACCTGTGCCTTTTAAATTTAATCAGGACTGACGGAGTGGATAAGAGATCGTCTTGTCCCCGTCTGTAGGCACATATATAACTATATAGAATAGTAGCATTTTTCCATAAATGGTTTCTTATATTCCTTTAGCAGACCTGATCAAGAGCTTCCAGCGGTTTTTTCTTTTTTACTGATTGGTTATTGTTGTCTTTTTCTTGGCTTGTGCGTCATCAATTTTATTTGTGAGCTAGTAATTGCCAACGATACACGAGAAACATTTTTACTTATAAGTTTAACTGGACTTACCAAACCCAAATATCTTTTCCAATTTTTACCAGCCCATTGGGGCGTACAAAAATAACATTATTGTTCCCGACTTCTGACAGTCGTATTCAAGAGGATTTATCCAGATTTTACCCTGTGCAGAATCAGAGCTCTAGCATAGAGTAGTCTGATAGGAATATCATCATCTTCATTTGTAACATTTTTTTTTTTAGCAACCAGATGTTTCCCAATACGGGAAATATTTTCATCTTTTAACTGTGAACCCCAAGAGCACGTTTTCTACATCAACTATTGGCGGTGACATTTTGTTCATCCAGGAAAAAACCCACACCAGATTCGCCGTTCACCTCACTAGTCTTTGTTTTGTTAGAGGATGGACTGGGGCCAATTTGGGAAGTGAACCTGACATTCTATATACGAGGGGCGTTCAGAAAGTAATGCACCACATCGTTTTTCTCAGCTAATAATGAAGATAGAAGCATGAAATTTTGCACACTTCAAATATGGCATGTGCCAATTGTGTGCACCAAATTCCACCGCAACCGGCCAAATTATACGGCTGCCCTAAACCATTGAAATGGAGCGTGTTAGCAACTTGCGTTATAAGCAGCGAATTGTGATAGAATTTCTCGTTGCAGAGAAGGAAACTGTTGTGAACATTCACAAGCGTCTATGTGATGTGTATGAAAGTTTTGCAGTCGACAGGAGTACAGTCAGTCGCTGGGTTCAAAGAATCAAAGAATCAGGAAGTGGAGATACGGAGCTGCTTGATCGGCCGCGCTGTGGACGTCCTGCCACAGCCACCAATGCAGAAATGTTGAAATGCGCTGAGGGCATTATTGTTACTGATAGGCGAATCACTACTCAACAATTGGCCTTACAGCTGTCAGTCAGCATTGGTAGTGCAAATGCAGTTATAAAAACTCTCGGATTTTCTAAGGTTTGCGCAAGATGGGTTCCTCGAAGTCTCACAAATGACCACCGATTGCAAAGGAAAGCAATTTCTTCTGAATTGTTGGAGCGTTTCATTGATGATGGAGAGAACTTTTTGGCTAAGATCGTTACAGGTGACGAAACCTGGGCACATCATTTTGAACCTGAGACGAAAAGACAGTCAATGGAGTGGCATCATCCGCAATCACCACGGAGAAAGAAATTCAAGACAATTCCTTCAGCTGGAAAGGTCATGATCACTGTCTTTTGGAACATTGAAGGTGTGATTCTTGTGGACGTTATGCCAAGAGGAGAGACAATCAATTCGCAAGCTTACATTAAGACATTGAAAAAACTCAATCAACGTTTTCGCAGAGTTCGGCCGCACAAGAATCCAGCAGACCTACTTCTCCTTCATGACAATGCGCGATCTCACACAAGTCTGGCAACACTGGAAGCAATCACCAAATTGGGTTGGACTGTACTACCCTATCCACCCTATAGTCCCGATTTGGCACCCTCTGATTGTCATCTATTTGGTCCACTTAAAGATGCACTCAGTGGGACAAGGTTTAAAGATGATGAAGGGGTGATTCATGCAGTGAAGAAATGGCTACATGATTAAGACAAAATCTGGTACGGGCTAGGAATACATGCACTTGTTTCACGCTGGCATAAAGCCGTACAAGTTGATGGGGATTATGGTGAATAATACCGATGTTTACATGACATATCCATGTATATTGTGTATAAATTTCATGCTTTTTGAATAAACAGCTCCTGAGAAAAACGATGTGGTGCATTACTTTCTGAACGCCTCTTCAGGATAAATTGTAATTCCAAGGGATATCACCAAGAGTGGGTAAGAGTGATTGAGTGGCCACTGTATGAAAGAGAGAGTGAATATTTTTCTTTGTTACAAGGAATTTACCAACATTGGATTTGTTTAAACGTGTTTACTTTACTGGGTAGCATATAGTAGGAACTTGCTTACTTTACTGTCTACTCTGTAACATAGTGCAAACCTTCGACCTTTGGGTTATTAACTTTTTGGGTTCTTTTCTCCATAAGGGGTGGGCACATTTATTCTGCTATTTCATATGTATGTAAATCTGATTTTTATTTTATCTTTCTTTAGATTTTGGTGTTGTCAAGGTTAATGATAATAAAGAACAACGAAACTTAACTTTGTGTGTTGGTCAGACCTATACCCAAGTAACCGTAGTTTTCACGTTTGTGTGTCTTGTTGTCACATAGCTGAGTGTATGTGTGTAGTTAAACGTATATTTATATGTATGAGGAGGGAAAGGTTGTCTTGTACTAAATTATAGTACAGATAGGCTGGAATAGAGAAACTCATTCCATAGACATATTTTGTTCCCTAAGCTATCACACGTGAAATCTATTTCTCACACCTTTCTCACGTACTTATCACCATCCACTCTACTCAGACGGGCCAAAAATAACTCACAATCTATCTGCACGACAAACACTCGTAAGAAATAAAGAAGTAGAACACTAGACAACGAGTGCCTGAAAACATACCTTTATGTTTGTCTATGTATTTACTGTTTACAGGCCTCGGGTTTTCCTTCCTTATGTGTTATACATGTCTGTACGAGACAGGTAACAGTTCAGTTAATGGCGACTCTCCTCGATCAGGGGGCTGCAGACCACTCAGGAAGTTCGGTCTCGCATCTCACTGCCATGAACTTCCAGTTTGAATCATTCCCTAGTGGGAATGAGAAAATAGATGTCTTCCTGGAGAAATTTGAACGAATGACGACGGCGTATGGGTTAGATGTAAGTAAGTGGTCCCTGAAGTTGTCCCATTCATTAAAAGGACTGGCTTACGAAGTCTATAGCAAACTGGTGGCTGAAAACCAGAACAACTTTGACATCCTCAGGAATGCCTTGCTGCAGCATTTTGAATGGGCGCCTCGCAAGTTCCAGCATTTATTTAGAGAGAGTAGAATTGAACAGGGAATCATTTCCTCGGTTAGCAACCATGGTAGAGAGTTATATCGACAAATGGAGCGAATTAGTTGGGCCGCAGAAAACTTTCGAGGGGTTGAAAGAACTCGTGATGGCAGACCAATTGGAAGCCACCATGGCTTATGACATGCGTAGATTTCTAACCGAGCACGGGGCTCAGCAACTGGACCAAATAATTATTTATGCAGAAAGGTTCCAGAACGTTCTTGCCAAAACACCGGGGCACAAACGTAGGGCACCTGACATGCGAACCCCAGAAAATGTAGCTTCCTCCTCTCATTCATCTTCTTCTCCTGCTAAACAGCAGCCAGGGCCTTCTCGCAAGGAGCCCCATTCTTTAACTTCTCATAACACGAGACCCCAGCCTCATAACAGATCACACGGAGTGACCTCCCATGACCCCGCTAGAAACAGGGGGGAGAATGATTGGTGTAGATTTTGTCGAGTTGCGTCCCATTGGACAAGCCGTTGTCCTAATAGACCTGCCCAGCAGCATGTGGCGTGTTTGCAACCCACCGCGTGAAGAGAGGTAACACTTAGGAACCTATCGACCAGAGGCGTTGCTTTCTAACAGTGGGCCTGTGGTAGTGAATGAAACTCTCACCCAGTGCTTGTTTGACAGCAGTCTTACTTTACCGTGTACAGTGGCCCAATATCTGGTCAAGCAGTGGCAAATGACAAGGGGAAAAGTCCACATTTGTGGTGTTTTGAGGGGAGATACCTCGTGGCGCCTTCCCATAGCGAACATTGAGGTTAAGAGCAAATTTGTGTGTGGCACGATTAAGGCCGCAGTTATGACCCGGCCCTCCTATTATTGCATACTTGGGAGCCATTATTTGGTTCTGGGGTCCCACCCGCGCCGATCCTTGCTAACGCTAAGGGGCCAAGAATAGGCCCTGCTAGTGAAAGGGGAGAGTCCCGAATTCACGGTGCTGATCGGGAGCACCAAAAGAACTGTCTGCCGAATGATGGGTTGAAGACCCCGAACGGTAGCGACATTGTATGTGCAGAGGCGTATCCCTATGAGAGCCCTGTTCAGCCGGATGGCAAAGCAGTGACGACAACTATGATATTGAAAGTACCTTCTTTGTTGTCGGGTAATAGGCACCCGATGGCATTGACTCCCTCAAGTGAGGGCAATGCTGACAAGAGCGGCATTATGTATGTAACCGACCAGCGCTCTTTTCATAGGGCAGAAGACAACGGACTGAGCGAGCATATGATTAAAAATAGCCCTGGAGCCTCATACGTCCGGCACTTTCCTTGTAATGAAGAGGACAGTGGTCTGAACGACCGTCCACCTATAAACAGAGTTGGGCCCCACCATCCGAATATCACTTTCGGAATGTAAACCTCGCGACGGGGTGAGAAGCGAGAAAGTGCAACCAGATACACCCTACCTTTTAGCTGAGATAGAAGTCGCTGAGGTCAGGCGCAACCCAGTGAGAACCCCTGGTGTGACGGAAGAGAAAATAGACATCTCTAGGAATCATCTTAGTGTATCGGAGGGCACGAAATTGCTTGATAACAGCAATGTTTTACCGAGGAAGATAAATACTCCGATTAGCCAGCCGAATCTGGTGGTGGTGGTAATATAAGAGAAGAATTAGACCACCCATGGGATGGCACTTGTCGGAAATTAGACGCGAGTCCTATCCCCAGAGAGGGAATAGGCCAGAGAGGCGCCGCAAAATCGGTAGCGGCCCCTTCTTGTAAGTCTGTATCTTGTCTATCTCTGTCTGCTTTTTCTTCGGGGCCCGATAACTCGGGGCCCCAGAATTTTGACGAGGGAATATCCCCTCATTCTGATTTCCTATCAGTAGATATCCTAACTGGCCGATTGGGGCCTAAAACCAATTTTGGAGAAATATCTCCGAGAGGCCACCCTTCCGGGTTATTTCTGGAAGATGCGCCCTAGTTTTGCAGCAGGTTAAAACAATCGCCTTCCCGCCCCGGCTGCGAGAGCCAGAGGTGAGCGGTTACGTGCGGTTGCGAAGATTCCCTGTCGAGTCGGACAGCATGATTAGGTCACTTAGGGGCCAACGAAGTCAGTGACCCCGAATGCCCGCGAACTGTTAACTGTCGCGCTGTCAGGAAAAGTCGTGAACAGAGGAGACGGTTCAGGCGACATCGAAAAGGAAGAGTGAAGAGCGGTAATTTGTGTTGTGATCGCCATGTGGTGACCAAAAGTTGTGACCCTCAATTTTAGTGCTCACAGGGATTTGTGCAGGTTGGATAGGGGCGAATGTGGAAAATCAAAGAACAGCTTTTATTCCCTGAGGCACGAACTCGAAAGGGCGGAGTATTGTGGCGAAATGGCTGTGTCTTCCCATTTTCCCACCCACCCCTTCTCTTTTTTTCCTTAGTTTTTTCTAGTCACTGGCTCTCTGTATTTCGTTCTTTTCATGTGGTTCTAAGGGGCAGTAACCCCCATTATTACTCGATCAGACACCTACCCTGCAGAGTGGCTCTGTTTTTTTTAAATTCGTGTTCATTGGGCCAACAACTATTGACGTAAGGAATGCGTAAGCGTACCTGGCATCGGACCAGCGGGAGAGAATCTTCGCCGCTCGTAAACATGGTTGAGCACGAGCGGTAATCCTTTTTTGCTTTCTTTTGAAACACCGATTCACTGTCCACGTGAGTACCCCTCTTGCATTTCTGTAGTGGAAGCTTGGTCTTTTGAGTGCAAGTTCTTCCAGGAACCTGTCTCGGTAATCCTGTTGAATGACATCACGCTACGTAGAAACTTGGGCGGTCATTCGTGTCTGGGTCTTTGACAAACGGAGACGGTCACCGTTTTCATGTTTCCTATAGCTCCTATTACGTTAGTCTTACGATGGTTCTAGAGGCACGGGGTGCGCAGGTGTCCCTTGTTTTCGATTTCAGCGGAGACGGCCGTCAACCCGTTACGCAAAATATTTTGGTAGTTGCGTCTGTTAGAGAAAGTTCTGGTTCAGTATTATGTGTCTATGTCTGTTGTTCTGTGCACGTGTCCAAGCCTGGGGGAACACCTGCGACTGTAGATGATAATATATAAGAGGTCTGTCTGTAAATTGCTTCAGTCTTGGAAATTCTTGCCGAGGAAATAGCAACATTAGACAGTCTGCCCGCTTGTGAATTTAGTGGGACATTCTGACCTTTGTTCGGTAAGCAAATTTGTAAACGCTAATATTATAAGTAATTTTTGCTAGGGCTTATAAGGGACAGAGTATTTCTTCGTAAAGGATTTTTACTAGTGTGGTAATTAATGCAATCATTTAACGCACCACCTAAGCTATAGCCAGTTGGTTTGGGGAGGGTGCTATTATTTATATGATAACAGCCTCATGGTTATGTTATATTATGCCCGATGTAGGGCATGAAAAGTATAAACAGAGCCCCTGATCTATGGATAACTCTGTTAGGAAATGTTTTACCCACAATCAGGTTAACCTGAATAAATGTAATTTTTTTGACCGCAGTGGCGGATTTGTGTATAATATAATTCTTTTCCTTCTTCTTCTTCTTCTTCTTCCATCCTTAGCCATCAACCGGCAAAGCAGTATGTGGCCAGTACGCCTAGTGGCGTCTTAGGGCAACAACAAATTGATCAATCTATCGCTGTTTCCACCACGCCTAGTGGCGTCTTTGTGGAACAAAAACAGACCAAACAATCTATCATTGTTTCCGTAATCAGATTGGTTGGCAAGCAGGTGATCAGCCCACTGTGCGAAGTTTTTACGGGATGGGGTAAACAGCCCCATGCCCATACCCTCCTTAGTCGCTTTTTACGACATGCGTGGTAGGGTGCAGTGTTACTATTCTTTGCTCCCCTTTCGGGCCCCGGTAACACACGGGTGAATTCTTTTCCACACCATGTAATTTGATATTTTTGTAAGTATCGGTACATTAATTGATTGTTTAAAATTCTAGTATAATATTTCTTTGTCTGTAATTATTAAATTATCGAACGTCTATGCGACAAGGTAGATGCCCTTGCAAATTATGTAGCTAGCTGACCTGACTGATTTTAAGGTCACGTCTCGCAGATAGAGCAAAGGGGGGTGAGGGGCGAGCAGTTTTATAAACAAGCCGAACTATCCCAAGCGTTAAGACGCGGGATTGCGTGTTATTATGCAAACCATCATTGAGCGGTGTGTGGGCTGACAGAAGGGAGGGGAGAGTAAGATGAACTGCAGCCAAGGTATTCCTTGACTACCAGCGGGAGGGGAAGGGCAGTATGATTACCTGTATTTAATTGTCCTTGTTTATTGTTGTGCTGTGTTGTAATGTTTGACGATTCTTATTTAGCAAAATGTGATGAGGTTTGTTTATGTTTTCATTACAGCATACGTCGGCCTTCTCCGGCAATCAACTGAGCCGTAGGCCGGACTTCGCCTTCTGTGGTTAACGGTTTCTGTGGAGACTTTGCCTTCAGTGGAAGGTCGCTACAGTCAATGACCCCTTTACAGCTAGGTTTCACGTAGATATTGGCGTGCCCAGTTCATCACCCTATTACGGGTCATCGGTGTTTTTCCCGTGAGGGGGAAATAGCATTTCTTCGGAAAATTAATTAGCAAGAGGAGCGCCCTGCTCCTGTGGTTTCAGTGTTCATAAAGCCACCTCGTTCATTCTTGGTTTGAGGGCTTCAACAAAGCAGTGGGCCCAACCCAGATGTGGATTAGTTTTCAGCATATAACTTATTTGAGTGTTTCACCCCGCAAATGCTAGGATTTACAGCTGGGTGCATTTCTTCCAAGAATTTGTTAGCCATTACACTGGAGAAGAGAGGGCGCCAGTGGCCTGCAGTGATCCCTGTGGAGTAAAGCACGCGTGCCAGCGAAGAGGGAGTTGGGAAAAGAGTGCACTCTAAATTAGGGTAGATTTTTTTCCTGAAACAGTGTACTAGACTGGTTAGTTAGTTCGTGAGCAAAGTCGATGACAGGCTTAGTGTGTAGGCATAACTGGGACTGGTGTGTATTTAAGGTTCTTTTCCAACCACGGATTATGAGATTTAAAGTACAACCCCATACTTGTGGAAGAGGGTAATCTTTGTTTGGTTTTCCTGCGGTAGCCCATATTTTTGTATACTACCTGTCTCTGGAGTGTTTATAATTTTGGTGTCTTGTTCTTAGATACCTGCATTGTAATTTTATTCCATCTGTATTTTATGCCGTCATTGACATTTATGTTATTCTTTTTTTCAGCAGCTATTTAGGTATTATTATATTTTTTTAAAATAATATATATATTTATTTAACCGGATCAGATTTCTTTTACTTTCCTCACTGGATCTGTACTATTCACTTGTACTGTATTGTTGTAAGTGGATACACCGTAGTGTATAAAACCCTTACCTTTTAATTGAGTAGGAGGCGGTGTGACAGTAGTTGAACAAAAGGTCACCGAGTGGCGAGAGGAGAGTCATGTTCTGTTCTCACCCTAGATAACTATAAGTCACATCATCTACCATCAACAGAATCTCTTATCTATCACCTCAGATCTCTCTCAGACTCTTTTGTCTTGTCTCTGACATCACCCAGACCTCGGCTCTGGTCACAGACAGATACTTATATAACCCACTCGTGACAGCCTGTCGGAGTATTTATACATTCAACACTTAAGCTGCGGAATTATATTGTCTGCAGCGGTAAGAAGTGTCCCAGTATTCGAAACAGATGGAATCTAACTATAAAGGGAACTAGCTCTTAATGTTAAGTGTACAATAATTAATAATATGCTACAGTGTCCATAAAGTATACTAAAGATTACTTTCGCACTTATAATGTACTAGCTGTAAATACCCGGCGATGTCCGGTTTTTTTTTTTTTAACTAGTGACTGTTTAGGAAAATTAGGAAAATGTAAAATATCAAACTATGATATTTTGATATTCGTGTGAGAATGATCTTTCTTTTAAGTCAATGACTGCTGCTTTAAGTGACTATCCTTGGGCCTTGTTTACAGTAATTGCAAATGCAACCAGCACAAAATATTGTTATTATTGATGGTTCAACCGGAATAGAATCCATACTATTCTGATGCAGTCACAGATTCGCTGGGCAGGTCATGTAGTCTGCATGCCAGACCATCGACTGCCAAAGATACTCTTTTATGGTGAGATACAGAAGGGTAAACGCTCCCATGGTGGTCAAAAGAAGTGCTTCAAAGACACGTTAAAGACGTCATTGAAAACCTTTGACATAAACCCAGACATATGGGAAGCTGCTGCGCAAGACCGAACTGCTTGGCGCACATCTCTTCGTAAAGGTGCAGCGGCATGCGAATCATCCAGAAGAGCAGCAGCGGAACAGCGGAGACAAGCTAGAAAAGAACGTGAAATAAAACCTTCACATGAAGCAAACATTCCCTGCCCACACTGTCTTTCAAGGCCCGCATCGGGCTCATCAGTCACCTTCGTGCCCATAGAGTAATCTAACATATTCCTAATAATTGGATGAACAGAGTGGCCTTCATCACCCATGATGGACGAACAACAACCGGAAGAGCGATTTAATTCTGCTTTCGAGTTTTTTCAAGAAGCAAATTAATAAGGCATGTTTTCTCCTTCAAGATAGAATAGTCCACAATTTCTTTTTTCAAACAAGTATTTTTCTTCTTAGTACGCCCCATTATAAGATATACTGTAGCAAGTTTAATTTGCTGGAGGGGTTAAGATGTTATAAAGAAAAGAAAGATTGCTATGTATGTGTCAACCGTGTGAGGTCAAGCTATGTAAGACCCTGAGTCTAATCTTCTTCTTCTTTGATCCTTAGCCGCCGACCGTCAAAGCAGTCAGTGGCCATTACGCCTAGTGGCGTCTTGTAGGGCAACAACAAATTGATTCCACTTTGCTCGGTCGGTGGCCATCCTTCGTACAGTGCCCCAACTCTGGTTCATTCTTTGCATCTCAGCCTCCACAGTCCTCCGCCAGGTTGTTTAGTTTACCTGTCTCGTACATTGTCCTGACATTCCAAAAACCTATTCTTTTATCCTGTTTTGCGGTCAGGACATCCGTTTTCATGTCAGTGGCTTCCACCACTGACAGTCATACGAGCCACAGACTCCGAATGTCCATCCCGCAGCAAAGTTTGTTCATTTATTATTGTTTCCGTAACTTCATTGTTTTTTTACACAGACAGGGGTGTCAGCCCTGTGCTAAAACCCCCAACCTGGAGGACCAGGGAACCAGCTTTTTTCTGACCCCTACCCCTACCCACACAGACCAGTCCAGCTTGGTTGAACCTACCAGGAGTAAGACTCCCACTGGCATAGCTCTGGGGATTGTCAGGGTACGCAAGCTGCCATACCGCTACAAGGTATAGGTACCACTGATGGCAGCCTGAGTCTAATAGTTGATGAAAATGGTGATGAGTTCTCAGGATACCTAACGCTACCTCTCTAGATCTCACACGGTGCTGTATTTTATTTCTAGTGTGTGGTGTTTGATGTGGCTAGTGTCTAGGGAATGAAATGAAATGATGGTACATCAAAACAACATACTATAATACACTAACAGTCAAGTAATAAGTCTGTGGTTTAAGTTTGAACATTAATCTTCTCTTTTGTACAATTTTATTTTGCGGTCTGTCAATTTCTTTTGGACAGGTCTTTGAAAATGAGGAAAATGTATCTTACAACTAATGAGTAACTAAATTGGACTCTTTGTCCGATAATACTAATATATTGTTCCTGCAGGTGTATTCACATACTGTTCTTTAGTATATAGTAGTGTAAGTCATTTATCTGAGGAGCTGTTGTTGTCATCATACCCCGATCTTTATAGTTAATTTTGGGGGAAGAACACTTTATTCCGATGAACTGTCAGAGTGCCCAGCTAATGGCACATCACCTTATATTCTTTTATGTAGATTCAAACGCAATACATTGCTCTGCAGAATATGTCAGCTCACAGAAGCTCCTTCTGGCTATCTGCATACAGTATACACTTTCACTGGAGACTTTCTGTCTTCAAATATTCATCAGGTTTCCTGTCACCGGCTGGTAACAGGAAATAAAACCCACAATTCAATGAAATATAAACACACAAGCAACGATGACTGGCAGATTTGGCACAAGTTTTTCTCTGCCGCTTGTCCAGACTGTTTGACTTTTTATTTTAAAATCAACACTTCTGTTCTCATTGTCCCTTGGTACGTAAGAATTTTATTCAAATGGCCAAGAGCCTTGTAAGCTTTCGCTAATATCATTTGGGCTGGCCAATGAAATCAAGCGACTACCAATTTTGAACTGAATTTGAAAAACCAAACGCCAAATATACTATGTGTTTCTTAGACTGTTAGTCAGTCTGCCCATGCTATTACACTGCAAAATATGTATCGTTTTGGGCTAACAATTTCTACCTCTCCCTTCCTCCTAGCGTTAACCAATCAAATTGAATCCCTCCCCTTGTGAATCTGTTCAAAAACCGTCTCAAAATGTTACCAATAAAATGAGCAAGAGCGATCGTCTGTCTGTCACACTGTCCGAAAATATATAGTATTTCTACAATACCTTAGTTATTAATTGGGCGATTTTTGATATTGAAACATATTATTGGCCAGAAGACTATACCCTATCAGTCTATATAAGTTTTATGTCAATCTTTATTGCCGTTTGCATTTCTGTATTTTTCTATGCATTTTGGGTTTTCTTTTTCTGAACCACAATATTAATAAACTCTATCTTCTAAGATTCATCTAAGTTATTATAATGGACTATGGAGGATTTGTTATATGTAATAATATTAATTCTATCATTCTAACCATCCTTTTATTCTGTATAACAAAAGTCATTCTAAGTTTCACTTTCAGTATCGTTCTACCCCATTTCCCCTTCTCTCAATGTGTTTTTGAATCGTAGTTAACTGTCTAGCCTAAGGAAAGTGGCGGACCAAGTGGTCGTGATGTCTCACGCAATATTATAAAAGTTCAAACCTCGGTTACCATGCGACTTGGATACAATACAATGCATTAGTTTATTTTTAGATTCATAAAAAGCATTAGTATTATTCTTCTCTCACTCTCTTCCCCCCCCCCCCCTTTCTATCAATCCAACGAGCGAAACAAGTATTTGCCGCACGCAAACTGTTTCATGTTAGTTTCAATTTCTCAAGGCGGAGTGACGAACACGCCAGCAGTTTTTTTGGGATGGGCTAACATTTTGCTTAGCGCGAACCTTTTTAAAATACAGCTCGACCCGGGGCATCGGTGACGATGACGGGCAATAAACACGGGCGTTGTAATCGTTTTTACTACTTTTTAATTATTTAATTAATTATTAATGTACTTTTGATCAAGGGTATCACTGATCTCACCATACATCCCCCCTGTTAAGAACATGCACCCATGTGCAAGTTTAAAATCTGTGATACACATTAGATCAACTAAACTCAACTAAGCTTTATGATTATTCTGAGTTTCTTCCGGAGGGTGTCTACTTAAAAAGTCTGCACCAACATTTTGTGAACCTGGAATGTATTCAATGGTGAACGAGTATGGTTCAATAAGTAAAGACCATCTTAGCAAACGGGTATTTCCATGTTTTGCCTGTGCCAAGAATACTAATGGCTGATGATCTGATTGGACCACGAAAGTTCTACCATATAAATAGATCTGGAACTTCTTAATCGCCCAGACTAAAGCAAGACATTCTTTTTCAATTGTGGAGTAGTTTTGTTCCGCCTTGTTTAACTTGCGGCTGGCATAAGCGACTGGGTTTAATTTCCCATCTGGTAAAGAGGACCTTTGTAATAATGTGGCCCCTAATTCCACATTACTAGCGTCCGTTCTTACCACAAATTCCTGACTCAAATCAGGTAATTTCAATATAGGCTTTACTCTGCTTTTGTATGATCGTGGATTTCTGCAGTGGGGTCATTCAAAGTAGGCACTACTAATGAAGGTTGCCTCAAACCTCTGCAACCCAAGAATCTATTTCCGTTATGTTACTGAACAGCTGCAAGTGTTACTGCTTGTCTTAATGCTGCTTATCAATCAGTATTCACCATTTCTCTTCTCTGAGTCTGTTCATTGACATGTCCAGAGGTTCTTAGAATTTCCTCAAGGTTGCAATAGTTATGAGGAATAAATCTATAACATGGTGATAGCAGAGTTATGTAGAGGCTCCAATAATTCTCTTATCAGCCTGGATAAAACACTCTGAGTAATTTCCAATCCAAAAAGCAACATTTGAATTCAATGTGCTCCTCTCCGATGTACACACAGCCATCTAGTGGTCTGCGTTCTGGCTTGACTTGAATTTGGAAACACCCTTTAATAATATTCATATATGATTCCATAAGGTGCCCCTCAAATGAAGGCCATATTCACCAACTGTATTCTCCTTCTAACGACAATTTGGTGAAATAATAAATAATGTGAGGAAATGAATTTCTGCATCAGAAATCAATTCGCCCTTTTAACATTGCTATACTATGTGGGTGATCTACATCCAATGTCCATACAATACTTCCAATTGGACTGGGTGGGGCTGGTTAACTACCACTGTCACCGGTGCCCTCATGATGCTAAGTTAATAGCCATACTGTGAAGCGATTGGATCACTCTCACAAGTCCTCAATTGTCCACTCCCCTCTTTTCTTATGTTAACCTTTTGTTTCGGTTTCAAATTTGGCGGATTATCTTCAATGCTAATCTTAGCCAGTTCTCGGAATGCGGCTTCAAATTGAGCCGGGGATGACTGGTCTTTGTTTATATTGTCTTTGGGTGCCATACGCAGAGTTGCCATTCTGGCTATTTTAGGGGAAGACTGTTTGTGGAAAAGTGCATACCTATCCACTGTGTCTACCTTATTATTTTTGTTTTCATTTTTATTTTTAGGCCCAAATTTTTCAGGATGCTTGGCTGGCATCTGATTATTATTTTCTTTCCCTCTTGGGGAATAAACCTTGCTGCACTGGTCGCAGGCCTCAACAAATTTTTCAATGTCTTCCGCTATGCCTGGCCAGAAATATGTCACAGATGTCCTCTGACGTGTAGTACCCATCTTCTGGTGTCCACCGTCTGGTACATTATGTGCTTGTGCCATCACTTTTTCCCTGTATGAAGTTGGAAGTACCAACTGTCCATAACTTTTGGATCCTGCTCCAGCTGTCCTGTATAGCAGTCCCTCCTTCAAGTAAAATTGTCCTTTCTTAGGGTGTACATGGCTGTTTGGCACTTTGCCAAAGCAAGGTTTTAATGATTTGTCCTTTGCCTGGGCCTTTCTCATCTGTTTAGGTGAGAATATCAGTTGTGGTTCTTCCTCCTTTCTACTAGGGGTCGACCTGACCTGGAGCGTGGCCATTACCACAGGTTTTATAGGGCTCCCTAGAAACACATATTTACTTCCTAACACCAGCGGGCAGTTAGGGTCGTCACACACTGCAGCTCTAATCACTCCTTCCACGTACCTAGTCTTGACATTTATGTTGGCTACGGGAAGTGTTATGGTGGCTATTCCCTTTAGGGCCCCTTGTATCTCCACTTTCTCCGTGGTATACTGGTCTGGGTGCACCAGGGTTGCACTCACAACTGAGTCATATTCCAAACCCGAATCGTAAAGGTACTTAACTCTGGCACCATTACATGTCCCTTCTTCACAGATGGGGGGATGATGAGGTTCATGCTGTTCTGTTGGCAAGTCCTTCTTTCTTCCCTTGTCCACTGTTATCATGCATGCAGCGCGATATGGAGGAACTTTCCTACCAAATTCGATTGTATTATGATTATTCATCCTACAGATTTTACACCATTTTTCTTCTGGTCTGTAGGGTTTTCTGTCATTGAACTGCGGGTTTCTATCTCTATGGTCGAATCTTGGCCTATCAAAGTTGGGCTTACCTCGGTTTCCCTGATCTCTATTATCAAATTTATTTGAGTTTTGTGTGGCTTTATTGTTATCTATAAGTTTCTTTCTTGCGCCAGCTGCTTATGCCTGGGCCGCCCGATACCTCTCAGCGACATTAAGTACCTCACCCAACCTCTCTGCACATTGTTCCATGAGAAACTTTCTCAGGTCTGGAGCCATGGACTTTCTCAATTGCTCTATCATGATCATCTCTTTAAGATCTTGGGTTTTCCCCAGAGCAGTCCATTTCTCCAAATAGGTTTCCAATCTGGTAGAGAATTGGTGGTATGTCTCCCCAGACAAAAGCTTGGCATTTCTAAACCTTTTTCTATAAAACTCACCATTGTTCTCGTATCTAATCAAAAGAGCGTGTTTTAACAAGTCATAGTTGTCTTGGTCATCCCTGTTCATTTTTGCAAAAACTTCATAAGCTGTTCCCCTAAGACCCTGGGATAACTTCAGACTCCATCTTTCTTTTTCCAACCCATAAGTTATAGCTAGTACCTCGAATCTACTTAAAAATGACTCTATGTCATCATCCTTTTCAACAAAATGATCTAAATGAAATCCCATGGCTGAGTTAGAGGCCCCCTGACTGGCAGTAGCATCAGAGGTAGATGGGCTGTGACCATTTTCAGGAGCATAGCATTGCAATTCCAACTCCCTTAGTCGTAGCTCGTGCTCCCTCTGTAATCTTTTATCCTCTTTTTCTGCTTCCCGTTCTGCAGCCAATCTCTTTTCTTCTGCCTCCAATTTCTTAGCCTCAGCCTCCAATTTCTTTTCTTCAAATTCTCTTCTCTTCTTCGATCCTTAACCACCGACCGTCAAAGCAGTCAGTGGCCATCACGCCTAGTGGCGTCTTGTAGGGCAACAACAAATTGATTCCACTTTGCATGGTCGGTGGCCATCCTTCGTACAGTGCCCCAACTCTGGTTCATTCTTTGCATCTCAGCCTCCACAGTCCTCCGCCAAGTTGTTTTTGGTCGGCCTCTCTTTCGCTTTCCTTCAGGGGTCCAAAGCATAGCTGTTCTTGTGATGGCATCGGGGTCTCTTCTGAGGACATGACCAACCCAGCTCCAGCGTCTGCCAGCTGTGATGGTATGCATGTCCTCTTGCTTGCTACGAGTAAGCAGATCTTGGTTGGTGATGGTATTCGGCCAAAAGATTCGGTGAATTTTTCTTAGGCATGTTGTGTGAAAAGAGGACAATTTTGGCATTTCCTTCTCTGTGACTCTCCAGCATTCCGCACCATAGAGAAGCACAGAAAGCACGCAACTCTGGTATAATCTTAATTTTGTGCTTGTGCTGTATTGGGAGGACTTCCAGATGTTATTTAGGCTAAAGAAGGCTGTTCTTGCCTTATTCATTCTGATGTTGATGTCTTTGCCTGCCCCACCGTCTGGTGTTACTATGCTTCCTAGGTATGTGAAGGTATCTGTCTGTACCAGTTGCTGATTCCTTACTGATATGGGCTCAGGGTTGCTCACATTGAGCGTCATGACCTCAGACTTCTTTAAATTGATGTTCAAGCCCACCTGCTGGCTAAATTTATTAAGTCTATCCGTTTTTTCCTGGATGTGTTGATGTGAATGTGCCAGCAGTGCATTTCTTCAAATTGGAGCCGTTTAATCTCAGCCTCCCTATCAGCCTCTAATGCCCTTGCCTCTTTGTCAGCCTCAATTTGTAATCTTTTAATTTCTTTTTCTGCTTCTAATTTTCTTTCTGCTTTTAACTTCCTATCTTCTCTATCTCGTGCAATAAATTTGTCACACTCTGAGGTTACATACTGGACTAGCTCTGGCCCATCCATGCCCATCTCTCTGGCAGTCTGCACAGCAGCAGATCGAAATTTGGCCAAGTCCGCCATCTGATCAATTCTAAAATGTTCTAAATCTATTACTATAATAAGTATAACTCTAATTAAATTATTCCAGGCTCTGACAATTCATCAACTTCCCAAATCTTGGGCAATATTAATAATGGGGATTCCCTGGGTTAAATAGAAATGATGTTAATAATGCTAAATCCCAGAACAGGACTCCAATATATGTATAGTAATATTATGAGAATTTAAAAATCCCGGGCGAGCGTCCCAATATATGTAGCAAGTTTAATTTGCTGGAGAGGTTAAGATGTTATAAAGAAAAGAAAGATTGCTATGTATATGTCAACTGTGTGAGGTCAAGCTATGTAAGACCCTGAGTCTAATAGTTGATGAAAATGATGATGAGTTCTCAGGATACCTAACGCTACCTCTCTAGATCTCACACGGTGCTGTATTTTTATTTCTAGTGCGTGGTGTTTGATGTGGCTAGTGTCTAGGGAATGAAATGAAATGATGGTACATCAAAACAACATACTATAACACACTAACAGTGAAGTAATAAGTCTGTGGTTTAAGTTTGAACATTAATCGTCTCTTTTGTACAATTTTACTTTGCCTGTCCGTCAATTTCTTTTGGACAGGTCTTTGAAAATGAGGAAAATGTATCTTACAACTAATGAGTAACTAAATTGGATTACTTTAAAAATAATGAAAGAGTACAAACGTAAGAGAAATAAAGTAAGATGATGTTGAAAAAGGTACAGGGCGATAAAGCCTAGGAACACTTATCACAATATTAGATTCACGGGAAATTATTAATTTAAAGTAGAGTATTATATTTTGGAATACTATTAACTTTCAGAGCAGTATTCAATTCATGTGATATTAACTTCTTGTGGATTACTACGCCCAGCCACTGAAGTACATTAATCAAAACCCCCGGGTTGTCTTCTGAGGTCAGAACTATTCAGTATTTCGGACATAACGAAATATAATGAGGACTTTATTTTCTTGTCGATGAAGAGATGACAGGTCTTGCACTGAAACCATTGACATTGACCATAGTTCTCTATATTCAATATTAAATGTTGTAACTTATAAACTCTTGTGTTATTTCACCACTACCTGATTACTGTTGTTAATTTTCGTAACTAAATGCAGTATGTTTACATGTCATTATTTGCAGTCAACCTGAGTCAGACTTAGTTGATTGTGTATTCTGTTCAGTAAACCTGCACTCTATCCTTTGTACTACATTTAGACGTATCCATTACTTTTGAATGACAGTGCAGGATTGTGTATTGAGTGTTTGTCGCCACAGAGTACATAAGCTGAGCGACTTGTAAGGGGAAAGAATCACTAGCATCAGTCGGTATCTTCTGTTTAACTCACTCAACACAATCGCACTTTAATGACCACTACTGTTAATTATCTATCGCGGAAGACCCGTCTTCCTTAAAAAAAAAAAAACTCGTGTGTATATATATATATATATATATATATATATATATATATATATATATATATATATATATATATATATATATATATATATATATATATATATATATATATATATATATATATATATATATATATATACTGAAGCACATTAAAAGCGCACCACCTGTATAATCCAGGAACAGAGTGTGAAATGTAAATATAAGTCTTTACAAGTTTACATATTTGGAATCTTTATTCATTTTCCTATAAATCCTTGCTGGTCATTAATTTGTACATTTGGTTGTTATGAAATTCATTGCATTATGTGCAGGCAAGGGAGAAAACCAAAAATGCAACCAATAAAAAAATTCATCCACACTATCCTCAGTATCTGGTATGTCCACCGTGTGCTTGCAAACAAGCTTGGCAGCGGCTCCGCATGGAACGCACAAGTCTCTGAAGGAAATTCCGGGGAATCAAGTCCCATTCACGTGTAAGAGCAGCTTCGAGCTGTTGCAGATTAGCTGGAGAACCGTGCCTGTAGACTCTGCGTCCAAGCTCGTCCCACAGATGTTCTATAGAGGACATGTCTGGTGATAGGGCAGGCCAATCAATCGTCACAATCTTTTGCTGCTGTAGATATTGCTGCATAATGCATGCTGTGTGCGCACGTGCGTTATCCTGCTGGAGAAGCTGCAAGTCTGGATAATTTGTGAACGCAGGAGCAACCAATGCATCCAGAACCTCATCTCGATATGTCACAGCATTAACATTTCCACGGAAGACGTGAAGAGGCAAGCGATGGTGAAAACTGAATCCTCCCCAAATGTGAATACTGCCACCTCCAAATCGGTTGTGCTGACGAACACAGCAATATGCAAAGCGCTTTCCACACCGTCGCCAAATCCGCATACGTCCATCAGCAAAGGATATGTTGAATCTGCTCTCGTCTGTGAATAGGACAGCATTCCACTGCAGTCTAGTCCATCTGACATGTTGCTCTGCCCATTGCAGGCGCTGCTGACGATGTCTGTGAGTCAAGTTTGGCCCAACATAAGGTCGTCTTGCAGTAAGGCCTGTATCTCTGAGTCGTCGTATGACTGTCATTCGAGAGACTTGCCCAAGTCTACTCACTATTGCTCTTGCTGTTTGACTTGCCGGGAGAGAACGATTCCTTAGGTGACTCAGCACAATATGACGATCTTGCGAAGGGGTAGTAACTCGTGGTTGGCCACTCCGAAGTCTATCCCGGGCACTGCCAGTGGTTCCGTAACGTTCATTGAGACGTACAATAGTGCTGTAGTGGCAATTCATCCTTCTGGCAATGGCCCGCGAGCTCATTCCGATCTCCAACATACCAATGGCTCGTTGGCGGTCGTTTTCAGATAGTCGTGGCATTTCAAGCACATGTACTGGGTGTTTTGTCTCAACGGCCTTTTTATACCGAGTATACTGCCACAACGCGTACACATTTTCAGGGTCATAGCTGTTGGGAATCGTGTTGCACGTGTAACTTTCATTGTTTTCATGTAGTCTGTACACAAACCCGTGGGTTGAATCATGCACTTTCCATTCCAGCAGCCATTCGCTCTCTACCTCATGACAAACACGGGGAAAATCCATTCCCACTTTTTTTTCCAGCTTCTCGGCATCAGTATATATAATAGTGGTGCGTTTTTAATGTGCTTCAGTATATATTGGTACAGACATGAAGTCTGCATTTCCCAGTGAAACCCGTGTCGCTTTACTGCGACTGGATACACAGCAAGACCTGAACAGCTAGCCCATTTAATATCACATCATTAACGACGTCACGTGACAGTGAAACCATACAAATCAAGGACGGTCTAAACTTTAAATTTGCTGCTCGCACTTCTTTTCATTTTATTTCCTCTACTTCCCTCGCACATTTTTTTCCCCCTTTGAATTCTTGTCCGGAGGGGTAGGAAATGACGGGTTTCGTACTTATCTGTTGTGCTTCACTCGTTGTGGTCACCTAATTTTCTGCCCTGGTTATTTTTGACTCCGCATAACGTCTTGTGACAGATCCAGAGTAGGACCATGTAGTTAGCTGTACTTGTTATGGCTTCTTCGTATCCGATGATAGAAATTAGTAGTCCTTATCAGGGTTTAGTATCTATCAACACTGGACTTGAGTTTACAGAGTTCACTCATTTTTAAATGGCAACTGGGCTCTGATATAACGGATGGCCTTTGGTCTAGGTAGAAAGATACGTGCTTCGCCACAAGAAGGCTAAAATCTCAACGACAAAATGACCACCAGGGGTTAAATCAATAACCACAAAAAATGTGGGTAAATAGAGAGACAACACATAACTGCCGATTGGCAGAGTGGCTACAGAGCTAGCCTCTCGCGGCAAAATTACCGGATCAAAACCTAGATATGCAAACATGAGGATTGCTGTAACAAGTGAAGAACAATTGGTTTTTTTTAAACAAAAACAAACAAAAAATGGAAAACGGTTATGTGTCGTATTATGACAACGGACAAAACAAACTGCTTACGTTACGGCCACAAGGCCTTCGTCGGGGGAGGAAAGAAGCCAGAGCTAAGTTAGAAAAACCAGAAAATATAATTAATGTAACTACAGAGTGCCGCTACTGTTTGTCAGGGATCGCGCGATGAATATAAAAAATGAATTCCGCATCCGGGCATGGAGAGTAAATACTAAGTAGAGAGAAAAACAGAAACAACCAAACAAATATTATGAAAATAAGAGTAATACTATATATGAGAGAAGAACAGTTCTGAAGTAAAATAGGCCTTACAAAACAACGTGTACGGGTGTATGTGTGTGTGTGTGTGTGTGTGTGTGTGTGTCCGCGACAAAGCGGAAAAAAGGGGACTTGAAGAAGCGGCCGCGCGGGGTCGAATGCAAAAGTGTACAGGAACACGGAACGTACGAGTCCTTTTCTATGGTCATCACACGGGGTGGGGGCACAAAAAGGGCTGCCGTATGTCTTTCCATAAGTGTAGATCAATGATATTGTCAGCGGTTTTCATGTTGTACTTACCTCATGGTCGCGATTAGCCATTATCAAACATCTCTCTCTCTCTCTCTCTCTCTCTCTCTCTCTCTCTCTCTCTCTCTCTCTCTCTCTCTCTCTCTCTCTCTCTCTGTATGTACATATATGTGTATGTTTTCACTACCACCTGCCTCCTGACACACCATCTTCGAACTGTTGTCGCTTTAGAAAATGCCCAAGAACAAAGGAACTTATCGGCCTGATCATTCCAAGAGTTTTCTATTTGCATCCTGACCTCACTGAGAACAACTTCATTACACGCTTTAGCCCTCCGTGAGATTGCTTAAACGTTCTTCCGCCACACTACATCCCACATGCCTCCAGTGATAATCTTCTTTATTCACTAACTGCCGTCGCTTCCTTTAACAGTACTGCCTTGAAATAACTCCACATCCTCTTCCCCTCTCCGAAAAAAGAGTAATCTAGGCTGGCACGGATTTAATTCACAATAATTTTTTCCACTGCCAAGAAAGTTATACTTGCTTGAAATATTATCTTCTATCTGTTGTTATAAATGCGCCCAAAGACTGAAACACACGGCCTCGATACAGAATTGCCCCCTTTACTTGGGACATTCTATGCAGCAGAACTTCGTGTCTTGGAACAGAGGCGTCCCTAAAATATTTGGCACCCGGGGCGGATCCTACCTGTGGCACCCTCCTGCCATAAAGAAAAACACTTGCTAGTGGATTTTTAACAGTAAGTACTATCATAGTAGTGTCCGCTGGCATCCCATTCCTGGATGTCACCAGGGGCGGATCCGCCCCTTCCCCCTCTTATTAGTTTTACTTTCTGCCACTACAGTGTCAGATCCCACGTAGTTCCATGGTGGTCTCAGCTCAAACAGAGAATGCACCGACTACCGCTTCCTTGTGTATGCCGTAAGAGAAGTCTAATATGCGGATGGGGTGGGGAGCCTCATGCCTTATCTTGTAAAATAAAGTACTACAGAAAATAAATACTACAGCACCACTCAGTCATCAGACTTGAGCTGACCCAGATGTATAGGTCTTCTACAAATGTATGCCAAGTCTTCTAGTCCTGCTGTGTCATCAGACTTGAGCTGACCCAGATGTATAGGTCTTCTTCAAATGTATGCCAAGTCTTCTAGTCCTGCTGTGTCATCAGACTTGAGCTGACCCAGATGTATAGGTCTTCTACAAATGTATGCCAAGTCTTCTAGTCCTGCTGTGTCATCAGACTTGAGCTGACCCAGATGTATAGGTCTTCTTCAAATGTATGCCAAGTCTTCTAGTCCTGCTGTGTCATCAGACTTGAGCTGACCCAGATGTATAGGTCTTCTACAAATGTATGCCAAGTCTTCTAGTCCTGCTGTGTCATCAGACTTGAGCTGACCCAGATGTATAGGTCTTCTACAAATGTATGCCAAGTCTTCTAGTCCTGCTGTGTCATCAGACTTGAGCTGACCCAGATGTATAGGTCTTCTACAAATGTATGCCAAGTCTTCTAGTCCTGCTGTGTCATCAGACTTGAGCTGACCCAGATGTATAGGTCTTCTACAAATGTATGCCAAGTCTTCTAGTCCTGCTGTGTCATCAGACTTGAGCTGACCCAGATGTATAGGTCTTCTTCAAATGTATGCCAAGTCTTCTAGTCCTGCTGTGTCATCAGACTTGAGCTGACCCAGATGTATAGGTCTTCTACAAATGTATGCCAAGTCTTCTAGTCCTGCTGTGTCATCAGACTTGAGCTGACCCAGATGTATAGGTCTTCTTCAAATGTATGCCAAGTCTTCTAGTCCTGCTGTGTCATCAGACTTGAGCTGATCCAGATGTATAGGTCTTCTACAAATGTATGCCAAGTCTTCTAGTCCTGCTGTGTCATCAGACTTGAGCTGACCCAGATGTATAGGTCTTCTACAAATGTATGCCAAGTCTTCTAGTCCTGCTGTGTCATCAGACTTGAGCTGACCCAGATGTATAGGTCTTCTTCAAATGTATGCCAAGTCTTCTAGTCCTGCTGTGTCATCAGACTTGAGCTGACCCAGATGTATAGGTCTTCTTCAAATGTATGCCAAGTCTTCTAGTCCTGCTGTGTGTCATCAGACTTGAGCTGACCCAGATGTATAGGTCTTCTTCAAATGTATGCCAAGTCTTCTAGTCCTGCTGTGTCATCAGACTTGAGCTGACCCAGATGTATAGGTCTTCTACAAATGTATGCCAAGTCTTCTAGTCCTGCTGTGTCATCAGACTTGAGCTGACCCAGATGTATAGGTCTTCTACAAATGTATGCCAAGTCTTCTTGTCCTGCTGTGTCATCAGACTTGAGCTGACCCAGATGTATAGATCTTCTTCAAATGTATGCCGCCAAGTCTTCTAGTACCTGTGTCATCAGACTTGAGCTGACCCAGATGTATAGGTCTTCTTCAAATGTATGCCGCCAAGTCTTCTTGTCCTGCTGTGTCATCAGACTTGAGCTGACCCAGATGTATAGGTCTTCTACAAATGTATGCCGCCAAGTCTTCTAGTCCTGCTGTGTCATCAGACTTGAGCTGACCCAGATGTATAGGTCTTCTACAAATGTATGCCGCCAAGTCTTCTAGTCCTGCTGTGTCATCAGCTCAATGTCTTTCCGTGCCTTCTTCACGTCTGTCTCCAGTTCTCTTCTCCATGCGTTCTTCGGCCTCCCTATACCTTTCCAGTAGCTCTTGCTAATATATGATCAACCTCCTGCCCTTCACACGTTGTTAACTTGTCTAATCAAGGATCAGACGCAGTTAACATCTATCTTAAACTCTGTGAGTGTATCCAATCAAGGGATAAACAGTTTACGTTTAAGACCCACAACCTGAGTTTCGGAGATTGGAATATATCCGTAATTTAGGGAGAGAACGAAGGGTGAACACGTGTCCATGACAAGATATGCTAAGCTGGACAATGAGGTTACCCGACAGACATGATAAAGACGAATTGTTGAGGTGATAGAATTGTAGGCTTCCAATCAGCAGTCCTGGCCAGCCAGACCTTACAGGACTATATCAGAAAGTTCCCCGTTTGAAATTAGGTGAGTACTTACGGCCTGGGGACACTTTAATCTTCATGTAAGCAAGAACTGCCCTGTTAGGACAGAGAAATTACAACTGGAAATTACAACTGAAGTTTGAGCTTCCACGACAAGACACTGAGAGTCATAATGACCATTATCATCACTGTTCCCCTTCTGCTTGTCATGGAGTGCAGACAACCAATGTAGCTGGTCCCTTTACATGAACTTGCAGTCAAACATTTACGTTCTCTTATCGTGGTAGTTTCGGTTGCTAGTCACATAACCATCATCATCATGTTAGTCACATAACCATCATCATCATGTTAGTCACATAACCATCATCATCATGTTAGTCACATAACCATCACGTTAGTCACATAAACAGCATCATCATGTTAGTCACATAACCATCATGTTAGTCAAATAACCAGATTCATCATGTTAGTCACATAACCATCATCATCATGTTAGTCACATAACCATCATGTTAGTCCCATAACCATCATCATCATGATAGTCACATAACCATCATCATCATGTTAGTCACATAAACATCATCATCATGTTAGTCACATAACCATCATGTTAGTCACATAACCATCATCATCATGTTAGTCACATAACCATCATCATCATGTTATTCACCCTTTAGGTTAGATCTGTGGAGACAGTAGTCCTATTCTTTGTCCCCCTTTCTTCCCTCCCCCCCCCCCCTTCCCCGAGATCTACAAGGGAAACAACTTGTGTACGAGTTTAGAAAACTGGTGCATGTTATATTCATAAGTTTTTGTTTTTTCCATTACGTCTGAAGCTGTATGACAAAAAAAAATGATGGACATGAATCATAAAAGCATGTCAGGACCTCAAGACGCAGCAATAGAGACCGCAGTCAGCGACTCATAGCTTGACTGCCTGCGTCAGGACCAGCGAACCAGAGCTGGTCAAGACCGCACTTCACCTCCACGTGGTGGTCCTGGAAACAGTCTGCAGCTGTGCAGGCTGGCTGAGCGAGTGTGGATCGAAATGGGAAGGCAAACCCGGTCCTAAAAAATGCCGTGCAGAAGTCGGATGTGTCGACCGAAAGGTGCAGATATCACAGCTACGTTGTAAACAGACACAACGCAACCACCGTCCTTTTCAGGGCGAACGAAGAAGAAGATAAAAGCATGTCGAATTCACGTGCCTCTAACGACGAATTCCCTATTTTTATGGACCCCACTACATGCATTAAATATATCAATAAATTGATATTTGTCTTTTCATTTCATGTAAACGGGACCCAAAGACGCAGCAATAGAGATTGCAGTTAGCGACCCATAGCTAGACTGCTTGCGTCAGGGTCAGCGAACCAGAGCTGACCAAGACCCTACTCCACCTCCAAGTGGTGGTCCTGGAAACAGGCTGCATCACTGCAGTCTGGCTGAGAGAGTAGGGATCGAAGAGGGAAGGCTACCCGGTCCCAAAAAAATGCCGTGCTGAAGTCGGATGTGTCGGCCGAAAGGCGCAGATATCACAGCTCCGCTGTAAACAGACACAACGCAACCAACGTCCTTTTCAGGACGAACGAGGAAGAAGAAGAATTTCATGTAAACAGACATACTTTTATCTCTCTTTTTTTCTTTCATTTCTGACACAGTTTGCGAACTACAAGATAATAAGTTGCGAGGCGTCTTAAGATGGTGTAAAAGTGTCCGGGACCGCTGGAAGTTTAAGAAGCACTGTCCTAGACTGTAGACAAATCATGTGATCTTATGTCGGGGAAAAAAACCACTGTTACAGGTCATTACAAAGTAAACAATCGACGACGGTTATTGGAAAACTCTGGGATACCAAGAGATCGTCCTCACATTTGAAAACAAAATGGCGGGAAGGAATTCAGCACTGCTTGTAGTTACTTATATTGTAATCGTTTATTATTTTCGTATGGCTTTCCCGCTCGCTGGTGTTGTTTTCATGCATGATGACGTAGTAGTTCTATTTATAGTCATATGCACCTCAGGCAGAACAATTTGATGTTATGCACCCCCACCCCACACAAGATATTTTATATTTAGACATACGCACTAATATAACCGAAGGAACATGTGTCTAGGAAAACGAGGCAACATTTTATTTTTTTAATAAATGGTATGCATCTCTAGTTTCAAACTAATAGTCCTGCTCCACCAAAACCAAATACAGATGCACGTGTTTAACTGTTACATCTTCTCAACAAAGAGGAAATTCGTATGACCCGTGTTTCACCATTTTCATTGCTGCTACATCATCTGAACAAAATGAAACTCGTTTCAACCGTGTTTCGCCATTTCCATTGCTGTTACGTTATTTGAACAAACATGAAACTGCTATGACCAGTGTTTCACCATTTCCAATGCTGTTACATCATTTGAACAAACATGAAACTCGAATGACCCTTGTTTCACCATTTCCAGTGCTGTTACATCATCTGAACAAACATATAATTCGTATATCCCGTGTTTCATCATTTCCATTGCCATTACATAATCTGAACAAACATGAAATTTTTAGACGTGTATTTCAATGTTGGCACAACTTTTACATCTCCACCAACAGGAAATTCTTGTGACCACTGCTTCACTCTTCTGGTAGCCGTTACATTTTCTCCACCAACCGGAAATTCTTGTGACCACTGTTTCACTCTTCCGGCAGACGTTACATTTTCTCCGCCAACAGTCACCTCAGGTAGAAGCATAGAGAATGCTATCTGGGGTAGAACTACAGAGAATGCCACCTGGGATTGAATTCGGAAGAATGGCACCTAGCGCACAAAAATAACACCTGCGGTAGGATTAGAAATAATGCCACCTGTCGTAGAATTAGAGTGAATGCCAACTGCGGTATAATTAGAAAGAACGGTACCTGCGGTAGAGTTAGAAAAAAACAACACATGTTGTATAAATCGAAAAAATGTCGCCTGCGGTAGCATTAAAAAGAATGCTACCTGTGGTATAAATTTTTTTTAAATGGCACCTCGGTAGAATTCGAAAGAATGTCACCTGGAGTAGAATTAGAATGAATGCCACCTGTATAAGGAGAAAAAAATGCCACATGTATAAGGAGAAAAAAAGCGACCCGTATACGGTGAAGAAAAAAAATGACACCTTATTTGAGATAAGGACAAAAAGAATAGTCTCCACTAGATAGTAATATCTAATAAATTATGAAGAGCGGATTCAGGATCCCTGCGATATTTACTTCTTTCCCTAAGATCTCGATTAAGAGCCCCCAACCTCCCAAATGACATATTTCTCCTATATGTATTTATTTAAAACAGACAGCACGAGTGATCCTAACTGCTCAATAACGAGATAACGATCTACGAGGCTATACAGTTTATTTGTTAAATATATACAAGTAGAAAGTAAAAAGTATGATTGTGAAAGACAATTCAAATGAAATGTAAAAATGTAGTTAATTAAATATGACAGTGAAACTGTGTAAATAATTAAATGATGATGAGACATACTAAGTGTTACCACACTGATGACTATAATCTAAAGTCCATAATCCTTTCAAATTTCCTCTCCTTGATATATAGACGAATCAAGATGTGTGTGCTTGACTTTAAACAGATGAATAAAATGCTGTCGCCAGCGACGTGTAAAAAAGCTGACATGGACATCCTCTTTGTAACTTAGGAAGTTTATGACGTTCTGCTATCTACGAACCTCGTTTTTCCCTTTGCGAACTCCTTAAAAACATTATTAGAATTCATTTCACTGGAATGAAATCATAATCCTAGGCTAACGATTTTAGGACTCCACTGTGCACCGTAAAGGTTTGTAGACGTACAAGATTCATTTGAGCCGTCAAGTTACATTCTCTCATTGCCAATCTATAACTATTCTTAGACCCCTCCTCACGCCCTGCTCATCATCCAACAATCCGGTTCCTTCTTTTCATTCCCATGTTTTTCGGGACCTCAAGACGCAGCAATAGAGACCGCAGTCAGCGACTCATAGCTTGACTGCCTGCGTCAGGACCAGCGAACCAGAGCTGGTCAAGACCGTGCTCCACCTCCACGTGGTGGTCCTGGAAACAGTCTGCAACAATGCAGGCTGGCTGAGCGAGTACGGATCGCAATGGGAAGGCAAACCCGGTCCTAAAAAATGCCGTGCAGAAGTCGGATGTGTCGACCGAAAGGTGCAGATATCACAGCTACGTTGGAAACAGACAAAACGCAACCACCGTCCTTTTCAGGGCGAACGAAGAAGAAGAAGAAGAAATTCCCATGTTTTTCGAACTGGCTATCGAGGCCAGGCCCGTCAATCATCGAAAAGTGAGTGGCCTCTCGTAACAAATTTACAGGTGGTAAGAAAGCGTTCTGCCATTGACCGAGCGATTATCCACCCGTTAGTGAAAGAGTTATCTTTCTTTAAGGCACAGAGTTGCCTCCCTTAACGAGACATCCTGGCGCTCCGTTTCCTGTATCTCTTCTTTTAATGAATCTGCACGCAAATGAAAGTGCCTATACGCCAGTAAAGATAGACAATCTTTGTGTCTCAGATGGCCTAGTCCCGAAAGTCCTCTGACTTCAACCGCTCCTTGCTGGGAAACTTATTATAGCTCATGTACTGACACCAGTTTGTTTAAATAGAGCTTACGTTATCAATCGAACTCTTGCATCGCCAATATTGCAGTTCCCAACTGTTGACAATAGTGCCTAACGACGCAAGGTGCTCTGAATGATAACGTTTCATCAAAGTGCCAAGATGGGAAAGATTAAAGTTAAAACTACAAGGTGTGATTAGGAACGATCGCGTTAAAGAATCATGATAGAGCAAAGACGGGAGAGAGAGAGACAGAATGACAAAGAAAGGTAAATGACGACGAAAGGTAAATGACGACGAAAGATAAGAACAAGTTTACCACAATGACACGGGGGGGCCGTAGAATTTGAAAGAATGCCACGGGGGCGGGGGTTGACTTGTACGCAGTGACTTCTTAGAGGCCAAGGCAACGGTTTTCACATTTCGTACATCAGCATCTTGTGAATAGCCATCAGTTACGAAATATTCCAGACGAAAATGTTTAGAAAGAAAATAAAAAGGATCCCAAAACAAAAAAATAAAATAAAATCATAAAATATACTTGAAAAAACGTGTAACTAAAAATAGTAAAACAATGTCATATTCTAATGACCCTCACGTTCAGGTGCCGATTATTTTGCCTATACCCTTGACATAGAAGGAGACACATGTCTGCCGTCATATCCCAACAATAGTGACACAGATCTAAAAATAATTCGACTACAGCGACTCCAAGTGCGAATACCCATAATTAGGAAGCGGCGACATAATGTTTTCCATCCTTCAGAGATCCTAGTGGCAATTATTTTGCGTGGACCCTTGATACAGTTACATCGTGGTTGTCTGAAAACAAGTGTGCACACACTTTATCACTCAACTTAAACCTTCGTCGTCATCCTTTTCCGTAATCGCCACAGCCACCTTCACAGAGCCCGAGACTTTGTGAATCAGTCTGTTTGCTTCTTCGTCGCCGTTCGCTCTGAAATAATCACATCTTGTCACGTAGGGTTTATATTCATTTAATTTCCTACATTTTCTTCCTATTCTTTCACCAAATTCTCTCTTTAATATCTCTGTACTTTTTTTCCTTGTGTATTTTTCATCCATTCGTTTTGCGAATATTATTCTCATATAATTCGCAAACTTTACCTTTTTCCTTTCTCTAAAACTGAGAATCGCGCTAGGACGATATTACGTAGATGTCAGGGCTGCAGGGCGTCAGAAGGCGTGATAAGTCGGTTCGCTGAACATAGGACGTAGCAAATCGTCTACATTCTCACCGAGCGCGCGAGCTTCTTCTCGGCATTAGTCCCGGTGAGGTGTGATACTTTACATCTGCACCGGTCAGTATCCAGACATTTGGCTGGAAAATCCCAAACTGACACGGCGCTCACTTGGGCCATGGTCAGCTGTAGCGTGAAAACTGCCCTGAAATGGAGTCAGGCTGTCTGGGATTTGAAACTGACACGCGTACATCGTGGTCAGTAGGTGACAGTTACGACACGCGTTAAGCGGACGTAAATGTTGGGAGTAGGGGAGATAATTTCGCTTGGCGAAGTAAGTTTGGGCCCTTTGTCTGATTTTAAGATATTGGCCAAGTTTGAAACTTTAATTTCATTCTCGCTCATAGACTCCACAGTAGATAGGTCGCTCGAAAACAGAATAGCTGTTAGCGAAGATCTCAGTTTGTTTCGGCAATTTGTCGAACTTCTAGACTTCCAGAAATATTTTCAGCATTTTTATTCTTAAGTTGTGCGACTACCTGTAATTCTGTGGTTGAGGTAATTAATATGATAGATATATAGATTTTGTGAGTGTTAAAGTGTTAAATCGCTTAATTCATTTTAATCTAGTTCTTTAGCGCAGAAGAGAAATAAAGTGGTAGGCTATTATATTTTCTAGGGAAGCATTCAGTGGAAAGCAGACTAAAAATTAAAATTTCTAGCTTATAACGGCAATTGTAGCTATTTATAAATTTAATTTAACTGCTAATACTCAGTCGAGTGTATTTTTCTAAACTAACGTATAAACTCTAGAATCCAGCCTCATGAATGGTGACGGAATACGCACGTGTTCTTAATTTATGAGGATTGCTGATTTTTAAATATAACTTACGTCACGGGAAGTTTAAATGATAAGCAAAGCTCTCTGCTTGCAAGTTTAAATGTAAGTTTTAACCAGTACAGATTCTGTTTATTATATTATATGTGTTATTTTTCCTCCACACAGTGAAAGTTTTGGGGTGACCCTAACTTTACCAGCACCTAGTAGTAGTTTCCATACTTGTGAAGAAATAGACAGTCCTTATTTTGAACCACGTGGGTTTTCTCAAGTAACACTGATCTGACGGTGCAAGTTAGACAGAAATACTAATATCCCTATAACGGGTTTTCAAAGACTGTAATGATAAATACTGGACCTTGGAGCCAGCACTTAATTTCTTCTAGAAACTCTATATAATTTGCTGCCTGGTGGCGTGAATATTAACAATCATTTCCCGACTAGATTATATCTTGTGGACAAATCTGTGGTGTGACTAAAGTGAATCCTATACTGAGGGAAGGCACCGACCTGACATTCATCATTTTTTTAGAAACCTAAGCTATTGACACTGTGCTCTGCTAACTCCCGCGCCTGGAATAATTGTTAGGTGACTTGATCAGACATTTGAACAAATTTGCATACCCAAGTAGTCGTTCCCGGAGACTCCAAGTTAAATACGTCTTTTGGAACTGGGGACTTCTTGGCAGAAGACTGCATTTTTTTTGAGTCTGTGTGGAAATCTAAAATCAATGTGTTCCAAGAGGCAGCAAGCAAAGTCGTGAGTACCTGAATGAGAAGCCATGGCGGAATGAATGAGTGTACACTGGTCTGAGTGATATTTTCACTATTATATCTTTGACACCCTGTCGCTGTCCTAATTTTTTTTTTCCAATCTGCATAATTTGTTGCTAAGGCTAGAGTTCTTGTGTTTTTGTCTTAGGTTAAATCAGATTTTTTTTCAAACTCTGTGCATATAATTACGAGATAAAACAAAGAAAAACTCTTAGACTCAAACCCTATGTATCTGTGACTCTGGCGCCATCATCTGTTCTCTTAACGGGGCCGGGCTAAACCTAGAGTTAACACTATAACGGGGCTATCATCCTTGCAACATTTCCTTGATTTTTTATGACTATGTGTATATGTATTTTCTTTGATGTACTTTCTTTGATGTTGTGAGCCGATTTTTCCTGATATTAAAATCGCTCTTGAACCAAATAATCGTGTTTGGTCAGCTCGTTCTAGATAATATATATAACATTGTTATAGTTTTCCCACGTCGGTGTGTTTACCTGTCGTCACGTGTATGTGCGTGCCTGTGAGTGATAGAAATATACGTAATATGTATATTGGTGTAGTCTGTCTGACGTTGTAACAACTGTTGTAGAAGATAGGTGAGAGAGAGAAGAATTCTTTTCGCTTTCAGAGACAGCCACTATATCAAAATCTATCATCTCACGTGTGTGGAAATTCTATTACCTTTCACTAACTCTCACTGAGTCTATCACCTATTCAAACCTATTCAGAAGGGACCAAACCTAGTCTTAATTCTCCTATCGGAAATCTACGACAAATGAGCGCTCGTTTCCGGTCTTTGAACTTAGAATAGGAAGACGAGTACGACAAACGTGGACTCGTCTATCTGATTTTGTATTTTAGATTCTTATTCTGTAATAGAGTAAGAGTGTGATGTTTTGTGAGTTGTGTATCTTTTTTAAAAAAAATTACCCCCTAGACTAGCGATCTGTTTACGGGCGTGCTGACCACACAAACTAATAAGTTTTTTTTTCCACAGCATCTTTGAATAATATACATTTTGGTTACAGGTTGATTTTGTCGGGATATATGTTAACTGCTGATTGTAATACTAAATGCTGGTAAAGTGGTGAGTGTATAACATTCACTGGGTACTGAGGCAGAACGGCGTTTGAACTAAGTTAAGGAGTGTGTTTCGGACTTTTTTGTCCAGATTAATTCCCTCCCTTACCCGATCTGACTTCAGGTGCGAACTTATAGTGGATTTTTTTAAAAATTAAGGGATTATTTTTCTCTTTAATTTTTGCAATATTCTTTTGCTTTTCCACTGTAGCAACTTATTTTTCAGTTGTAATCTTAACTACCATTTATTTGGCGTAGTCGTGTTTTGCATTGAGTGCTTTATTGCCGATAATAGCAGCGATAGTTAGATTTTATTTTGGAGGAGGTATCCCAGGGTTAAGGATATCATCTTTTGAATTTTTGATTTTTTTTCTCGTAAGTGGTAGGAACCAGGTTATTCTTTTTCCTATTTTCTATCTCCACGTGTCTCAGTCACTGACATAATATGGCCGAGAGGGCAAAGCTTAGACAACTCCTCAGGGACGAAGCGAGAGAGGAGGGACTGGAAGGAGAGGAAGCGAAAGCTTTTGTCAGGGACGAACTGGAGAGATATGACGCGGAGAGAAAAGCAGCTGAAGCTAAAGAGGAAAAAGAAGAAGCTAGGAGGAAAGAAGAAGCAGCCGAAGCTTTACAGCAGAAGAAGATGGATGAGGAAATGGAAATTCGCAGGATGCAGCATGAGGAAAAAGAGAAGGAGAGACAGCATGAGAAGGAGAGGGAGGGGAGACAGCATGAGGAAAGAGAAAATGAGCAACGACGACAGCATGAGTTGGCTCTTAAAACTCTAGAATTCCAAAGTCGTGGTGCTGCCTCTACCTCCAGCAATGGAGAATCTTCTCCTCATTCCTCCCTAACTGATCCTTCTAACACTCAATCTCTTCAACTCAACGCTATGTCTTTCACTCTTGAGTCTTTCCCTTGCCCAAATGAGAAGATTGACACATGGTTAGAAAAATTTGAGAAAATTGCAACTCTGTACGGGTTAGAGAGGTCGCGTTGGAATATGAAACTTTCCCAGGCCCTAAAAGGTTCTGCTTATGATGTTTATTCTAAGCTGGAAAGTAGCCAACAAGACGACTACGATGTGTTGAAGAAAGCGTTACTGGAGCGCTTTGAAATGAACGCTCGCAAGTTTTTGCAACTGTTTCGCAACAGCCGGAAAGAGAATTCTGAAACTTTTCACCAGTTCTCATCTCGTCTTAAGGGATATCTAACAAAGTGCCTTGAGCTTTCGCAGCTCCCCTCTACCTATGAAGGTCTTGAGGAACTTGTTCTAACTGAACAAATAAAGAACACTTTGTCTGCTGATACCCGGAGATTTCTCGCTGAGCAGGGGGCAGAAAAACTTGAAGACATTTTGGAAAAGTCTGAGCGTTATCACAATGCGCTGGCTGAACTACCGGCCACAAAGCGGAAACCGACAGAGGAGCATTTTCGAAAACATAACCTTGAGCAATCTTCTCAGGCTTCTAACCTAAATAACCACAGAGAAACTGGACCTCAAAACCCCCCTCCTGAAAAATCCAAGTTCTACAAGAACAAGTACCCCAACCACCCCAAACAGTCTGATAAACCCGACCGCCCTACATGGCAGCGTAGCCAGAAAGGACAAGGTGGCAAAGGGAGAACCCCCGAGCACGGGACATATGATCAGACCGAGCACACCGAGCCTAAACGCATCGGATGCTTATTAACAGTCTCGCAAGGCGGAATTATTGACAGTGATTCCCAACCTGTTGGGGATAGACCCTCAACGCGAGGTACTGTTACTTTGAACGGTTCTCAAACTTCTTGCTTATTTGACACGGGGCTTTCTTACGATTGCATTGTTGCCAGAAACCTGGTCAAACCCGGTCAAGAGACAGCAGAGACCGTCCAACTTTGTGGAGTTCGTAAGAGTGAGGCACCTACAGCGCTTCCCATCGCATTGGTGGAGATACACTCTGACTTTGTCAGAGGTGTGATCAAAGCGGCTGTTATGGATGATCCCATCTACCCAGTCATACTTGGCGGGAGATACGTGTGTATTGGGAAACCGGAAGAGCCGATTGTGGCAGCTGTAACTACAAGAGGGCAAACCAAGAAGGAACGGGAGCCTGCGCCAAATTTGTTACCTATGGAACTTAAAGAAGCGCAATATAAGGACCCTACTTTGGCACCCTGCTTTAGGAAACTGCCCATGGCTAAGGAACCCAAACAGCACGGGGACATTTTTTCTGAGGATGGCGTACTGTATCGGAGAACGGGCAAGCCTGACCAAGGTTACAACCAGCTCCTAGTACCGAAACAGTACAGAAGCCAAATCCTAGAAATGGGGCACTCTCTTCCCTTTAGCGGACATATGGGACAGAACGCCACAAACCAACGTATAACCACTCATTATTGGTGGCCAGGAGTAAATACTGATATTATCAGATATGTCAAATCCTGTGCCCAGTGCCAACATGTACCACCCAAGCAACGGACCCCCGCCCCCCCCCCCCCCCCCCCAGTCCACATGGGTGAAATGCCAATAATGGGAACACCATTCGAACGGGTTGTGATCGACATTTTAGGGCCTTTCGAAAGGACTAAAAGAAGGAACAGGTTCATCCTGACCTTAGTCGATACATGCACTTTATGGGCAGAAGCTATCCCGCTAACATGCGCAGATGCCAAGCATGTCGCAGAAGCCCTCGTGCAGATTTTCACTCGGTTGGGATTCCCTCAGCAAGTGTTGACGGATAATGGATCTCCATACCGAAACCTGTTGATGGATGAGATCGTTAAGATCTTGAGGACCCAGCACATCCACACTAAGCCATATACTCCGGCCGGAAATGAGCTCGTGGAACGTGCTAATGGAAACCTCACCATGATGCTAAGTAAGCTGGCACAAGTGAAACCTGAAGATTGGGATCTCTGTATTCCTGCAGCATTATTTGGCTACAGAGAATCTCCTCATACTTCCACAGGATTTCCGCCAGCTACACTCTTATTTGGCAGACCCATTAAGGGCCCGCTTGAAGCCTTACTTCAGTCTCTGACAGACGAGAAGGCGGATGAGACAGTCGTCTCAGCCAGTAAATATGTGTCGGTTTTAAAGGAACGGTTGAAACTAGGGTGGGACCTAGCAACGACTAACTTTAAGCGAGCACGCACCAAGCACGCTAACCGATACAGGAAAGTCGCGGAAGAGAGAGAACTGGAAGCAGGAGAGAAAGTTTTGGTGTTACTCCCTACTGAGAGAACAACCAACTGAAGATCGGATGGCAAGGGCCGTTTACCGTCCTGAAAAAGATTTCTAAGGCTAACTACCAGATCTCTATTGAAGGAAAGGAGAAGGTTTTCCATTTAAATCTCTTAAAGAGATACTTGGAAAAACCAGTGCCAACCTCCGACCATCTCCTGACGATCGCCAAAACTGACGAAGATGATGATAGTGGCAGGGATATTCCACCGCTATCACAGGAAATCTTTCAAAAATGTCAGAAGCGGCGACGCTCTTTCAAGCGCGCATATGAGACATTCCAGGGGAAGGAAACTTTGAGGAGTGGACTTGAGTAGGAATTGGACAGAGATGGAGGGGAAGATGAGAGGGAAGAGGACAGACACCCCGAAGCTACGGTTATAGGAAATTAAACTCCATAACGTAGACATGGAGTGCTTCCATATCTTAAAGGGGGGAGGCTCTGTCACGTAGGGTTTATATTCATTTAATTTCCTACATTTTCTTCCTATTCTTTCACCAAATTCTCTCTTTAATATCTCTGTACTTTTTTTTTTCCTGTGTATTTTTCATCCATTCGTTTTGCGAATATTATTCTCATATAATTCGCAAACTTTACCTTTTTCCTTTCTCTAAAACTGAGAATCGCGCTAGGACGATATTACGTAGATGTCAGGGCTGCAGGGCGTCAGAAGGCGTGATAAGTCGGTTCGCTGAACATAGGACGTAGCAAATCGTCTACATTCTCACCGAGCGCGCGAGCTTCTTCTCGGCATTAGTCCCGGTGAGGTGTGATACTTTACATCTGCACCGGTCAGTATCCAGACATTTGGCTGGAAAATCCCAAACTGACACGGCGCTCACTTGGGCCATGGTCAGCTGTAGTGTGAAAACTGCCCTGAAATGGAGTCAGGCTGTCTGGGATTTGAAACTGACACGCGTACATCGTGGTCAGTAGGTGACAGTTACGACACGCGTTAAGCGGACGTAAATGTTGGGAGTAGGGGAGATAATTTCGCTTGGCGAAGTAAGTTTGGGCCCTTTGTCTGATTTTAAGATATTGGCCAAGTTTGAAACTTTAATTTCATTCTCGCTCATAGACTCCACAGTAGATAGGTCGCTCGAAAACAGAATAGCTGTTAGCGAAGATCTCAGTTTGTTTCGGCAATTTGTCGAACTTCTAGACTTCCAGAAATATTTTCAGCATTTTTATTCTTAAGTTGTGCGACTACCTGTAATTCTGTGGTTGAGGTAATTAATATGATAGATATATAAATTTTGTGAGTGTTAAAGTGTTAAATCGCTTAATTCATTTTAATCTAGTTCTTTAGCGCAGAAGAGAAATAAAGTGGTAGGCTATTATATTTTCTAGGGAAGCATTCAGTGGAAAGCAGACTAAAAATTAAAATTTCTAGCTTATAACGGCAATTGTAGCTATTTATAAATTTAATTTAACTGCTAATACTCAGTCGAGTGTATTTTTCTAAACTAACGTATAAACTCTAGAATCCAGCCTCATGAATGGTGACGGAATACGCACGTGTTCTTAATTTATGAGGATTGCTGATTTTTAAATATAACTTACGTCACGGGAAGTTTAAATGATAAGCAAAGCTCTCTGCTTGCAAGTTTAAATGTAAGTTTTAACCAGTACAGATTCTGTTTATTATATTATATGTGTTATTTTTCCTCCACACAGTGAAAGTTTTGGGGTGACCCTAACTTTACCAGCACCTAGTAGTAGTTTCCATACTTGTGAAGAAATAGACAGTCCTTATTTTGAACCACGTGGGTTTTCTCAAGTAACACTGATCTGACGGTGCAAGTTAGACAGAAATACTAATATCCCTATAACGGGTTTTCAAAGACTGTAATGATAAATACTGGACCTTGGAGCCAGCACTTAATTTCTTCTAGAAACTCTATATAATTTGCTGCCTGGTGGCGTGAATATTAACAATCATTTCCCGACTAGATTATATCTTGTGGACAAATCTGTGGTGTGACTAAAGTGAATCCTATACTGAGGGAAGGCACCGACCTGACATTCATCATTTTTTTAGAAACCTAAGCTATTGACACTGTGCTCTGCTAACTCCCGCGCCTGGAATAATTGTTAGGTGACTTGATCAGACATTTGAACAAATTTGCATACCCAAGTAGTCGTTCCCGGAGACTCCAAGTTAAATACGTCTTTTGGAACTGGGGACTTCTTGGCAGAAGACTGCATTTTTTTTGAGTCTGTGTGAAAATCTAAAATCAATGTGTTCCAAGAGGCAGCAAGCAAAGTCGTGAGTACCTGAATGAGAAGCCATGGCGGAATGAATGAGTGTACACTGGTCTGAGTGATATTTTCACTATTATATCTTTGACACCCTACCCTATGTATCTGTGACTCTGGCGCCATCATCTGTTCTCTTAACGGGGCCGGGCTAAACCTAGAGTTAACACTATAACGGGGCTATCATCCTTGCAACATTTCCTTGATTTTTTATGACTATGTGTATATGTATTTTCTTTGATGTACTTTCTTTGATGTTGTGAGCCGATTTTTCCTGATATTAAAATCGCTCTTGAACCAAATAATCGTGTTTGGTCAGCTCGTTCTAGATAATATATATAACATTGTTATAGTTTTCCCACGTCGGTGTGTTTACCTGTCGTCACGTGTATGTGCGTGCCTGTGAGTGATAGAAATATACGTAATATGTATATTGGTGTAGTCTGTCTGACGTTGTAACAACTGTTGTAGAAGATAGGTGAGAGAGAGAAGAATTCTTTTCGCTTTCAGAGACAGCCACTATATCAAAATCTATCATCTCACGTGTGTGGAAATTCTATTACCTTTCACTAACTCTCACTGAGTCTATCACCTATTCAAACCTATTCAGAAGGGACCAAACCTAGTCTTAATTCTCCTATCGGAAATCTACGACACATCTGAAAATGCACTCCCTAATTCCGTTTAAATACTCACAAGGCCTGCGCAATACACAGCATCTGACAGTAAAAGTCCAACTCTTTGCATTCTCGGGCCGGAACCCGTTAATACTAACAGGAGAAGAGGTGAGGTGCCACTCTCTGGGGCCCTAAATCCAGAAAGATGCGGGTCGATGATGCCCGTAAACCTAACTTACTTAGTCGTTCCTCTTCTACCATGAGGTGTAGCGATTTGTAAGAGAGCGCCATACTATTCTATCGGCTGTCTTCCTCCTGGCTTGGTTCCATTCTAGTCCTCGGTCCTTCAAGATTGTCTAATGCTGTCCTCCCAGCGGACTTTGGGTCGTCCTGGAGGTCTGGATCCCTGGCTCTTAGTTTCCCATGCTTGTCGTGGTAGCCGATCTTCTCCCATTCTGCAGACATGGCCAAACCATCTCAGTTGCGATTGTTCTACTTGGGTCGGCAGGGGTTGGGTTTTTAGGCCTTGACGTATCGTCTGGTTGCGGACCATGTCTTTTCTTGTGTCGTGAGACATTCTAAATACACATATATAAATTAAAAGGTAAATGTAAAGCCTAACACATAAATTCAATAAAAGGGAAAGAAGAATGGTAAAGAACAGTGCTGTCACAATGACTGTACTCGAGATCCCCCTTTTTCTGCTTCGTCTGCATATTCTCACGCTTTCACGTTTACTAGTAAAGCCTACATCAGCATACACGCGTTTCCACAAAACAATAAAACGTGTACTGCATTTCTAAGAAAACCTTGAGATACGCAAGCTGATTAATGACCTAGATTAATACACTGCGTAATGAAAAGACAGATGGAATTAGGATAGAAAGAGGGAGGGCTGAAAGCAGGAACGCCGGCAACACTAACACGCGTCTCGCGATATACAATTAATGCCACCCCCAACGCGAAAGGCATGAAGCACTAGCTTTTTTTTCAAATAGACAGTGATAAAAAAACACTACCCATACGAGAGTTAGGTTTAAAAACCTGTAAAATGCTTATTAGGAAACATGACATTATACTGGTTTACGTTTGAAAGCCTGACAGTACAGCAGACACCCTAAAGTTTGGAAGTGAGGAGGTGGTAACAGCACGACTATCCTAGAAGAAAATACATATTTTGAACGCCGCCATTTAGCTCCCTTAAAACTTATATGTTTGGGTTCCTTAGGACTTGCTGACAAAGAATATGTTAAGTGTTACGCAAATAGTCTAGGAATTAACAAATTATAGCCAAAAGAAAATAGTGAGGGTGTCAGACAACACCAAATAATAATCGCACAGTGGCATGTTTTGAAACCACCATTTTACGGGAAATAGGTCACCATGTTAAATCCAATTTGATTGGCGGGAATGATATGTAAGGCTAAACACGATTAGTCGGACTACAAATACTAATTTTTTGTTGTTATGGGAAACGGTAGTAGGGGTACTTTTTTTTTAAAAGCTGTGTAAACATGGCTCGATTGGTTAGACCCGCCAATATAGTCAATTAGGAGCGTCAGTTCAGTGCCACATTTTAAAATAAACTTACTCAGAAACAGTGCGTTGAGAACCAGCTTATATTTTTTCTAAATAAAAGCCTGGGACAGAGGCAGATCGGAATTTGTGCCATATTCATCGCCAGTCAACGTATTTGTGTATTATTTCCATGAATTGTGGTAAGCTTGACATATTTGATATCTTTTTAATGAAAATTGAATGTAAATTAATAATTTATGTCTGTATATGTGCGTGGTTCAGTAGCAAACATGAGGCAAGGCCTAGATAGTGCTCCAACCTGAACAGGACGTGTCGGAGAAAAGTAAAACTGCATGGAATTGCCAAACAGTACACTGACACCTATCTTATTGACTAGAAAGAACTAATGCTGGAATTGCAGAGGTGTAGTAGCCATTAGGGAGGAGTATACTGGTGTAAATTGTTTCAGATGAAGCTGGCAGTTGGCCTACCGCTCTGAACTCAGTGTTTGTTATGTATTGTGTTCAGTGTGGAAATAGATTATAAATTAGTTCTGAAGTAGGAGGTACAACCTTCTTGTTTCAGGGACCGTGGTCCTAAGTTATTGAAGCAGCACCTGGTCTGAGTTTTGCTGAATCCAGAGGCTGACAGCATACTCCTTGGTCCAGATAGCGACCAGTGAGGTGTCTCCAGAACACAGTGAAGCAATCGAGCAGAGGAGTCTTTTCCTGCCGCCATCACGAAAGATAAGCTTCTGTGGCCAGAGCAGCTCAACATTATGTGCCCCCCCCCCCTCAAAAATTGACATTATATTAAACACAGAGGGACAATAAATTGTTTCAAATGACAGGAACTGTGAACTTTTCCCAATAATATTTCCACGATAATCAAACACTTGAAGTCATGATGACAAACAACAATCTAGCTTGAAAAACAAAACCAGTATTACCTCATAGTACTACTTCACAACTTACACACATAGGATAATACTAATAAATTCTGTCAATACAAAGATCATATTTATAAATTGTGATTACATTTGATTGTGATTCCTGGTTCACTGTGTAGTTGAATCAGGATATCTATTATTGAAAGTAATTATTACATATATATTTGAAACTTTACACTTGACTCATTTAAGATAGTCTTATAGAGTGTTATATGTGTGTGAGTGTCACAGTGTTGTAAAGAGTTGTGGAATAAATTAAATTGTTTATCTGTCTGTTGTTGTTGTGACTTACACTTCATCATTTTCATAACCCTAGACATTCAACGTAGTCATCACAATATTCCAGAATAATTCTGACTGAGGTATAAATGTGGTAGCAAGTAAGGTCATCTGTAATACACCACACTTATTAGATACAGATACCTTCACAGCTGATCTCAGTCAGTACACTAAGTCCCCTATAAATATTAATATCATCCCACTTTACCACATCTTGTTACTTCAACCACCTTCCTCAGATACCTCATTTTGAGGTTTTAGCCTCTATATAACACTGATAAACTCTCCTTGTTACTTCCACTTACAAAGATTTGTTGCATAAAATACAATACAGTCTTGGTAAACAGAAGTCGCTGAGACCATCTAAAATACTTCTGCATATATAAAATTCTGCTTATCAGGCGTTTGATCAGAGCTTGACATTTTGCGGTCAGAATAAGAGAGAAAGTAAAACGTAATTATTTTAACCATTTACTGACAACTGTTTCATCGCATGATTCGCATTTTTGCATCTTTTCAAGCAAACCACAGACGGCAAATCATATAGAATGGAAAACTATGATTTTAAATCATATGCTGTCTTGCATGGCCTGGGGACAGCCAAAGGCTAAGGAAAGCAAACCCGAATAAAAGTGCTTGCTGAAATTGGATGTGCCGGGCAGAAAGGAGCCTATATCGCAGCCCAGCTGTAAACTGCGTCTCGACGTATTTTTCGCCCAAAACAATCAGTGTAACAGAGGCGGAAACTTTCAAATATACATCATTCAAGTTTAAAGGCCTAGTCAAACTGATGTCATTGATCCCACTTCCACCCTCCCCTATCTCTGGGTGCTAATGAAAGCTATGACTATTATACGTATTACACTATTTTTATAAGCACCCCCTCCCCAATAATAATTAATAAATAAAGAAATAAAATAATTATGCACTTATTTCTAGAACTGCATCCTTTATAGGGGAGATCAGTATTTCACATTTGCTGTAATTATTCCACATTTTTCTTGGTAAGTCGTAACACTATAGACGCAGATCTATTTACAGACATGAGAATTAGCACTAACTTCAGACTACACACACAAACAGGACACAGAAAGAACGTTAACTAATTGTTCAAGACAATGGGGCTTGGTGAGAAACCGCTGAAGGTGTTATGTTCCATAGACAGCTGAAAGGTTAAATGTGTATTTTTTTTAAATTAAGAAGAATGTCAAAAAAAAAAAAAAAAAAAAGATTTTAAAAATACTTGCTCCATGGAACGTTCTGACTCAGATTAATAAATATGGGGGGTGCTATAAAACTGGTAAGGAAATATATATATCAATTACAAAAATAAAATGGTATGGAATCATTTTTACAAATTAACGTTACACAGGACCCCACAGGACGTTTCGGGGTTCACCGTACTTCAGCAACAGTCATAAACAGACAACAAAGATAGACAGGTGAAAAGAAAAATACTACTGACACCCCAAATACGTAACAGGATGAGGAGAAGAGCGATACAGACAGATTAAAAAGTAAACAAGAACGGTGATGAGTGGAAAAAGAACAATAATAAAGCAAGTTAAAAAAAACAAGAAAGAACAAAATATCAATACAAGAAATTCAACAATCAACGAAAATCAGCAGCTGATATTGATATAACAAAACAAGTTAATAAATCCTGCTAAAAGAATCCTGCTATAAGAAGATCAGTAGACGAACTAAGTGATGGATGTCTTAGGTTCGTAGATAAGCAGAAGTGGCTCAGGTTATGAGATCATTGGTACGTTCTGTATAGACTATGAGATCATTGGTACGTTCTGACTAGAGTACGAAATTAGTGGAGCGTTTTCTGACTAGACTATGAGAATAGTGGAACGTTCGGACAAGACTATGAGATCAGGGGTACGATCTTACTAGACTATGAGATCAGTAGTACATTTTGACTAGACTATGATATCAGTGGTACGTTCTGACTAGACCATGATATCAATGGAACGTTCTAACTAGACCATATGATCAGCGAATCGTTCTGACTCAACTATGAGATCAGTGGAAGGTTCTGACTAGACCATGAGATAGTGAAACGTGCTGACTAGACTATGAGATCAGTGGAACGTTCTGAATAGACTATGAGATCAGTGGAACGTTCTGACTAGACTATGAGATCAGTGGAGCGTGCTGACTATGAGATCAGTGGAACGTTCTGAATAGACTATGAGATCAGTGGAACGTTCTGAGTAGACCATGCTATAAGTGGAACGTTCTGTCTAGACTATGAGATCAGTGGAACGTTCTGAATAGACTATGTGATCAGTGGAACGTTCTGACTAGACTATGAGATCAGTGGAACGTTCTGACTAGACCATGATTTAAGTGGAACATTCTGACTAGACTATGAGATCAGTAGGATGTTCTGACTAGACTATGAGATCTGTGGAACGTTCTAACTAGACTATGAGATCAGTGGAACGTTCTGACTATACTATGAGATCAGTGGAACGTTCTGACTAGACTATGAGATAAGTGGAACGTTCTAACTAAACTATGAGATCAGTGGAACGTTATGACTAGACTATGAGATCAGTGGAACGTTCTGACTAGACTATGAGATAAGTGGAGCATTCTAACTAGACTATGAGATCAGTGGAATGTTCTGACTAGACTCTGAGATAAGTGGAACGTTCTAACTAGACTATGAGATCAGTGGAACGTTATGACTAGACTATGAGATCAGTGGAACATTCTGACTAGACTATGAGATAAGTGGAACGTTCTAACTAGACTATGAGATCAGTAGAACGTTATGACTAGAACATGATATAAGTGGTACGTTCTGACTAGACTATGAGATCATTGGAACGCTTTCTTTCAAAATGCCTCGCAATTACAGAACACGCATACTCACTGCCATCTTCTTTACGTCAAAGGAGTGTAGAGTGGCCGAGCAGACAACCATCTGTAGACGTTTACCGTCATTGGACACTTTGGGAATCTGCTGATGCAGTCGGTTTATGAGATCCCCGTATCCGGCTGATAGAAGTCCATCCTGTCAAAGTAAACAAACCAACACAATGTATCACTCCAATAATAACGTGCAACCAGTACTAGGATCTTCATAACCAACAAATGAACTCGAAAAAAACTGAAAAAACAAATACAATGCACATCGTAAATAACTAAAATATATATGTGTGTAAACATGCTTTTTTATGTCAATTTGTTTTATATGATGAGTGTGCCAGACCCCATGAACAACATCATGTTTGTCGACTTACATGACATGCATTAGAGAGCATCAGTAATATTCTTTTTTTTTATATTCCTATCTCAAGCAAACACTTCAATCATCAACGTCACTTCATTGGAAAGAACATTTTTTTAAACATTTTAAAAAAAAAATTAATTATATATATATATATATATATATATATATATATATATATATATATATATATATATATATATATATATATATATATATATATATATATATATATATATATATACATACACAGGGTGGCCCAAAAGCCTGGATCCATAGGCAATTTGCTTTATATAATTTATTTTATCTCTTGTAACTCAAATAATCTTTTTCTTTTTCTTTTTGTCAGTGCCAGTATGATTTGAAACTAACAACAGATGAACGCACAGAGATTTATTTCATGTACACAAGACGTGGATATTTATATAAATTATATAGCTTAATATTTTATGGATCCAGACTTTTGGGTCACCCTGTATATACGTATAAGCATGCATGTGTGAGTGCGTGTATGTGTGTGTGTATATATATATATATATATATATATATATATATATATATATATATATATATATATATATATATATATATATATATATACACACACACAAGCAGCTCCCATAAAATGTATGCAAGAAAACAATACCCCCTAAAAAGATCAAATGTAGCTGTGTTAACAGGTTTTCATGTGTTTCACATCTCCATATGTTTTCTTGATTAGATCTTCCTGATAACTCTGACACATGGAGAACAACACAACAACCACCAGAAAGATAAAGACTGTCATAAATTGATGCTTGTAAAGACAAGAACTGAAATGGTTTGACAGCATCAGTGATATGGAAATGATGGACAGTACCGACAATCACCGATCAGTACTGCTATATTTCATCTCAACTTCAGCTTGTTGTGAGAAAAACACGTTCCAAGATTTTGAGTTACTAGTTGAAAAGAAGGATATATCACATTAAAATGACATTTTAAAATGAAATGGGAAATAGAACACCCAGGCCATATAAAAAAATGTTGCCTACCATCAGCTATCTAGGCGAGACCAGGGCATCATTATCCGGCTACGTACTGGACGCAACAGATAGAAGCACTATCTATACCACAAGTTCAAGATTGCTACAACAGAACTCTGCACTTGTGGCACCAGCCCCTTGACAGCCGAACATCTGCTGCACTCCTGCCCAATGTACACCAGTAAACGGAGTAGCATATGGCAACAGTCGACTTCTTTCCGCAAAAAAAAAAAAAAAATATTTGGAGATGCTAGGGGCCTTGAACTGACCATTACCTTTATTAGTCATTAATGTAGAAGTCTGAGGGCGAACGAGATGTCAGGAACCTTGAACTGACTACTGCCTTTACTAGAGTCATTAATGTAGAAGTCTGAGGGCGAACGAGATGCCAGGAACCTTGAACTGACTACTGCCTTTACTAGAGTCATTAATGTAGAAGTCTGAGGGCGAACGAGATGTCAGGAATCTTGAAATGACTACTGCCTTTACTAGAGTCATTAATGTAGAAGTCTGAGGGCGAACGAGATGCCAGGAACCTTGAACTGACTACTGCCTTTACTAGAGTCATTAATGTAGAAGTCTGAGGGCGAACGAGATGCCAGGAACCTTGAACTGACTACTGCCTTTACTAGAGTCATTAATGTAGAAGTCTGAGGGCGAACGAGATGCCAGGAACCTTGAACTGACTACTGCCTTTACTAGAGTCATTAATGTAGAAGTCTGAGGGCGAATGAGATGTCAGGAACCTTGAACTGACTACTGCCTTTACTAGAATCATTAATGTAGAAGTCTGAGGGCGAACGAGATGCCAGGAACCTTGAACTGACTACTGCCTTTACTAGAGTCATTAATGTAGAAGTCTGAGGGCGAACGAGATGTCAGGAACCTTGAACTGACTACTGCCTTTACTAGAGTCATTAATGTAGAAGTCTGAGGGCGAACGAGATGTCAGGAACCTTGAACTGACTACTGCCTTTACTAGAGTCATTAATGTAGAAGTCTGAGGGCGAACGAGATGTCAGGAACCTTGAACTGACTACTGCCTTTACTAGAGTCATTAATGTAGAAGTCTGAGGGCGAACGAGATGTCAGGAACCTTGAACTGACTACTGCCTTTACTAGAGTCATTAATGTAGAAGTCTGAGGGCGAACGAGATGTCAGGAACCTTGAACTGACTACTGCCTTTACTAGAGTCATTAATGTAGAAGTCTGAGGGCGAACGAGATGTCAGGAACCTTGAACTGACTACTGCCTTTACTAGAGTCATTAATGTAGAAGTCTGAGGGCGAATGAGATGCCAGGAACCTTGAACTGACTACTGCCTTTACTAGAGTCATTAATGTAGAAGTCTGAGGGCGAATGAGATGCCAGGAACCTTGAACTGACTACTGCCTTTACTAGAGTCATTAATGTAGAAGAACGAGGAAGAAGAAGAAGAAATTAGTTCATGATGATCCCGTTAACTGTAAGATATTGCGTAGGATGACAGATGACTCTATTTTATGTCGATTTATGACCTCAGGTCAATTTTGGCCAACAGTGGAGACATAATTAAGTAGTTCTAAGGCGACGCAGTAAACAAAGGAAGTGAGAAGAAGACGCTGGATCTGGATAGGACACACATTAATAAAGTCAGCTGATTGCATTACAAGGCCGTCCTTGTTCCGGAAGACCCAGGGTAAGAGAAATAGAGGGACACATGGCGATGAGAACAGGAAGCAGACGTGAAAGGGATAAAGGAGACATTTAAAGACCTTGATGAGCGGAAGACCCAAGACAAGACAGCCTGGTATATTTTTATTGAAACATGTGCTTGACGAGGTGCTTAGAGTTACTGATGATGTTTACAAGTTTTATAAGCTGTCACTGTCTACTCTGACCCAAACGACAAAAAAAAATGGTACAATAAATAATGATTCTAATGTTTTTTTTTTCTCCTACGGCAACATTGTTGATTGAGAAAAAAAACTAACAAATTGAATTATTTCCAACGTAATAAGATTATTCCCAAATAATACAAAGAAGCCAAGCACAAAAGTGTTGGATTGACTGTAGTCTCTCAGGACCAACAACTTAACGACCTCATTTAATTCAGGCCAGTAACTGTTTTTGAAAGCTAAAGGGTACAGTAAACATAGCTCTCAAATGCTTAGTTCTCGCAGGTGTATCGACTGTTAAGGTGTAGACGTGACGGACATTACCTACGATTATCCCTCTTCTATGTCTTTGTCTTTCATCTGTCTCTCCAGCCCTGGCCTTCAATCGGTGAAATGTCAAGTCTTGTGTAACTGTATACTTGTTTTCTTCATACTTCTAAATTCTGCCTCCAGCTCTATTCTCTGTCTATTTTTGGAAGTCTTCTCAAGATAACATTCAAATACTTGATGAGAGATCACAGCACGTCGATCAGAAAATACACAGGGAAAAAACTCTTATAATGAGAATACATGCAGGAAACAATAAGAAGATTGTACTGGAAGAAAGACCACTACAAGATGTAGAACCATACATATACCCTGGCAGCAATATAGAGACTGTTGGAGGGACACGAATGATATTAAAACAAGGATACAAAAAGCTATTGGAGCTTTCATTTCATTACGAAATATATAGAGATCAAAAGAAATGAGGTCCAACACAAAAATCAGACTGTTCAATTCAAATGCCAGGTCAGTCCTATTGTATGGCACTGAAACATGGAGAAGAACAAAATCAACTACCAGAAAGCTACATATTTTCATAACTGGGTGCTTGAGTAGAACAGAAGGTTTGGAGTGGTATGACAAGATCACTAATGTAGAACTGATGATAAGAACTAAACAAGCACCAGGGAGCCGCGCTGGTGTAATGGTTACCACACTGCGCTGGCGATCGGGTGATCCAGGTTCGAGCCCGGTCTTTTCGACCGGGACTTGGACTGGAATAATTCGAGCCCTGACGAGTACATTTGAAGAAGTGCCTTCGACCAGGTACTGGAATAACCTGAACGGCTCCTGAGCCGACCCAGCTCTAATAGGTACCTCAGAAATAGGCGAGTATCTGCCTGAATGCCGAGAGGACATCTGTCAGTGTACAGGGAAAAAGGGATACTCACGTAAAATCAGTCTCAGGTTAGACATATTAACCTGAGATTTCGCCTCGAGTATTAACGGGCGTACGAAAAAAAAAAAAAAGACAAACACCAATGGAAGAAGAAATGAGAAGATGCTAAAGATGGATATGACACCTATTGAGGAAACATGTTGATAGCTTTTACCAGACAATCCTTGTTCTGGAATCTCCAGTGTAAGAGATGTAGTGGCAGACCAAAGAATACACGGAGAAGAGAACTGGAGACAGACATGAAGAAGACTTGACAAGACCGTCACGTGATGTAGCATAAATGTCTTGAGGGGCCTATACGTCTTTGGGAGTTGAAAGATGAGAAACAGAAGACTTAATATCGGCAAGCGTCCAGTGGCAACATGTGATCGAGTCTACTTTCTCTTCTAATAAACACTTTACAACTCTATTATACTTTTTTAAAAGTGTTATGTACTGATGAATAAAGTTCTCTTTATAAACTATTAATTAATCTGTATGTCATTTTGTGGGTATGCATGGTCAACTCTAGAACCTATTTTCTTCATATTAAACAAGGGGCAGGGGAAGGTTTACTAAAAGCCAAGGCGGTACGGGGGACCAGAAAAGGCTGGGAACCCCGGCACTGGACATGGAAATGAACTGTTGCCAAAGAAGAACGTGGTGCTATGCATAAAAGTAGAGCGAAGACAACTCTGTAATATTGTATGCTGTGGTGGTAAGAGAAGACAACTCTGTAACATTGTATGCTGTGGTGGTAAGAGAAGACAACTCTGTAATAGTGTATGCTGTGGTGGTAAGAGAAGACAACTCTGTAATATTGTATGCTGTGGTGGTAAGAGAAGACAACTCTGTAATATTGTATGCTGTGGTGGTAAGAGAAGACAACTCTGTAATAGTGTATGCTGCGGTAGTAAGAGAAGATAACTGTAAAATTGTATGCTGTGGTGGCATGAGTCAATCTTTATGATAATTATCATCGCCATCATTATCCTTAACACTCCTGACAAAACATGGAGCCACCATTGTAACCTGTCCCCTTACAGGACGCCTGTGCCACACAGTCACATGTTCTTGAAGGGGTGGTTTCTGTGGCTATTTGTTTAACATGGTAAGGTTACCAGCCTCATGCAGAACATCATATTATTCGCCTTGTACAACAAGATGCTGATGATGCTAGGTACATATAACATACTAGTGACCACGCTACACGTTCGGCTTCCTCCTTTCTTCTGTCACTCTATTCCTCCTGGAGAGTTCTGCTGTCCTTCGTTATGTCCTTCCTGTGAAAGCTTCCGCCGCCGTGCAAGTAATTAACTTCTGCGAGAGAAACATTCCAAGAGCTCATCCAGGTAACACTCGGCTAACAAACCACAATTTACTCAGGATGGTGATTGTTGGCTTCTAATTTTAACGAGGTTTTTACTGTGTGTACACACCAAACACGGCTGTCAGAATTGTCTTCCGAGTAACTGGCAACAGCGGCGTCTGTCTACGAACGCAGACGTCAACGGTGGGCGGTAACTGTGCGGATCTTTCAATTATTTCGGAAGACTTAAAAGAAGGACTAAAAAATCTTAACTCATGTTTCATTTCGTCCAGCCAAGAATCAATGACTCTGATTAGCGACTTTCTTTATGCCCATACAGTTAAACAGCAACAAAAACAACAATAATCACACATTGATTTACACTAATAAAGGAAATAAAAACTTGAATTGTGACTGCAATGGTAAGAAAATCTTGATCTATGATAGCAGAGATACGACAACTTTGATCCTATACTAGCAGACATTTTTTGTTAAAGCCCATAATTTACAGACAAAAACACCTTGATCTATCAAGTATAATCAGAGCATACGATCTTTTATATTTGGACATGCACCCTAATATAACCGACGGACCCTGTTGTCTAGGTTGAACGGAGCACGCCTTGTCAAAATTTTTTTTATTTTAGAAAATCTAGATCTATGCTAGCAAAGCTCTGAAAACATGGTTCCCATAATTTCTGACAGTAAAGACAAGAAAACTTGTGACGTTAGTAAAGAAACACTAATACAACCACTACTTAGCCGTTTCTCTTCTACTATGGGATGTAGAGGTTTGCCAGAGAACGCCATACAAGTTGGAAGCAAGGCTTCAAGGACACATGAAAAATGTACCTGCCAGCTCAGCAGAAGTGAACAAGTGGTAATCTTCAGACTCCGCAAAACCTCTCAAGACTGACACACAATCTACTCAACAAGCTAAATCAGGAACTACTAATGGGTGTTACTGTGGAACCGATACAATGACCACTGAACATCAGTGTAGTGAAATTGACAGAGATACAACGGTAAAATCCCTCCAAAGATAACATTTAAGGATAAAAACATAATGCGTGGGCTACTGATGTACATGATCGCCTAGACCGCGGGTCATCATCCTCCATAATAATTGACTTGCTAGACAGGAGGGGAACGGCGGATCAAAAAGAAAAAAAATATGACTGGAAAGGCTAAGGAGACGCAATTGGGGGGGAAACGGAGAAAAGTCACGTTCCCAAGTTGACATAAAAAGTAAGCAACTCGACAGAAGGGACCCTAGATATGTTACGCCACAGTCATTTATTGGACGCTTTTGCGATACCAAGCTTTTGATTTGAATGGAGCGGTAAAACACAGATGTTAGGAATATTACAAAAATTAAAAAGTAATTTTTTCTTAATATTAATGTTAGGAATATAAAAATTAGCTGGCCGGATGGCCTATTCTGAGCAGTGAACTAATATGGTCTTAATTTTACAGACGGATAGATAATATTGAAGATAATGACAAAAGACAGTGTAGTTCACATCATCGACAGACTGTGTTGAATAAAAAAGTGTCGCTATTTTGCACAACAAAAAAACATAACCTTGGACGCAGGTGTTCAAATCTACGTGGTATGGAGGAAAGGGGATATTGTGGTGGCTGTGTCTAAAAATAACTTTTAACGACAAAATTTTGGAGGGGAGAGAAAGGTTGGTTCAAAAACCAAGCACATTTTTTTAGAAACACAAGTAGAGACGGACAGACTAACAGATAAACATCCATACTTGACTGAAGCATGACTGAAATGACTTTATGGTAGGAAATTTGAATTGAAAATAAAACTAGGCAGTGATTGGCCACAGACAATCATATCATTAGCGCTCAGACGCGAAAGTGGGGCCATTCTTCAATAGTTGTTCAGTGATAGACACAGATTTTAAAGTGTGGTGATTCCATATGAAAGCAAGTGAAATAAATTTAGGGACGCCATACTATAGCCAGCAGCTCAGCTGAGTTTTGCTAGCAATTCTGTGTTATTTATTCATAATCTGGTAAGATTGAAATTATTTCCTTATATATTTTGAATATTGTTTCATGTTTGAGTGATTTGATACTGCCATATCGAAATCTAGCCTTACAAACAAGTAGGGATTTGCTCTAGACCCCCCGCCCTAGTCAGGGTCTAGGGACCAACAATGTACATAAACTCAAGCAAGGATTATGCAAGACAGATCAAGTGTTGAGAATAATGATACATATTACCTATCCTCTTTTAGGGCAAACAACTAATAAACATTTTTCAGGATCTATAGTCTGGGAGGATCTATCTGATGTAAAACCACCATGGTAAATGTGCTGTTTGGTCAGAGAGATCTGACCTGTCTGTATGATGTGGTTGTTGTGTCACTGTTGTGTCCAGACGTGGGTAGAGAATAGATTTTGACACATGGCCCATACTTTGATTGCAGAGCTGCGAGTTTCTGTCGTCAACAAAGCAGTGTCTATTCAGTTGGTGACTTTACTCGAGTGTATCTGTGCAGTATTTGTGACAGAGACCACCATTATTGCCCGCCAGCACGGAGAGGTGGGACCACCTGATTTCAGCACCAGAGCGACAACCACCAGATGAGTGAGCCTCTGGTCTGCTGGACATTCACCAACGCCCTTTAGTTACTAATAACCCCATAAAGATTCCCATCATTTTCTGGACACTGTGTAGTCAATATAGACAGGTGTGATGAGGCCACCCCAACAGCACAAACAGTAACTATCCTCCCAAGTAGATGACTACTAGAACATTTTAATAAAACTAACTAGTATAGTACATATATATGTACACTATTGCATTTATGATATAATATTCCATGCATTTCTTTTCATAATCTCTAAATCCTTTTAAGTTCTGGTCAACCTAAAAAATTGACACAGAACAAAATAAATGTAATATACTTATATCAAAAAATTTTACACACGTGAGTTAGTTCAGTGTATTTTAACATTTGTTAATATTATTAGTCTTCTTAAATATCTGTGGGTGTATTTATAAACTATCACACCACACTACATAACAGTACCCTAGACACTTTACGTAGCCACATTCATTAAAAAAAATTAAGTGTGAGGTCGTAGTGGTAGCAAGAAAGGCCTTCTGACAATTCCCAACTACATTTTATCTCAGGAGCCTTCACAGCTGGCCTCATACAATTTACATTTAGTAATAACACCATCATACAATACCATCAAACACCACTACAATCAGTTGTAAAAGTACCCAGCATATGAGGATCAGAGAAAGCACATGTGGCCATCATCAGTAGGCTATAATTCCTGGACAAACTATGGAGACATCAACAACTTCAGGCTGACCGCTGTTATCTTTAAGGCATATTTAAACTGTTTGAAAGTGTACAAAGAAGAAGTAACAACAATATAATCTGAACTTATTCTAGCAGGCTGGCAAAGCTCATGATATAAAACAAAGTCTTACAGAATCCACCACCACTCAAAGAACACAAGACGCGCTGTGTTTCAGGCTCCCCGTGGGGGAAAATAAAGGGGGGGGGGCAGCTTAAGGGGTTACGGAGCACACAAATAGATGTATCCTGGCAGAAAAACAGAGTAATGACAGACAATCACTTGCCATATCTCACCATTCCTAGAACTTATACAAGTCTGCATATTTTAATGTATGTTTTTTCCCTGCTCTTCCACGTGTAACATTGCCGGGAAAGAACGGGTGAGAAAGGATAAATGAGGTAACAAGACAAAGAGAAGAAAAGAGAAGAAAACTGAAGAGATAATAAAAATACAGATTTACCAGACAGGAAGGAAATAAATCCCGACGACAGCTTGTTATATTTTAGTGTCGGACCTGTTCAACAAGAGGGGATAATTCTTTGATGACTTAACTTTAGAGTCCAGTTCTAATCCTGGTATTTTTAGGGATTAAACGTCGGATTTCTATGATGAAGTATTCCTGGTGAGACTGTTTGGAAAAATGTAACAAAAATTCACTTCCATCTAGACAGAAGTCAGTTACGTCCGTAAAATGACGCTCCCAGCATAGTGTTCTCGGACAATCAGTGTTGACAATTTATAAGTATTTACGATGTGCTGAACTACTCCCGGACAATCAATGTTCACAATTTATAAGTATTTACAATGTGCTGAACTACTCCCGGACAACCAGTGTTGACAGTTTATAATTATAAGTATTTACGATGTAAGTAATATAAGTATTTTATATATATATATATATATATATATATATATATATATATATATATATATATATATATATATATATATATATATATATATATATATATATATATATATATATATATATATATACGTAACAGCGCCATCTTGTCATCGCCATGGCGTCTGTCGTTTAACAGCGCCATCTTGTCATCGCCATCGTGTCCGTGGTTCCCTGCCTTTTTACCACAACATCTTCAGGAGGAAGATATATTACTGGGCCACAACTAGGCCTAGAAATAGTTTTATATTTGTGTTTTCGCTCCTTCAAGCGCATACATCACGTGTGTTATTTTCGTCAATATAATACTGAAGCACATTAAAAACGCACCACTATTATATATACTGATGCCGAGAAGCTGGAAAAAAAAGTGTGGAAATGGATTTTCCCCGTGTTTGTCATGAGGTAGAGAGCGAATGGCTGCTGGAATGGAAAGTGCATGATTCAACCCACGGGTTTGTGTACAGATTACATGAAAACAATGAAAGTTACACGTGCAACACGATTCCCAACAGCTATGTCCCTGAAAATGTGTACGCGTTGTGGCAGTATACACGGTATAAAAAGGCCGTTGAGACAAAACACCCAGTACATGTGCTTGAAATGCCACGACTATCTGAAAACGACCGCCAACGAGCCATTTGTATGTTGGAGACCGGAATGAGCTTGCGGGTCATTGCCAGAAGGATGAATTGCCACCACAGCACTATTGTACGTCTCAATGAACGTTACGGAACCACTGGCAGTGCCCGGGATAGACTTCGGAGTGGCCAACCACGAGTTACTACCCCTGCGCAAGATCGTCATATTGTGCTGAGTCACCTAAGGAATCGATCTCTCCCGGCAAGTCAAACAGCAAGAGCAATAGTGGTTAGACGTGGGCAAGTCTCTCGAATGACAGTCATACGACGGACGACTCAGAGATACAGGCCTTACTGCAAGACGAACTTGACTCACAGACATCGTCAGCAGCGCCTGCAATGGGCAGAGCAACATGTCAGATGGACTAGACTAGACTGCAGTGGAATGCTGTCCTATTCACAGACGAGAGCAGATTCAACATATCCTTTGCTGATGGACGTATGCGGATTTGGCGACGGTGTGGAGAGCGCTTTGCATATTGCTGTGTTCGTCAGCACAACCGATTTGGAGGTGGCAGTATTCACATTTGGGGAGGATTCAGTTTTCACCATCGCTTGCCTCTTCACGTCTTCCGTGGAAATGTTAATGCTGTGACATATCGAAATGAGGTTCTGGATGCATTGGTTGCTCCTGCGTTCACAAATTATCCAGACTTGCAGCTTCTCCAGCAGGATAACGCACGTGCGCACACCGCATGCATTACGCAACAATATCTACAGCAGCAAAGCATTGTGACGATTGATTGGCCTGCCCTATCACCAGACATGTCCCCTTTAGAACATCTGTGGGACGAGCTTGGACGCAGAGTCTACAGGCACGGTTCTCCAGCTAATCTGCAACAGCTCGAAGCTGCTCTTACACGTGAATGGGACTTGATTCCCCGGAATTTCCTTCAGAGACTTGTGCGTTCCATGCGGAGCCGCTGCCAAGCTTGTTTGCAAGCACACGGTGGACATACCAGATACTGAGGATAGTGTGAATGAATTTTTTTATTGGTTGCCTTTTTTGGTTTTCTCCCTTGCCTGCACAGAATGCAATGAATTTCATAACAATCAAATGTACAAATTAATGACCAGCATGGATTCATAGGAAAATGAATAAAGATTCCAAATATGTAAACTTGTAAACACTTATATTTACATTTCACACTCTGTTCCTGGATTATACAGGTGGTGCGTTTTTAATGTGCTTCAGTATAATCAGAATCTTTATTATCCAAAAAAAAAAAATGCATTAACATGTACTTGATATAGTATAAAAACACCATATCATATTGGATACTAATTTAGAGTCCGTAAGTGTGCCAAACTCCGCCCAGGAAACATCGCCAAACGTTCATAATCCGTTGAATTCAATTCGTACACAGTTTACAAGCTGACATCAAAAGTCTCCAGCCTTCAGTTACCGTCACCGTCTTTTGGGACATGAGCAAATACCAAACATTCACGATTCTACTGGACACAAAATCTGACACCTGTCCGTGCTGTGGTAACGTGTCTTTCAGCAACGCACACCTTAGTAAGGGGTCAGTGGATCTTTCTATTTTCGATGAGGGGTGACAGGATCCGGTCGCCATTGATAACGAAGCTATAGTTTCTTTCCGGTGGCTTCATAAACCAAAATATATTCTTTACAAATAAAAATGTCAATTTGAAAGACTTGTTTAATTTTCGTCTTTCACTGATATCCTTAATTTCTGTAGCCATCTTTTCGGGTGATGTTATAGTCGATGTTAAGAATTTCCACTTACTAACGTGAGAGCTTCAAGTTGACACACCTCTCAAAGCCGTGGAAAAGTCTCTTCTCTGCTACAAATCTTGTTTCAGCATTGTACAAAATTAAAAGTCAGTGGATCCTTCCATTCACAATGAGGGGTGACAGTATCCGGTTAGAAATTGCTAACGAAAACATTGTTTCTTTCCAGTGGCTTCACAAATGAATATATATTTTTTGTAGATGAAAAGTTCAGTTTCAAAGACCTTTTCGTTTTTTAACATCACAAATATCCCTAGTTTATGTAACAATCTCTTCGAGTGTTGTTATAATAGGTGTTAAGAATATCCACTTACTGCCGTGGGTGCCTCAACGCTCACCATCAGGTCGAGCTGGCTTGACATGTTTCTATTGTCATAGATCGAATAACTTGAAGTTGAACCAATACATGGCTATCTCATTGGGCATGTATGATTATAATAATGCATTGCTTCAACTTGCGATATTAATATGGTCTCTCGAAATTTGATAACAGCAGTAACAATAGCCTTCAATAAATTTGTGATGTTTTGAAACGCTGTCCGGTTGACACATCACAAAACCGCCATCTTGGCTACTTGGTACCAACACAAACAGCGAACTCACATGATAGGCAAACTTGATGTTTTCATCATTAACACACTTAGCAACATAATCCAGAACATGAGCCAAACACACTACAAACTCATACAGCGTTAATGAGGGCTGTTACCACAGATGCAGACTCCAAAACGACGATATGAAATGCACAACACAAAAGTGCGGCCTACCACGCCGCCATCTTGGAAACATACATATACATACATACACACACACACATATATATATATATATATATATATATATATATACACACACACACACACAGAGTCACTGTTCACAGTTTTTAGTCATCCATGATAACCTGAATACTGGTAAAGACACAATAGCAGAAGGCAACAGAAGCGGCTCTTAAGATTTGCGTTAAGGACATGTCTTAGACATAACGTTTACAGATATATGCCAAGATTACTGCACGAGTATTGATACACAAGACCAGAAATTAACTAGACGATGGTGACCTCAATCACAGAAGCAACTTTGTAAAAATCAACATTTAAATTCTGTGATAATTTTATAAACTGCTCCACTTACGCCCACAGGAGCTATCTTCTCGGAGCTAATTTCACGCTGAAACTCGCCAAAGAGGAAACATGAATCAAATTTTCATGTCTCAACTTAGCTTAAAGCATCAACAGGCCAAGGAGTACCACTGAGCTAGCCTGGAGTACCACTGAGCCAGCCTGGAGCACCACTGAGCCAGTCTAACAGCTTTAATGCTGGAGAAATGAGGCTAGCTCACATGTAGGGCTCAGAAATTAAGTCTTGTATGTCATTATCTGTAAACTTTTAATGAAGGAACGCAGGCTACCATTGAGATTACGTCAATATAATACCCAGAGGATGCCAGCCACTTATAGAGGGGATCAAGAAATTCACTTCGGTTACTAAGGAAAACATAAACTATCACCAACTTTCTTATATTCCTTCTTCCTTCTCTTGTGTCGTGAACATAAATGAACATAAGACTCGTACTAACATTTATAACACATAAGGAAGGGAAACCGGAGGCCTGTAAACAAGCAAATAAATATTAGACAAACATAAAAGTATGTTTTCAGGCACTCGTAAGAAATAAAGAAGTAGAACACTAGACAACAGAAAAACAACAGACGTGAGTGGCCCACCCAGGACTCGAACCCCGGACCTTCCGTGCGACAACTTCGCCTAGCTATGCAAGCGAATCACACTATCCTCCCGGCCATCTAGGCATCACCAAAAAATGATGCTTCAACTATAACTTCAACTTCCCTCTATAAGTCTTGCGGGTTCGCACTAATGACCGGTCATCGAAGCATCATTTTGTAGGCCCCAATATGTAAAACCCCATCGTTTTATGGCCTCCCTCCCAGAGATACCACTTTATGCCTGTATAAATAGTTTCCTAGTTTCGACCAGAGCAATCTAGATGACTACACTTATTGAGTGTTGGCAAAAAAAGCATGAGCCCAAAGCATGTATGTATATTTATATTCTTCATTTGTTTCTGACGATATATTCAGCATATATCATCTCCCCATTCCTCCCCCCCCCCCCCCTTTCCCGCTAAGTCCGCATAGTGTTTGTTTTCATCGCGAACTTCGCCAGCGAGTTCCGATCTATAAAGGGCAGAGAAAAGGAATCGTGGCGACTCGTGTTTGTGTCCCGAACACTGAGAGGGAGGGTAAGGGGTGGTCTGTGTTGCGGTTTTTTTTTTCTGTGTTGTCTGCATTATAATAATAATAAATTCTTTAAGCGCCAAACACGGCGCATAAGGCAGAAACCAGTGCTCTCCAGGTTGTTCGTTGTGACGCCACTCCTCTTAGCTCTTGCACATTATTTAGGCCCAACGTTCTTCCTTCTCTTATTATTGTTCTTCTGAGTGATGGTTTCCATTTTTTTCCGCTTACCCTCAGGAACCCAAGTGAGCGCCTGTAGTGGTATTCTGTTGTTTTGCATTCGTAGGACATGACCGATATATGACCATCGTCTTTTCCTTATATAGTTGGAGACATATTTCTGCCTAGAGTCTTCTCTTATTTGTCGATTAGTCTGAATTCTTTCCAACTGATGTTCATGAGTTTTCTAAGACATTTGTTCTCGAATGTATTCAGCTTGTTCTCCAATGATTTTGTTATTTTCCAACTCTCACAGCCGTATGTTAACACTGAGATAACATTTGAATTAAACAGACGAAGCTTGGTATGTATATTCAATGATCGTAATTTCCAAATGTTAGATAATCTATTGAAGGCGCTAGCTGCCAAAGCAATTCTAGTATGGATTTCCTTGTTGTGTCACCATCCTGAGTCATTTTTACATTGAAAGCCCGAGTTCATCGTTAGAAAAGTTCATAGCTTTAGTTTTAGAGGCATTTATTTGGAGACCAATTTTAACCGAGAGATGACACAAATTATTTATTGCTTCTTGGGATTGTCTTGGTGTTGAACTTAAGAATGCTACATCATCTGCGAAATCCAGGTCCCCAGGAATTTTCATGTCCCCATTTTTAACCCTAACCCCCCCCCCACAATGATGGGCGGTGTAGACTATCAAAGGCTTTTTGAAAATCGACGGAGGTGATAATAAGTGGCGATTGCCTTTCCACTGATTCTTCTATAATTGTTCTTAGTGTGAATATTTGATCAATACATGATCGTTTCGGCCTGAAACCCGCTTGTTCTTCTCTGATCTTCTCGTCAGCATGCAATTTAAGTCTTTCTAACATCATGCAACATAATAATTTTCCAGGTACTGATAATAGAGATATACCACGCCAGTTATTACAGTGGCGGTAAACTTTACAATAATACTGTCTTTCCATTGTTGTGGTGGTTGTTCTTCTCTCCATACTTCATTTATAATATCTAAAATTCTCAAGAGGTTGTTGTCATTAACTGCTTTAATCATTTCCCCTGAAATTTCGTCCACTCCAGCAGCTTTAAAATTTTTTAATCTTTTAACGGCTTGTTTGATCTCGTCCAGCGTGAATTCATCGCAAGTTATTGGCAAAGTGGTTGTGGATGTTCATTATTAAAATCAGGTGTTACTGTTGGTGGTGGTCTGTTTAGCACCTCCATGAAGTGCTCAGCCCATCTCTTCATTTGTTCTTTTTCTGTTGGTATTGAATTCCCTAATTTACCTTTAACAGGTGTTTCCATAGCAGTAGGCTGGTGACATAGTTGTTTTGTAATTTGATAAAGGCACCTACTATTACCAGTTCTTGCAGCATTTTCAGCTTCTACGGCCAGTTCATTGATGAAATGTCTTTTATCTCTTCGAGTTTTTGTCTTCACTTCTTTATTTAACAAGTTATAAGTTAGTTTGCAAGATTCAACTGCATTATGTGTACTTGCCGCTAGTAGTTTAAGTTTTGCTGTTTTCCTTTCTTGTATTTTATCCCAAGTATCTTCTCTCATCCATTTTTTCTTTTTATGTACTAGGTATCCGGTGGTCGCTACAGCTGCTTCTGTCATTGCTGTTCTCAGTTGTTCCCATTTAGTATCGATTCTGCATTGCATTGTGTAAAAACTTTGACATGATTTTTAGCCGATTTGGGGGTGGTCTACTTTGTATTTTTCAGAGAGATTCCGGAGTCCTTGAACCTGGCCAGCCCCTGTCAATCGGCTTTCATGGTTTCATAGTTTCCTGATTTTATGGTTTCCTGATTTCTTGTTTTCATGATTTCTTACATTTGCTGAATTAGTCATTCTCTGGCGTCATAGTCTACGATTAAATCCACGTCTTACAGGGTCAACAAATGCGTCAAGCATTATAATTTTTGTCATCACTACTAGGCAGCGTTGTTAACTTCAGTGCGTCTTCGTTAAGACAGTCACCGTTTACCAAAGCAATCCACCATAGCAGTGCCCTTAATTGAGTGGCCAGTGCCTTTGCTCTTGTGGGTTTTATCAAGCGCATACACCTTTCCCGCAAGGTGACGCCAAGTCCCTCACATCAACGAGTTAGGGGCGGTGAACTACCGAATCCCCAATTGCCAAATACCTGTGGATTTACATACATATCCTCAGCTGAATCAACCTGCTTAGAGTAAGGAAAATATTTCCTATTCGCTGGATTTCCTAGTTCACTCTAACACTTGGAAGTTAGACGGACACGGGAATCATAGTGTGTTTCTTAACTAAAGAGGTGTACCACCCCTCAGGAATAGTTATACTGAAACAGACTTGGTCGTCCTTATGAAGAGGATATATACGTTATTTCTAACATTCTTTCTTAGTTTTTCTGTTGCTCACTACTAACTTTATTAAATTGTTGTGATAATCATCGATGTATATCTATATCTATATTTTTCTTTATTACTAGTTAAGTTGGTTAATTTATATATATATATATATATATATATATATATATATATATATATATATATATATATATATATATATATATGTGTGTGTGTGTGTGTGTGTGTGTTCTAAGCGGTCAGAATTTACTTACTATTTGAACATACACCTAAACAATGACCTGTTTTTTACTTTATTGTGATATTTCTCATATCTCGGAGAGGAAGAGTTCATGTATGACATTTAAAAGTGGTGCGAGTGTGGCAGGATAGAAGAGATTTAATATATTTATCTCCTCTCCTGACTGTCATACACCACTTTATATTCACATTCGTGACTATTTTGGTCTACTATCACGCATCTAACTCAAAATGTTACTACATCGGTGTTGCGTGATAAATTCTCGCAACATCGTTTTATTTCAATATCTATTTTATAACGCAAGGGCAACAACTGCTTGAAATTTATAGTCACTTTTCTCGGTAAGCATTTGTCTTCTCGCGTTGGTATCGAATGCAGTTAAGTTTGAGCTGTGGTCATTTTGCGCTGGACTGCGCATGACTTGTCTTGCTTCTTGGTCGATCGGTTTCCGCCCACCACTAGTGGAGTGAGCGATTTGGAATGGTGAAAGAGATGCCTCGTTGAAGAGGGGATCTCCGCTATTTTTTGTTCTGTCAGGGATGTGTAGTCCTCTTAATGGATATTTCGTTTATTCGAGATAATACCTCTAGTGTTTCCCACATGCCGGGAGGCGTGATATTTCTGTGTATTTCATGAAAGCAAGGTAAATTAACATTTTCATTAACTCTATCGATTTTTTGGTCGTGAACGATTTCTGGCTCATAGCCTGTCTTCGAAAGTCGTCGTCACGAGATGTTTTCCTAGCTCACATGTCGCTGTATTGTGCTGCATCGGTTGATGCAGGTCCCAAGGACTATTACTTGCTACTTGGTTACCTGAACTAGGTTTGAAAAACCTTTGTTATCTAGAGGATATTTTTGAGGACATTATTTATACTTCGGCAGACGTGTCTGTCTTGCTGAAGTCAGATTAAGGAGAGTGAACTGATCTCATACATCTGGTTATCTCCTGGCTGTTATAGAAAAGGATGGAGTTTTCCACCTGACTACATTTACAGCACTATGAAATATAACATGCATCTGACTCATCATTGTAATGCTGTCTACCGTCTATTGCTGTATTGAATGTTGCTGTGATAATGACTGTTTGATGTGTCTACATATTCGCGTAACCATTTTGTCACTGTGGCGTCCACAATAAATAATGAAGAAAAACGTCAACGGCTGTTACAAGAATCATTGACTTTATACGTCGTGAGTTTACTGACGTCCTATGTGGATTGCCCTGTTATTTTTGTATGAACATTGTTTTGACTGAACACATCTGCACACCACACAAAACCAGACATGCGGATACCATCCATCATCATATGGCATCACGCATCATTTGGTGGCCATAAGCTGGGTTGATCTGGTACCAGCAAACACGGGGTCCCTTACCCACTTCATTTTCAACAAGAATTCATCAGCATCCTTCAAGAAATTAACATTCTTCAATACAGTCAACATCTTCACCATTTTCAAAGTACTCGGCGTTGCCCGGTAAAAGTCAAAATTTCAATTTTTTGACGAAAACAAGAATTTGACAGTACCCGGCGTTGTTACATGTTGCCGGATAACTCGGACTGCTGTTATCTTTTACGCAAGTCAAGCAAGTTGCTGCTGTCAAGGTTCCAGTGCTGTCGTTTGTTGAGAAGGTCAAGTGCCGGTTGAAACGGGTTGTTTTCTGAAGAAGGCCAAGTACCGATTTCCATCAACTTACTTTTGGATTAGAAGGTCAAGTGCCGAAACAACTCAACACACAGTATTTCAGAAGCTCAAGTACCATCGTGTTAGCAGTGGAAGCAGTTCAGATGTGCCATCATCGTTGGAGCTTCGCTCTTTAGGACGTTGATTGACATCCGTTTTTTCTGCTGTTCGACGATTGGAAGCCTATAAGTTAAGTGGCCTGTTTGTATGTAAACTGTGCCCTTATACTTCTGCTGAGTCTTCTGTGTATCATCTCATTCTATATGTTATATGTCTATATGTTATTTGTATATTTATATGTTTATATTTCAGCGGGTTCTCGGTTGGGTGGTGTCTCCGTTAGATTATGCCACGTCATAGAGGTCGTCTATTGTGAGCGTTTTCTGTAGGGTTAGCAAATTTCCGATACTGGAATTTGCTAAGCGACTTCTGTTGCTATTTATGTTAGCTGTGATGACATGTTTTAATATTGTTTTCGTTATTATTTCGCATTCTTTAGTTTTGTTTTGATTTGTTTGTATTTGTTAGCCTACTCTTGTCTATAATTTAGTTTCATACAACATTTTTGTTTATACACTGTGGTGTCATGTATTTTGTTTAATTCTATCGTAGATATCGTCACATTTTTTGTGATATTTCATTAATTTCTGCTTTATTTTTAGTTGATTTCTGCGAACGTTTTTGTATTGTTGCTGATCTTTGTTATTGTTTACATTGTTATTGTTTACATTGTTTGCATTGTTTACATTTTCAATGTTTACATTCTGCATGTGTTTACATAGTCATTGTTTACAGTTATAGTAATTAGTTAATGGGCTATGCTAATGCACTGTTACTACTACACTGATGATAAATGAATGATGAATAGTGTTGTGCACTATTGAATGAGAAGTGCACTTATGATCAAGAATTGATTGGTGATATTTCATATACAAGTTCTTTGATTGGAGACTTGTTTCCCACAGAGACTGGGATAATATAAGGTGATGTGAATATACAAGTGCTTAATTAAGACTTGTTACACTTAGGTTTGAAATAAATTAGTTAATTATTTCAGGTTTTGGACGCATATGTTAGACAACATGTCTACATTTGAGCACTTTATTGAGCAGGGTAAATTGCTTGGGAAGACTGGTGATAAGTTAGAAGAATTTGCAACTGCTCGATATGATAAAGCAATGGAAGCTGAACAAAAGAAACTGCAGATGGAAGCTGAACAAAAGAAACTGCAGATGCAGGTGGATGAAAAAAGATTCCAAATGGAAATGGAAAAACAAAAAAGGGAATCAGAAGCTGAGGAAAGAAAACTCCAGCTAGAGGCTGAAAATAAAAGACTTGAAAAAGAGGCTGAAAATAAAAGACTTGAAAAAGAGGCTGAAAATAAAAGACTTGAAAAAGAGGCTGAGAATAAAAGACTTGAGAAAGAAGCTGAAAGACTTCAAATAGAGGCTCAGGCTGAGGAGAGAAGATTACAGAGAGAGTCTGATGAGAGGAAAGAGAAAGCAAAAATGGAACATGAAGAAAAGGTCTTAGCTTTAGAGTTGGAAAAATTGAAATTGATGAACATGAGTAATGGTAATGATTCAAACAAGGGTTCATCTTCTGGTAAGGCTAATAATGATACTTTTAAGATTAAGTTACCAACTTTTAGTCCTTCCAGTGATGACATAATGTTCTATCTGGACAGATTTGAACAAGCATGTACAGCTCATAACATAGACAAAGCAAAATATGTTTATCAGTTATCAGGGATACTGACAGGTAAAGCTCTAAGTATATTAAATATGGTGGATGAACCTGACAAGAACAATTATGAGGTTGTCAGGGCCGCTCTGTTAAAGAAATATCAGCTTAACGAAGACGGCTATCGTCTACAATTTAAAAACATGTTACCTGAAAATGGAGTTGAATTCTCCGAGTTTATTGCAAGAATACGCATTACTTTCTCACGATGGGTTGAACTATCTAAGACGGAAAAAACTTATGAAGGACTTATGGACTTAATACTTAGAGACAAAGTCATGTCGTCTGTCAATGAGTCTTTCCTTGCTTTCCTTCATGAACGTAAACCTAAAACAATAAAAGAAATGGAAGATTTCTGTTGCCAATACGTAACTGCGCACCCACACATAACCATGGGTAACTCTAAGGTGAAAGAAGGTTTACCAGTTGCTTCGGCAGCTCCGTATGGTCAAAACTTTGCTCGTAGATTCCAACAAAATTTTGATAGAAAGAGCAGCGGTAATTTCTGTCAAAATCATGGAAACCAATTTCATGGTGATTCTTCTTCGAAGAATTGGAGACAACCTGATAGTGGTCGTTACTATCACCCTAATAATTATAGGCATTTCAAAAGAGGATATGGTAATAGAGGTTATTCCTGCCGAAGACCTCAGAACCAAACAAATAGATGTTCGCATCAATGTGAACATGATAGTAATCGTGGAAACTGGAATTCGAACCAGGATAACAATTACAATAGAGACAATAATAACTGCAGAGATAATAATAACTCTGATAACTTCAGAGGTAATAATAGTCGGGGTAGATCTCAACACAAAAAAAAGAGATATCAGCAGGCTAATGCTGTACAACAGGAAACTGAGGGAGCCTGTAATCATGTTGTTGATAATAAAAACTTTGACGCTGTCACTGGTTCTGCTTTTGACTTTGAGAGAGCAAACAAATGCCCCCAATGCAGTACTTTATTCGAACCGGGTACCATAACTACTTTGAGTTGTGGTCACCCACTTCCCGCTCTTCCTGCTGCTGTTGCGCATGACGGGAGGGGTTCTTTAATTCTACATAAGGGTCTTGTTAATGATACTCCGGTCTCACTACTTTTCGATTCCGGATGCACCACTATTGGTGTTAGACAATCGCTTGTAGATCCATCTTGTGCTACAGGAAAGGTTATTAAATGTGTCACATTTGGCGGCACTCTAGAAAAATATCCTACTGCTGTAATTCGCATTGCCACTCCTTTCTTTACTGGAGATGTGCATGCTTGTCTCTTACCTAATCCTATTGCGGACCTTATTATTGGTCGTATTCACGGAGTTAGGGAGTGTACCCCACAGCAGATTGCTGCTTGGGAAGATAATAACATGCAAGCTACAAATGCAGTGGTTACAAGAGCACAAGCTCTACAAACACCCGAAACTTCACTGAATAGTGATAATGAAGTTGATAGCCAAGATAGTCACTTAGTAATCACTCGTGACTCTTTCATAAAATTGCAAGAAGAAGATCCTTCTTTAAAAAAATTCTTCGTTCTTGCAAAGAAAGGTGATCCGAATCAGGATACAAATAGAAAATCTTGGATTGCAATGAGAAACGGCGTACTTGTACGTATGGTACAAGATTCGACTACGTCGGCACATTCGCAAATTCTTGTTCCCAAGAGCATGAGAGTGCAAATATTACAACATGCTCATGACTCGCAATGTGCTGGACATATGGGTTTTGCCCGTACGAAGTCGAGAGTCCTTGCGGCTTTCTTTTGGCCTTTTGTCAATAAGGACATTCGTATTTACTGCCGATCATGCAAGGTATGTCAGGAGGTCAAATCTAGAGGACCACGACATGCTGCGCCTATCCAGGCTGCTGACATTCCTATTCGGCCGTTTCAGAAAATGGCCATAGATATTATTGGCCCTTTTAAGGTCAAGTCGGCCAGAGGACATCAGTTTATCCTTACATGTGTCGATATGTGCACACGTTGGCCAGAGGCTATTCCTCTTAAGAGCATATCTACTACAGATATCGCAGATGCTCTTTGGTTGATATTTTCTCGCTTGGGGTTCCCCAGAGAAATATTATCAGACCATGGCACTCAACTCATATCTGACACTATGTCACAGGTAATGTCTACCTTACATATTGAACGATCTCTCAGTAGTATCTACCATCCTATGTCTAATGGGTTAGTTGAGCGTCTGAATAGAACGCTCAAGACTTTGCTTGGTAAGATAACTGAAGATCATCCTCAAGATTGGGACAGGGTTTTTACCCGCGGCTCTCTTTGCCTATAGAGAAGTCCCTAATGAACACACAGGATTTTCTCCCTTCGAACTTGTCTTTGGCGCGCGTCCGCGTGGCCCTATGTCTTTATTACACGATCTCATCACTGCCGATGATATTAGCGATGAAACTCAATCCTCATATGAGTATGTCATTGCTCTTAGACAAAAGATCATTGAGGCATGTAAGCTAGCAACTGCTTCATCAGAAATTGCTAAAGAGAAGGCAAGACAGTTTGCTAACAAGAATAGATGTCTACGACAACTTTGTCCAGGTGACAAAGCATTCGTCCTACTCCCCAGTAGGGAAAATAGACTTCTTATTGCATGGAAAGGTCCGTATGCAATAGTCTCTCGGATTTCCGATGTTGACTATGTGGTAGATATTGATGGAAAGCATAAAACTTTCCACATAAACATGCTTTCGGAATTTCACGAACGTCCGGACTATTTGCTGCCTATTTTCCAGGCAACGGATGATGCTCCTGCACCTCACGGTCATTATTCATCCCTGTCTGTCATACAGGATGAGGAAGCTACCTTCTCTGATGTCAACCTTCCCCTTCCAGTGGTTCCATTACATTCTACGGAATCTTGGAAAAACGTTTCGGTTTCTCCTAATCTTTCTGGGGACGAACATCGACAAGTCTCGTCGATGTTACAAACATTTCAGGATGTTCTCACTGACATTCCTGGACACACAGATGTCATAGAACATGACATAATTCTTACCGACAATAATCCAATTAGGGTTAGGCCGTATCCTATTCCTATACACTTTCAGTCGCAAGTGGAAAAGGAATTGGATGAAATGATTCAATTAAATATAATTGAACCATCGACTTCACCATATTCTTCTTCCATGGTTATTGTCCGGAAGAAGGATAAGAACATACGAATTTGTGTTGATTATCGCAAATTGAATCAGGTCACAAAGTTCGATGCTGAACCGATGCCTTTGTTAGAAGATCTACTGATTAGACTTTCTAATTCTAGATTCTTCACTAAACTTGACTTGTCTAAAGGTTATTGGCAAGTGCCTTTAGCAGAGCATGCCAAACCTCTTACTGCTTTTTCTACACCTAGGGGTCTATTTCAATGGAATGTTATGCCTTTTGGTCTCATGAACGCCCCTGCCACTTTCGTTCGCATGATGCGTCGAATTCTGTCACATCGTTCGGATGTCATCGCATACTTAGATGACATCTGTCTCTTCAGTGATACCTGGGAAGATCACTATTTAGGGTTATATGACTTACTGTCCACTCTACGTGAGAATAATTTGACAGCAAAACCTTCTAAAGCTTTTGTTGGTTTTGGTGAAATCTCTTTCCTGGGTCATCGTGTTGGTCATGGTCTCTTGAAGACAGAAGACCACAATACTTCAAAAATACTGAACATCTCTGTTCCTAAAACGAAGAAACAAGTTAGGAGTCTCTTAGGTTTAATTCAATTTTATGGGAGATTTATTCCAAATTTATCTTCGATCATGGCACCTCTCTCAACATTGTTGAAGAAAGGTTCGCCTAATCTGGTCCGTTGGTCTGAAGAATGCCAATCTTCATTAGACCAAATCAAGAATATATTTTCTTCTCCTCCCATCTTAAGATTACCTACTCTTGATAGGACTTTTGTTCTTCGGAGTGATGCTTCATCCACTGGGATTGGAGCAGCACTGATGCAAGAATATGCAAATACTCTGCATCCTGTTATGTACATTTCTAGAAAACTAAATGCGGCAGAGAGGAACTACTCGGTTTTAGACCGTGAGTTGTTAGCGATGGTTTGGTCAATTCTAAAGCTACAAAGATTCCTCCTGGGCGCACATTTCATTCTAGAGACTGATCAGAAAGCTCTTACAGCTATTCAGACTAAGAATTTGAAGAGTTCGAGATCCACTCGATATGCTATAGCTCTTCAACCTTTTCACTTCACGGTACGAGCTATCCGTGGTGCGGATAATGTGATGGCTGACATTTTGTCTAGATGCCCACATGACTCTAACTAATACTTCTGTCCTATATTCCTATATATTACAGAGTCATAACACACCTATATTACTACAATAGATTAGCACATCTGTACTCACTTTATATGTACACACTATCGTGCTTTGTTGTCATCTTCTTCTGTTCGTTTTTAAGATGATAGAGGAGGACTGAGTAGTTAATATAAGGGCCGTTAGTTTACTAAACAGCCACAATTATTAATAATGTATTGTACCTTATGAAGCATATTAGTTATTAATTAGCATTATATTGCTTGTACTTTCTCAGAATGTCATTGTTGAGCTGAGGACTTACCTTACTAGTATCAAGCATGACGAGTTCTAGATTGTGTACTTACCCTCGGAATACCAGAGCATATGTCCTGGATCGTCATGTAGTTTAACTTTACTATGTACTTTTGTCATTACATGTCAAAGAATGTACTATTTAAATTTTCCTATCAGATTTGTACATCCATTTTTAAAGACAATATTAGAGTATGCTGTTTAATGATGATTATGGTAACTTGCATACGTATATTGTGTTTACATGCTAACGTGATGTGTGTTGGTGACACCTCCCCGATGTGAATATTTTTTTGAGACATATTTATTTTTCTGTTGAGGTATATCCTCACCAGACACTCTATAATTAGCCTATTGTTTGGCAATTTAATTAATTATCAGCGCATAATTCGTGCGTTTTGAGCCGCTTATCGCATGCTCTTTGATATTTAAAAAAAAAATATGTGGAACATTTTTTTTTTTATCGGGAGGAGGTGGTGATATGTTGCGTGATAAATTCTCGCAACATCGTTTTATTTCAATATCTATTTTATAACGCAAGGGCAACAACTGCTTGAAATTTATAGTCACTTTTCTCGGTAAGCATTTGTCTTCTCGCGTTGGTATCGAATGCAGTTAAGTTTGAGCTGTGGTCATTTTGCGCTGGACTGCGCATGACTTGTCTTGCTTCTTGGTCGATCGGTTTCCGCCCACCACTAGTGGAGTGAGCGATTTGGAATGGCGAAAGAGATGCCTCGTTGAAGAGGGGATCTCCGCTATTTTTTTGTTCTGTCAGGGATGTGTAGTCCTCTTAATGGATATTTCGTTTATTCGAGATAATACCTCTAGTGTTTCCCACATGCCGGGAGGCGTGATATTTCTGTGTATTTCATGAAAGCAAGGTAAATTAACATTTTCATTAACTCTATCGATTTTTGGTCGTGAACGATTTCTGGCTCATAGCCTGTCTTCGAAAGTCGTCGTCACGAGATGTTTTCCTAGCTCACATGTCGCTGTATTGTGCTGCATCGGTTGATGCAGGTCCCAAGGACTATTACTTGCTACTTGGTTACCTGAACTAGGTTTGAAAAACCTTTGTTATCTAGAGGATATTTTTGAGGACATTATTTATACTTCGGCAGACGTGTCTGTCTTGCTGAAGTCAGATTAAGGAGAGTGAACTGATCTCATACATCTGGTTATCTCCTGGCTGTTATAGAAAAGGATGGAGTTTTCCACCTGACTACATTTACAGCACTATGAAATATAACATGCATCTGACTCATCATTGTAATGCTGTCTACCGTCTATTGCTGTATTGAATGTTGCTGTGATAATGACTGTTTGATGTGTCTACATATTCGCGTAACCATTTTGTCACTGTGGCGTCCACAATAAATAATGAAGAAAAACGTCAACGGCTGTTACAAGAATCATTGACTTTATACGTCGTGAGTTTACTGACGTCCTATGTGGATTGCCCTGTTATTTTTGTATGAACATTGTTTTGACTGAACACATCTGCACACCACACAAAACCAGACATGCGGATACCATCCATCATCATATGGCATCACGCATCAATCGGACATATTCTTCAACCACCTCGCGACGATCAAAGTAGTCCATCGCCTTCGTCAGAAAACCAACGGGGTCCATGGTACAAAACAAAAGATGGTTGCCCCTTGATGGTTAAGAAACCATGATCAAACTATTGTACGTATATTAAATAACCGGTGTCAATACCTTGTCGAGGTATGGCGGTTTGCGTACCCTGATTACCCCCCAGAGCTATGCCAGTGGGAGTTTTACTCCTGGAAGGTTCTACCAAGCTGGACAGGTTTGCGCGGGCAGGGGTCAGACTAAAGCAGACACCCTGATCCTCCAGGTTGGGGGTTTTAGCATAGGGCTGTGTCGTAAATTTTATAAGAGAGATAATTCTTATGGTTAGTGGTCCCACTAGAGTGTAGAATGATAGTGAAGGCTCTATGAAAATAAGGATTTAAGAAAGAGAGGTAGTTGATTCACCAATGCTGGGAAGAGTAAGGACAGTCTCTATTTCCGACAATATGTGTTTATCTCATAAGACTCCTACAGCTCACCTGGACAAACAATTATTTGCCAGTTCCAGTCACTCAGGTGCACACACCAATTTGGTGCTTCAAACGCACATACAATACGTGAATACAGCTACAAATAACAAATATGGATAATTTGGGCTCGGGCCTGCCAACACAATACCAGAAGGTTTATTATTTTTATTTATCATAAAAAAATCACTCACAATATTCAACAATTTACAGGCATAAATCATATGTTACGGCAGGTACAAATAGCAAGGTGTGTGTGTGGGGGGGGGGGGTGTTGAGGAGAAGTATCCAATACGTCCTTCCCGCTTGCATTTAACAAAGAAAGACCCAGTCCCAAAAGACAGGGGGGGGGGGGGGGGGGGTCAAAGATAGGCAATTTAACCCAACAGTAAATGTATTACTCTGAGACGGGGTGTTACCGTAATTAGTAGGGGTTAGAAAAACACTTTTTGTTCTCCAAAGCTTTCCCTTTACTAAACAGATGTAAGGGAGAGGGAAATAAACAAAGTTAGGAAATCCCACTTAAAAAGAAAAACAATACAATAAAGACGGTTAAAAATATTACCAGGTAGAACTAATTAAAATGGTGGAAAAACTAAATCTCCTCTCATTCAAGCACGCTTGTGATGGCCAGCACTCAGTCATACACACAGACTTACCGATTCGTAGAATCTGGCACTCCGTGGAAATTACAAAGAAAAAAACAGCACTAAACATTGGCATAGGTAAATGTCCTGTCTTCTGTGTACAGCCCCAGATTAGCGGGTTTTTTTTTTTTTTTGAAGTTAACAAAGTGTTCCGAAATCGCTGGACGTTGAAGCCTAAAGGTACTGTTTTTGTTTTTGTCTATATGTAAAAAGTTCCAGGGGAATGGCACGGTCGTAGGTACAGGTGGTGAGACTGCTGGGGTATCTTAGGTTCGCCGCTGGTGGTGAAATTTCTGAAGCGTGATGATAAAGACTAAACACTGTGGTATGGTTTCTTCGGGGTGTTGTTAAAAATCCAGTGAAAGTACTTGACGAACAGTGTTCAGGGAAATCTATGTTCTCATTCACAAATAGAGCAGTAAGTAAAATATTGCTACTGGCAAGTGTTCTTCTCCAGTTTAACTTTAAAACGACTTGATGAATTGGGATGTTAAAACAGTCTTTGGGTTTGCTTTATTTCTGTAAACTTCAGATAGCTGAATCTCAACAGGATCACCACAAAGATTAAATTTTAAATAATGTTCATAAGTCACTGGAGTTATCGAACTGAGTCGGCAGGACTCTGTATATAATTAATTGATTGCTGCTTAATTGCTGGGATGCAAGGTTGAATGATCATTCTGTATAAAAGATAGAAAAACACGAAATGCAATACAAATCATATTATAATCTGACGCGCGATAAATTTACGTTTAAACTATTTTCTACCTCGCGTCTTCAATTATATAAATTCAAGAAAAGCTCCCCGCGGGTCTAAGTTAAAACACACGTCTATATGTACAGAATTAAACTGTATTAAATAGTTATAATTCCCTTAACAGCTGCAAAATTAATTTACACGTCTACTGTATTAGGAAAATAACTTATAGATGTAACATTAGTTTGCACCAGAATTTTGAAATGGGTTTATTTAGTATGTTAAATTTTACACCAAAATCCAGTGAAATAAAATGAAATAACTAGACCACTGATCACTTGAAGCTAATGTATATATTACCGTCTGCACAGAAAGAATTCACTCCAATTATAGCCAACAATTTAGATGAAAATCTAGCAGGATTCAACTATACGCTAGTGAATCTTAATCTCTGGCAAAAACGAATGATAAAATGCATTTCTTCAGGGTCTGTACATATCTAACTGGAATGGAACTTAAGGGGTACATGTTAGAATTTCGTGCCTCTTAAGTTCTCCGGGGAAAATCGAAATTCTAGCCGTCGTGCCAACAGATGCCGCCCGACTAAAAGAGGGAGACCGCTCCTGGTTTCCGATTTCCGTTCGTGATTACTCCATTTCCTGGCAGCTTCGTCTTTCCCCGTTCGTCTTTGACTGCGGGCACTTCTGCAGTTCACGCTGGGATGTGAAAAACCGGCGAGACTCTGCTTTCCCTAATCTATGGACCGCCACTGCCTTTGACTGCTAGCGTTTCCAGCGCTCTCCTGTGGTTCGCACCGAGATGCGAAATGCCGATGAGAACTTTCTACGAGAAACTAGCTTCTCTGTTCTGGGGATCGTCTTGCCTTAGATCTCGCCGCTTCTACGTTTGGTTCTGGCACCGCCTATAAGGCAGGTACGAAGAAAAGTGGACAGGCACACTGGGGAAATAACTGCTTCTGGCCGCTCTAGAGGTAACAGTGGGCGCGATTTTACCTCCTCTTTGGGGGTCTATGTAGGGTTCGGGCCACGACGTCCCACCTACATATCCAGGTGCAGTGATCGCCGCGGAAGCTACTGTCTTGTAGTAAGCTTCTGGCATATGGCCTCTCCTGCAGAAACGTGTCCATAGCAGCACCTTCACGAGGTGACCCCGTTCTCACAGAGTTTACTATGGGGGTGACCGAGTGCCTGGCGGTATAACTGGGTCGGGAGTTGTTTGGGACCCCTCTTAAGGTGCAGGCGCAATACCCACCACCGAGTGGACCATACTCTGGCCAACACCAACCCAAACCCCACTCATGGGTTAAATGCTACTTTCTCTCTTCTCTACTTGCCTACCAAGCTTTCTCTGTCCAATCCTCGATAACCTCATCAAGGATCCTGAAGTGGTGATGGTAAAATATAGGTCTTTACTTAGAAGGGATCCGGGCCCTGCCCAACGTCCCAGCTGCAGCAAGAGTGCCGTGCGACCTGACATTGCACCCATCGTCAGATTTTGTCCAACTCCTGAGACATGGGAAGCAAAGCCACTAAAACTCAATGGAAATTTAGAACCGCTGTGCTGGGGAAAATCGTGAAGACATAGGATGCAGGACGTGACACAGCCACAGCAAAAGCTCAGCCACAGAACGAAGAAATGAGGCCTGCATCGTGAGCGCTTGTGACTAGCGGGGAATGCATCTCTGTGAACCCCACCTGAACCCCCAAAGCAAAGTGATCTTTAGAGCCAAAAAGGTGAGTGGCCAAGCAAACCAACCCAATACTCATGGAGGAAGACACACACATTGCATTCCTTGGGAGGGAGATGTCTGCAGCAAACACCCAATACCTCCAATGCCAGTCAAACAACATATTCCATACGAGCTCAGGCGTCGCCTCGGTTACCAAGGCCCGCGCAAGAGAGATAAATCCCCTGCTCCTTGTGAAAAGTCAGCGAAGGGGAACCTTAACATTTTACAGCTAAATATAGCTGGACTACAGAACAAGACAATTGAGCTTACAAAAATACAACACGAACATCAAGTACAAGTAGCCCTTCTCCAGGAAACAATACTCCCACGGAGACAAATTAACATCACGGGTTATACACAGTACAAATGTGAATGCCTGAAGTGCCAAGGCATCATGACCTTAATCAGAAATGATACCCAAGCCACAGTAACCAACAACCCTACAGCGGATATCGACCACCAAATAATAAAGCTATGGGGCAAAGATAACACCAAGTACACACTAAACAACATTTACTGTCCCCCGACCTCATCAAAAGGTCTGCCTGAGTTTGAGCCCATACTAAAGAAAACTGTCGTAGCTGGTGATTTTAATGCTCACATTCCTGCTCTAGGATACAGGCGGTTTAACAGTAGGGGCCTAGAGGTTGAGGAGTTGTGCAGCAGTACCAACTTAATGCTACTGCAGAACTTGGAAACTCCACCAACACTCCTTCACAGGGCACACGGCTCGACCAGCCGGCCAGATCTGACATTTGTTTCAGCTGATATAGCAGAAAATAGTATCATCAAAGTCTTAGAAGATGTGGGAAGTGACCACCGCCCTGTTTTAACAACTATTTTAACACCACAGATGACACAGAAGTCCCTTGGTAAACCATCCTGGAACTTCAGGAAAGCAGACTGGGACCGCTACGGCCGAGAAACTGATGCTGGATTCAGTCAAATCATTAGAACTGATAACATTAATACTACATACAACAACATATGTACCACAATCCTAGCAGCTGCCAAAAAGTGCATCCCAAGGGGGAAGCATAAGAAGTATAAACCTTACTGGACATCTGAACTAGCTGAAGCAGTCAAAGAGAGGAGAGAGGCTAGAAAGAAGGCTGAAAAATACCCTACCACCCTAAATAAAACAGAGTACAACAGGTGGACAGCAAAAGTAAGGTATGTCACCAAGAAGAATAAACGGGAGACTTGGAAAGAAAATTGCAATAAACTAGATTTAAAAAGAGAAGGGAACAAAGTTTGGAGACTCCTTAGTAATCTCGAGGGAAGCAAGAAAAAAGACAAACCCAACACCTATGGTGGATGGAAGTGGTGATGAAGTAACATCAAGCAGCAAGAAAGCCGATGTCTTCAACAATTTTTACGCCAGTGTAAATAAAACACAACAGAGAAAGAAACTAGACAAAGTGCTCCTAAAGAACACATCCACGCGTAACATAGATCAGGCCAATATGGCTGCGTTCGATGATCCGTTCCGCCCACAAGAACTGAGAATGGCACTAAGGAAACTGGCCAAAAATAAAGCTCCAGGACCAGATAAAATTAAAAATGAGATGATTTGTCAGCTAGGGCCAAAGGCAAAAGAGACACTTCTGTGGTTCATCAATAGAACGTGGAACGAGGGACAGCTTCCATCAGCATGGCTGACAGCAACCATCTTGCCTATATTGAAGGGAAACCACCGGGAACACCAAGAAGCTATAGGCCCATATCCCTCACTTCATGCTTAGGCAAGCTGGTCGAGAGAATGGTAAACAACAGACTATATTGGTGGTTGGAAAGCTGGAACCTTCTGGACAACAACCAGGCAGGCTTCAGACGTAAGTGCTGCACAGATGACCCCCTCTTCAGGTTCACACAGAATGTGATGGATGGTTTTCAAGAGGGAAAAAGCACAATAGCTGTGTTCATCGACCTTGAGCAAGCCTACGACAGAGTTTGGAGAAAGGGACTTTTGCTAAAGATGAGAAGAATGGGAATAGGAGGGAAAATGATTAGATGGATACAGGCCTTCCTAACAAATAGAACCATAGCTACCAACTATGCTGGTGCAATTTCACGGAAAAGAACGCTGGAAGAAGGACTGCCTCAAGGCTCTCCTTTAAGTTGCACCCTTTTCCTCATCTTTATTAATGACCTTGCCAAACATCTGAATGTGTCGAAGGCGCTGTTTGCCGATGACCTTGCCATCTGGACTACTGATAAATATCCCATTCTGGCAAAAGCCAAGATCAACAGAGCTCTCCTTACAATGTCAGTATATTGTGAACTGTGGAAACTAAAAAATCAATACGCAGAAAACTGTATACACCACTTTCTCGCGCAGCCACAAAATAGCAAAAAGACCTATCAACATCAAACTGAGTGGGGAAACGCTAACAAAAGAGGAGCACCCAGTCTATCTAGGAGTAAAACTGGACAGACAATTGAAACTAGATGGACACATCTACAACCTCAGGGAAAAAGCATGTAAGCGTCTAAACCTCATCAAACGGCTAGCTAGTACAAATTGGGGAGCGGATAAACTAACACTTCGTCAACTATATCTCGGCTATGTGAGATCAGTGATAGACTATAACCTCCCCCTCCAGACCATTGTGAGTACTAATACCATCTCATCTCTGGACCGTGTGCAGAACCAAGCTCTCAGGTTAATTTGTGGAGGGATGAGATCAACACCCACAGCCGTATGCGAGATAGATGCCAATATAGATCCACTGGATATCAGGCGAAAAAGAGCACTGACTGAAGCTGTAGAGAGATACAGGAGACAAGAGAAAGACCACCCAAACAAAGTACTTATTGACACTTGGAAACAAACACGAAGACTGAAACAACTATCTCTCCTGGACATAGCCAAAGAGGAAAATGATAAACACCATCTCCCGCAAGAGAGAGAATTGGAAAACAAATACTTTGGACCACCCCCTTGGGAAAACTTCCATCAACCAACTGTCAAAACACAACTGATAGATAAAACGGCCAACAAGGAAACACTACCCACAGTCTTGAAGACGTGTGCCTTGGAGACCATAAACAGCTACCCAACGTCAGCAATCCAGGCCTACACAGATGGTTCTGCTTTCAAGACCACCTCTTTTGCAGGATATGGCGTCTGCATATGGTACCTGGATGGATCCTCTTATGAGTTCTGTGACTCCTGTGGTGAGAATTGTTCAAATTATGAAGCGGAGGCTGAGGCCATCAAGACAGCCATTGAATTACTACACCAACAGTTTGACCTTATGGAACGAAAGCCATCAGATATAGTGATTTTCAGTGACTCCATGTCTGTTCTGGAAGCACTTAAACAGACTCCATATGAAAACAAAGACATTTTTCTTATAGGAAAAGCGATTCATAACTTGATCACAGCCTACTCCATCAGTGTAACTCTACAGTGGATCCCTGGACACAGTGATCTAACTGGAAATGAGAACTCTGATAGACTTGCTAAAACAGGAGCCTCTAAACAACAAAAGGACAGATCCTGCAGCATGAGAACAGTAAAACAGATTCTCAGAAACAACACAAGAGAAATCTGGCTGAACAGATGGGCGAACGGGCCGACTGGCCGAAATGTCTTTAATGAAATGACCTGCCCAAAAGACAACGACAACATAAACAGACTCAGCAGGAGAAATCAAAGTCTTATCTTTCAGTTCCGAACAGGACACACCAGAGTCAATAGCCATCTAAACCGTATCAACCCTCAGCACCTACCCATGTGTAGACACTGCTCTCATCCCTATGAAACAACCAGACACCTCCTCATGGAGTGTCCATCACTCACAAACGCCAGGAAAAAACTTTTACAGACACCTCTGACAGTCACCAACTCACTATACGGAACGTTAAAACAACTGCAGAAAACCTGCACTTTTTTAAGAATGGCACTGGGCTGCCAAGAGTAGATATGCTCAGCAGCATGGGATATCGACAACAACAACCTCCCCTTTGAGGCCAGGCGATCACCAGACTCGACGGAAGATAAGTCACATATTTAATGAGCAAACGTGGTGAGGAGTGCACTTGCTTTTCTGCATGTTAATGAGCCCAGGTGGCGGAGTCCCCGCCGATAAAAAATTCCTACAATTCAGGGGTTCAGATGTTATAGGAGGGTCCTTACCATAATACAACATTTCAGGGACAGCTGAGTTGTCCGTCACAGGCTGACACCCCTTGTCTATGTTAAAAAAAAAAATGAAGTTACGGAAACAATAACAAATGAACAAACTTTGCTGAACATGATATAAGAATAGGATTTTGGAATGTCAGGACAATGAACGAGACGGGTAAACTAAAACAGGTCACGGCAGAAATGAGAAACTATAGGTTACACATTCTAGGGATAAGCGAGAGCAGATGGACAGGGCAGGAAAAGTTAAAACAGCAACAGGAGAAACAGTACTTTACTCTGGAAGAGAGGATGGACAGCACAATGAAGGCGTAGCCATTATTCTACAGAAAGGAATAGAAAGGACATTACTGGAATGGAAACCCATCAACAACAGACTGATAAGATTAAGACTGAGAGGGAGATTCACCAATACTACAATAATACAATGCTACGCACCAACGAATGATAGCGATGAAGAGGTCAAGGATGAATTCTATCAACAACTGCAGAAAGAAATGGAAGACACACCAAGATATGATCTTATTATAGTAATGGGAGACCTCAATGCGAAACTTGGTACACACAATACATATAATGAAAGAGTAATGGGGAACTGCGGCAGCGGAACAGCAAACGAAAATGGGGATAAATTAATAAGTTTCTGTAGCATTAACAACCTGGTCATTAGAGGAACACTTTTCCCACATAAAGAAATTCACAAAACATGGGAATCACCAAATGGTCGGGACAGAAACCAGATAGACCACATCATGGTTAACGGTAGATTGAGACATGCATTACAAGATGTGAAGGTAAGAAGAGGTGCAGATGTGGGAAGTGATCACCATTTAGTAGTACCAAAACTGAAAGTGAAACTAAGAAGGGCTGGACCAACTGTAACTACACAGAAAAGGTTTGACATCAGCAAATTGAAGGACCCCCTTACCAAAAAAAGCTTTTGCGGCTGACATAAAGAAGCGATATCAATTTGCCAAAAGTCAGGAAAAGACATTGACTGATGAAATAGACCAGAAATTCAACACCATTTCAACAATATATAAGGAAAGCAGCAAATCATGCTTGGGATTCCAGGAAAGGAAGAAGCAAGACTGGATAACACCAGAAACATTAAACACCATAACGATGAGAAAGGAAATGAAAAGAAAGAAAACAGAAGCGAAGTCCCCCAGGTTAAAGCAACTATATATCGAACAGTACAGTCAGCTGGACAAGGAAGTTAAACGCCAAACCCGAGCCAACAAAAGGAATTTTCTAGACGATCTTGCAAGACAGGCAGAAGAGGCAGCACTGAGAAATGAACAAAGCACAGTATACAAAATAACTAAATTCATCAGCGGAAAACGAGGTGCAAACAATATTACATTAGTAAGAGATAAGCAAAGAAATCTCATCAACACAACAGAGCGACAAGAAACAAGATGGGCAGAGCATTTCAGAGAAACTCTGAACAAGGAACCACCAGAGACAAAATTGAATGTTCCTGAGGCTGAAAACGATCTAGATGTTAATACAGACATTCCACGAAAAGAAGAAATCATCACAGAAATCAAAGGGTTAAAGAATGGAAAAGCTCCTGGCAATGATAACTTAAATGTAGAGCTATTTAAGACAGACCCTGGGCTAGCAGCAGAACTATTAGAACCACTATTTGCTCAAGTCTGGAAAACAGGGACAACATCAACAGAGTGGAACAAAGGAATAATTGTCAAATTGCCCAAGAAGGGAGATCTTGCAGACTGCAATAATTGGAGAGGAATCACTCTTCTCTCAGTTCCCAGCAAAATACTAGGCAGGATAATTATACAGAGAATTTCAAAAGCAGTAGATCACAAACTGAGCAAAGAACAAGCAGGATTTAGAAAGAACAGAAGATGTGTAGATCATATATTTACTCTCAGGAACATTATAGAGCAGTGCTCAGAATGGCAAAGACAGCTGTACATTAATTTCGTTGATTTTGAAAAGGCTTTTGACAGTATACATAGGGACAGTTTATGGAAAATACTGAGGGCTTATGGAATTCCAAGTCATACGATATGGATAAATAATGAGGTTGCGTATTGCGAGTAAGATAATGGTAGCCACTAAATATATTAACAACAATTACTGACACAACATGTCCTCGTTATAAACCATTAAGGGCCGAAGGGGATATTTTGTCCATTAAATTATAAACAAAAAATTCCTTTTTATCCCTTTTAAATCTTGTCTCTAATTCCCTTGTCCCTGTGTTTTTTCAATAACTTTTTATTTTTATACCCTGGAGATTAAAGTAAAAGTACCGCCCTGTAATGTTATCAACTGATTTCTATTGATACTTGCCTGGTTCTTAGTATCAGGTCTACATTGGCAATTGTTTCTTGTTGTTCTCTATGTTTCATAGTCACACAGCACGACTGCCTTAAAGATTCTCATTTTTATGTTGGACTTGATTTATGTTGTTTGTCATTTATTTCCTAATGCAATGAAAGCGCTTCTTGTCTTCTGTGTTATTATTTTGATACCACTGTCTATTCCTCCAACAGTGTCTATACTGCTGCCAAGATGTACGAGGTCTGGTCAAAAAGTATCCGACCTTTGGCCAGGAAAAATACAATCACTCACCTGGAAGTCTGAAACCCTAATCCCCTTCAAAGTACTCTCCTTGGGACTGCACACACTTCTCCCAGCGGTCCCGCCATGCTTGGAAGACTTTCAGGTAGGCCTCTTTGGGAATGGAGTATAGCTCGGCCGTCGAATTTATCATAATGTCTTCTCGTGACTCAAATCGGGTCCCTTTCAGCGGTATTTTCAGCTTGGGGAACAGCCAGAAATCGCAAGGAGCCATGTCAGGAGAATATGGAGCCTGACGAATCAGAGGAGTCTTGTGTTTGGCCAAGAAAGTCTGAATCAGATGCGAAGAATGTGCGGGTGCATTGTCGTGCGTTGCTAAGGTTAACAAAAGCTTTAAAAAAACCAAAAACCCTGATTATCTATCACTTCAATGATTGCTGGGTGTTACATGGTATTTGTTTCCCTAACTCAAAATTCTGAAAGACCTATAGTTAACCTCCGACATCTTCCTGAGATGTGCGTATCACGTGACACACATCTCTCAGTTCGGCACAAGTGATAACAGCTAAGTCTAATCAACGTCCAGTTTCCGGCCACCGACATTCGCTGACCTCATCATAAGTGGAGATGGAAACGTTGCTAACTCACACAGACATTTTTTTCTTAATGAAAAAGCGAAAGTAAACATGCATGAGGGAAGATAACTTATCAAGGGAATGGCCAAAAGTTGTCAAAACCTGGAATTGCTTGTCACACAATTTAAACATGATATATCCATGCATTTACATCGTTGATTCCTATTTAACCTTTTTTTTTTTTAAATGCCAGATTATCCATCACTCGCCATTCTGTCTTAGCAAATATTGGATGTAGCCATTCGCAGCTGAAATCACCACGCGACGTACACTGCCACAGCTGGGACATACCACTAGCCGGACATAGCTGCACGCAGCAGCTGGACACAACACAGGCAACATCGGGATATAGCAGCAGTAAAACGCAGAAACAATGGGACACAGCAACAGCCGAACACAGAAATAATGGGATATGGCAGCAGCCGAACACAGAAATAATGGGACATGGCAGCAGCCGAACACAAAAATAATGGGACATGGCAGCAGAATGACACAGAAATAATGGGATATGGCAGCAGAATGACACAGAAATAATGGGACACAGCAACAGCCGAACACAGAAATAATGGGACACAGCAACAGCCGAACACAGAAATAGATCAGAACACAGATCAGGGTGCACCATCAAGACAAGCGACTAAAGACTTTAGATTTCCACTGCTGGCCACCTTCGATGCGACGATGGCTGATGATCAGATCAGGTTGTCGGTATACGTAAGTCTAACTCACTGTCGTAGATTTTTGATAGGGGAATTAAGACTTGGGTTGGTCCCTTCTGAATAGATTAGAATAAGAGATAGCCACAGTGAGAGATAATAATAGAAATAGATTTCCACGAGTGAGATGGTAGAAATTAATAGAGGCTGTCCCTGAAATCGAGAATCTTCTCTCTTTCAGCCTATCTTCTACAACAGATCTAGAGGAGTCAGACAGTCTATAAAATATATATATATATATATATATATATATATATATATATATATATATATATATATATATATATATATATATACGAGGCGCGTTTTTTAAGTAATTCCCGTTTTAAAATAATAATAAAAACCATCATATATAAAAACGATTTATTGCAGCCAAAAGTGGACCACACATTTACATTATTTCTCAACATAGTCACCATTGACTTCAACACATTTTTGGTATCGTGGCACCAGGTTCTTAGTTCCAGTGTCAAGGAAGTCTGCCGCCAGATGGGTGCCGAAAATGTTAACCGATGAACACAAGCAGAAACGCCTGGCTTCGGCTCAAAAATTTTTGCAGCGCTATCGAAATGAAGGAGATGAATTTTTGGGCCACATTGTTACTGTAGATGAGACCTGGATTTCCTACACAAATGTCGAATCAAAGCAACAGTCGATGCAATGGCGACACTGATGGTCCCCGAAAGCAAAGAAGTTTAAGCAAGCACCTTCTGTCAAAAAGATCATGGCCACTGTTTTCTGGGACAAAGAAGGGGTCATGTTTATTGATTTTCTTGAACGTGGAAAGACAGTTAATGCCAATGCTTATTGTGACACTGATAAAACTTAGACGTGCCATCCATAACAAAAGACGTGGGTTGCTGTCCACTGGGATTGTGTTTTTGCACGATAATGCTCGACCTCACACCGCAGACCGAACTGTTCAATTGTTGCAAAAATTTCACTGAGAAATGTTTGACCACCCGCCCTACAGTCCCGATCTCGCGCCAAGTGATTACCACCTTTTCATGCACCTAAAGAAGTGGCTGGCATCCCAGCAGTTTGAAACTGATGATGAACTGCAGACAGGCGTTAATGAATGGTTCAAGACACTGGCGGCAGACTTCCTTGACACTGGAGCTAAGAACCTGGTGCCACGATCCCAAAAATGTGTTGAAGTCAATGGTGACTATGTTGAGAAATAATGTAAATGTGTGGTCCACTTTTGGCTGCAATAAATCGTTTTATATATGATTTTTTTTTAATTATTTTAAAACGGGAATTACTTAAAAAACGCGCCTCGTATATATATATATACCACTCACGTGCACACACACACAAGTGACGACAGTTAGACGCACAGACGTGGAAAAACTATAACAATGATTATATAGATATTTTTGGAACGAGCTGACCGACACGCTGATTAAGTTTAAGTGAATTTTTAATTATCATCAGAAAATTCCATCACAACACATAAAATTTACATCAAGCATATACAAATAGTCATAAAGTCAATGAATTGCTACAAGGAATGATAGACCCATTGGTATGATCTTTTCCATCGATATATAGCCCACAGTCCTGTTAGAAGAAAAGTGATAGCCCCAAAGAATCACGGATACATATGCTTTAGTCTAAGATTTCTCTTTAAAGGTATGAACAGACTTTGATACTCTGATCTATCCTAAGGAAAATATTGTTAGCGACAAAACTTGCATAAAGAAATTTAAGACAGCAAAATGGGTGCCAAAATACAACAATAAAGGAATCGCTCAGTCCTGCATTCACTCTATTCAGTCAGCCGTGATCACTAGCTTGCATTCGTACTTACAGCTTTGGTAGCAACTTCTGGAAAAACAATTTTTAGGACATGCACATACAGAATCTCCAGGGTTAGTCATTGGCAAAGGGAACCCCAGCTCCACAAAGATAGGTTGAATTCACTACTTCAGGGAACGTTTCCTTGGTTCTTCTTATTTTAGTATATCTGTTTCTGTCACATTAAAATTGTCCAGGCACGATCGTTAACAGCGAGCAAAGTGTCAATAGCTTAGATTTCTAGTAATTAGGAATGTCAGGTCGGTGCCTTCTCTCAGTATAGGACTTTATTTGGTCACACCACCACTAGTCAGAACTCCGTCGGAATGTTACTGATAGTAATATTTTACTTGCCACAAGGGCTGAAAATGTACTTGAGATTTTTCTCAGGAAGAATTAAATCTGGCTCGATAGGCCCGTTACTTCATTTAATCTTAAAGTTCATGTAATGGTTACTCTGTCGTTCTGGATGCCAACGCAATGCCAGACAGGTTTTACTTTATACACCCAAGTCTTTAAGAAAAAAATGTTTTTGTTCTTCACGTATATTTCTCAGTACTAAAACCGTTGGTAAAGTTGGGCTACCCCAGTTTCACTGAATAAAGAGAAAACAACATATAAAATACTTATACATACTATTCCTCGGTTATAACTTACATTATGAACTGCAAGCGTAGAGCTTGTCTTATCATTTTAAACTCCTCGTGAAATAAGTTATATTTAAAATTTAAAAATAATCATGCATGAGTTTAAGACAGACTTTATAAATTTAATTACTTCTGCACAGAAATCTAACTAGTAAAATGAAATAATTATCACTGAATTACTCAACAATTTAAGATATATAATTTATTTACCTCCAGACATGAGTTTACAGCGATAGCACAAATTATAATTTATTTTGCATATAGTTACTGAAGCTCGGCAAAATGCTTGAGTCAACTAAGAACTTTATAAGCTTATTTCCTTCTGCACAGAAATCCTGTCTACTGCAAAATTTGGAGTTAACTGAATGAATAGTCTAACTACTACTTATTAGTCGTTATTCTACCGTGAGGTGTAGAAGGTTACAGGCGAGCGCCAGGACATTCTATCAGCTTATTCACTGGCCTAGTTATTCTAGTCCTCGGTCCTTCAAAATTGTCTAATGTTGTCCTCAAACTAAGGTCGTCCTGGAGGTCTGGATCCCTGGCTCTTTGTTTCCCATGCTTGTCGTGGTAGCCGATCTTCTCCCATTCTGCAGACATGGCCAAACCATCTTAGTTGGGACTGTTCTATTCGTGTATATATATGAAAACGGACTAAGGATCCCACGCTATTACGAAAACCCAAAATAGCGCCGGTCTTCCCCCCCCCCCCTCTCTCTCTCTCTTAACACTTCCCATTAACTTAGACGCTGGCCATAACTGCCAAAAGTGCGTCTTCACACCTACTACGACATGTCTCATTTCTGAGCTATGCAGATTGGCACCTCCTCACACCTCACGCCGAGAAACTTAGCCATAGAAGCGCTCGTGTCATGGACAATGTAGAAAAATGTCTGCTCTCTATGTCAGTCGAGACGAATTCTCACACTATTTCGTTCACGTCCAGGGACTGACATATTACGCAATAAAATGCGTTACTAGTATGAGAAAAGAAACGGCAGAAGTCAGAATGGGAAAGTAATATTTTGTCACAAAAGAACGAATGCGAAAAACAGGAAAATGATAAAAGAGCGATAATAAAGTAGAGGACACGGGTAGAAAAGAAAAGAATATAGAAAATTTATTGATCATAAATCTCTATGCGACACTCACTCACAATTTTAATCTTTCATGAGAACACCCAACTCTGCTCTTGGAAGGTCATAATCAGTAAAATCAAGCTACAACTGTTGAACACTAGGATGTGCACAAGAAGATCTCTATGACCTTTCACTTCCATTACACATCTGTCTCCGCAGATGACCGACGAAGCGGTTACAACTAAGTGATGTGTGGGCACCTCCCGCCAACTAATCACGATACTTCCATTTACTAACCCTCGGAATTTGTTTTTCTATTGTTTATTGTTGAACAGAATCGACGTCACTGCACTCCGGGCAAACCCATAGGTGCTCAGTCTCCCTCAGCAAAAGTCGAAGGGTATGAATGCTAATTGTTCCTGTTGCGCGTTGGTTGCTTACACGCCGGATGCGTCCTCTCATACGTCCATCCCCGCCGGTCTTACGTTTGATGCCAAATTCCAGCAGTCTTAGCCATGATGATTCATCGATTGCAGTGTCATTCTCCAACAGGCGATCATTAACTGCCCTCAGTATTTCTCCCTTATCCATATCCAATGCACCTTCTACTGGTGCTCTTGAAGCTAGTCTATCAGCTCTTTCATTGCCGCGCACCCCTGCATGACCAGGACAGTAGATCCACACCAGTTCCTGAAGATTCGAGCCTGAGTATGTCATCAGCAAAAGTCAACTGCTCGTCCCAATCCAGTTGGCTGAATGGTGGCTACTTTTGCTGTGTAGATAAACTGCACCGGTGATAATGGAGAACCCAGGGGTAATCCCGAGCAAATGCGCATTGCTTCTGATGTCCATGTTCCCAAGCGAAATGCAACTGAAACTCTCAGTTAAGACAGCTGCTATCCATCTAGTTAGCAAAGGGTTAACACCGCAAGCCATTACACAGTTCATTAACGTTTCAAAGTTTACATTGTTTTGAGCATCCCCTAGGTCAATTGCTACAGCAACCGTTTCTCGTTTACCTTGGAATCGCTCGTACACATCATACGCAAATGTTCAGGCATTTTCCCATGTTGCTATCATGGGCCTACAGCTACCCAGGGTATCAAGAAGGATGTGTGAATGTTCGAGGTGGCTAATTACTTGTCTCGTAACTACCTGTTTAAGTAGTTTACCAAAGATATTCTGCAGTGTGATGATTCGATAGCTGCTGAGCAGTGTGGGTTCTTTACCAGATTTAGGAATGGACGTAGGTAACTATGGAGCCTTCTTGCGTTTAGTATGCTGGTGTTGAAATCCCTCATCACATTCAAAATTCCCGCGTCGTCCAGCTGTTTAATGTGCTGATACTAAACACCATCAGGGCCTGGTACGGTGTTTCCACTGGCTTCCAACGTGTGCACAACGTCCTCTTCAGAAATGAGGTCGAAATATAACTCACGTCTTATGTCATTCTCAAAAATACGGTCCTTAATACGGCTGGGCAACTTTATCGCCTTTATCTGTTTGGGCTAAATATCGATCGAATAATGCTCGTCCCTTCTCTCCATTCGTCCTTAGGTCCTTAGGCTTATTCCTGTCGAGCTTTTAATGTTGGGGCTGGGTTGTCTTGTATTTTTCATATTCATTCTTCTGTGTACGGACAAGAATTTATGTAGAGTTTTTTTCAGTGTCCACCTGTGTCATGAAGGCCTCCGATACTGCATCCTTGGCGTCATTTGTCAAGATTTAAAATGTACTGATGGCTTGATTCTTTAATTCATCTTTCTCTTTAACTAGTACATCATTCCTCATATATCTCTTTTGTGCTTTCTGCCATTCAATGGTTGCCCTTTGTTTTTCAACCAACGCTTTCTCCACCGTCTCATTCCACCGAGGTGGTTGGGTGAAAGGTGTTCTATTTGCCCGTTTTCTGGAATTTTGACGCAGTGTATGTATGGGGTTGTTGTTATTTTAAAGGCCTATCAGATAATTGAAGGCCTGTTTCGGTTTCTTGTGTCCCTCCCTTTTGCATTGAGGACAACGCAGGGTAGGTGATCACTGCCCTGTGCCCCTAAAACATCCCAACGTGTCAAGGTGGCAGCAGCACTAGATATAGAAGCCAGATCTATGACACCATCTGTGTCCCCTGGTTTAGTCACCAGTCTTGTCAGGCGGCCATCATTTAAGATAGCAAGGTTCGTATTGAGGAAGGCCCGGCTCAAAGCCATACCCTGTCTATTGTCGGTTCCGTTTCCCCACTCCTGACATCTAGCGTTAAAATCACCAGCAATTAAGCACATTTTGATAGGTTCCTTCGACAATTCCGCTAGGAAAGCTCAGGTACTATCTTCTGGAAGGTGATCTACATGGGCGTATAAATTGAAGATTTGCCACTTCTGACCATCAATATTCAATTCAATTCTATGCAATTCAAGGTCTTCAATGTCATAGACACTGGTATCCAACCACTTATGAGGGAGCTCGTTCTTCACATTAATGGCTTGCCCTCGTCTACCTGCTCTACTTGGATTTGCGTAGCATTTGTAGCCTGGGCAATTAATGCTGATCTGCTATTTTAAGTTTGTTTCTAGCAGCATTAGGATATTGAAATCGTACACCACTTTTTGTATTATAGCCACTCCGACAGTTCCAATAACCTAGAGGTATATACTTAAGCAATAGCAAGCTTTATTCCTGTCTTCTTTTGCCAGCTCTTCTCTTTCTCTCCCACCTCTTCTCTCCCCTACCTCTTCTTCTGCTTTCATTTTTACTCTTGTCATTAACTGAAGTTATCGGTGACAGAGCTCGTTCCCCGTAGCTCCGGTGATGATTCTGGTTTAAAAAGTTTTCCATAATTGTATTTTATTGAAAAATTTCCGGTTCTTGTCCAACATGGCTGACATATTTTAATCGTTGCCAATGCGTAAGAATATTGTTATCATACCACAATCGAAGATGCCCTGACTCCAGTTTCACCAGGCTTATTAGTAGCACTACGTAAAAATTGCATGTGAAAACAACTGTCGACGGCTCCATTACTCTGAAAATATGTGTAGAAACTTCACGTCATCTTTTTTGTGATCTACATAGCCAAGATGGCTGACAGTGTCATTGTGCAGGATTTTTCATAAACATCCCCCCTTCAAGCAGATCCATAAATGACAGACGTTGATTGTTACACAAAAAAGTGTGTCGCTCCCTCACATGAGCCATTAGACTCGCACCAAGTCAGTGACAATACAAAATGCATCAAAGCAGGCTAAAAACTCATATCACAAAAATGTGTCAGACATTTTTTTCCATTTGTAGTATGTAGTCATTGCTTAATGTCATAAAGAATGACCCCAAGTCTAAGGTTATCGAATGTGCCGAGAGACTGAGAGACTGTTGGGTGAGCAGTTTTTAACATTGGCTGTCTGGGTGGCGAGCACGGCGGCACCAGGCAGATGGACTCCCCAAGGGACATCTCTTCTTTGGTATGATGGCTCTACTGCGGTGACCGGATATTTTCACCAATCAACAAAAAATGTTTGTTAAATAAATGAAAGAAGAGTGGAATAGCAGCAGATGAGCTTCATTTGCACCAGATCATCCCCATCTCAGGAGTCTACTCTGTTCAACAGGTGAGGTTCAAAGATGTGTGCAAGAGAGACATGAAGGCATTGGACATAAATTCAGCAACCTGGGAGGATGAAGCTGCCGATCGCACCAAGTGGCGTTGTTCCCTTCGGCGCCACCTCAGATGTGGCGAAAAGAAGCACTCACGGCAAGCAGAAGAGACAAGAAAACGTCGAAAACAGCATCAGGTGAAAAAAAGCAGCTATCACGCGCATTCCCACAGTCAGTTATGACTGAAGGGGCTATTATTATTATTGTTATTATACCAGCTGGAACTTGGGACAATGATGTATCATATGATGACGCATTCCCACAGTCAGTCATGACTGAAGGGGCTACTACTACTACGACCCTGTTCAACTTAATCTTCGGTTATAGTCTCAGGGTATTCATTATAATTTCATGTTCAATGCTGTGTAATATTTACGGCAAAGTTACTAGATTAAAGGATTGAAATCAGGTAGCGTCACACTCCAATCTACCCAGCTATAAATGAGTACCTAACTAATCTCGTGAGTTAGGGAAGCAAAGACAGCCAGGAAGAATACTGGTCCCGCAAGCTCAAAAAGTAGGACCCTGATACAGTGAAGTCTCTAACACTTATGTCAGTAACTGTGATGCAGTTTTGTTGTGTCCTTTTACTTTTCCTTCTGTCCCTCCTACTTTCTCCATTTATTTCTTCATTTTTCGCACATAAACCTGCAACATCGCCGCGCCGTAGATTTGTTGACCTCTGTTCACACTGCGATATTTCACAGCTAATTGACCACCCTTATGGATTAATTATAATCACTTAAGTTAAACCAGATTGACTTCATACGGTAAACGGAAAGTATCGGTGACTTTCTAAGTAATCCTTTCCCGCCAGACACGCATGCCCGTCTAGGGGGCACTGTTCGCTACAAAAGCATTTAGACATTGTGCTGGAGAATGCAAAAGAAAGACCAGATGTTGTCTGTGGGACACGTCTGTGTGCAACGATATGTCGTGGCTTATCCTTCTGGTGACCAGGAAAGAACGGGTGATAATTGGGTGATCACTTCCGTTCGAGACATTGTGTAATTATTACAGAGAAACCCGTCTGGGTAGACAAATTAGCGAGGATACTATCTGCAGACGAGGTTACAATTTCTAATTGAAAGGTTACTTAAGAGGATGGAAGAAGTCGGGCCATATATGGGAGATGAGGTCATGTTTAAATTTTAAAATGATATTTTAAAACACGCGAGGACAGTAAATAACGGACACCCCGACCCAATACATTCTAGCTCATGGATTGGATCATATGAGAGTCAGAAATAAACATTTATTCTGATTGGAAGTTTTGTCGGAAACGCCAGGTGGAAGCGTGGGCAGGAAAACTGCAATATAACCTAGCAAATTCGGAGGCTAAAACACACTGCATTCCAGAATCGTCAAAGTAGACAGCTCGGACTGAAGCTAGGAAAGAACAGAGTTAGGATTCTGACCTTATAGGACCGGACAAAATACGTATCAGAACTCCTTCTGAACACTACAGCAAGGAAGATTTACCTTTTAATATGGAAACCGGACTCCTACAGGACCTACTCACAAAGTCACAGAGGGGTTCTAACTAGAAATAATACCCCTGATGCGTATTCTTTATCAAGTTGACAAGACTATTCTACTGAGCAATATGTCTAGAGGTCCCAATTATTGGGTTTGTGGTACGAATCAAAGAGACCATTTGAGGTATTACTCTACAAAACCAGTTGTCCTACTATTTTGTAGTTCAAAGCTTGTGATCGACAATGGAAACCGACATTCCACGGGTTGTGAAGATACCTGCCTTGACCAGAAGAGGTTATCTCTTGAACTGATCTGGAGACGAGCCCTTGCCACTGAGACGAATTGACGGAAACAGCAGCATCAACACTTCTGCGTTTTGGCAGCTAAGTGGCATTTCTATCAGGTCAAATACAGAAGAACTTTGTTTTTCTTTTCAACATTAAGCTTCTAAAGCTGACATCTTTTCTAGGAAGACGCTTACATTTTATTAATCACCAGCTCTTATTTATTTACATTTGTTCATTCAAAAGTAATTGATCATTAAATTTTGTATATGTTGTTTTATAAATTCATAGTTGATGTATTTATTACAGAGAGAAGTGCACAAGCAGGATTCAGTAATCTATCTCTATATAAAGCCAATAAGAAGAATTTTAGTGTTAATTCAGTTGGGGGCTTATACGAGCTAAAATAAATTATACAATACCTCTTAAAGACGGCGGGCAGATAAAAGTTAACATTGCTAAGACACATTCAGCATTGTTCTTGACTTCTGAAATATCTTGTGAATACTCCCAAGGTAGAAGCATCATCATCCTTGTATCTGCATCTCTGCCAAGAGCAATCTTGTGCGAAGATAGATACCTTGTAAAGAAGACTGCCAATGAAGCATTCATCACATCTACACAGCTATCAAAACCCAACCAAGGAAAACTACAAATTTTGTGAAAACTGGAAAACTATAAATCTCGTGGGGGAAAAAAAGGAAAACTACAAATCTCGTGAAAGAAAAGTGAAAAAGAGAAAAGTGCTGCACTACTTGGTAAAGTAACTCACTAGCTAAAGATAGAAACTCCCTATGAGTTTAACTGTGGCCCCGATAAAGTGACTGCTGAACATCTACTTCAAAGATGCCAAACGTATGTGAAACAGAGAAAGCACATTATGGCCGACACCAGTACCATTTGTGGAAAAGCTCTACAGAGATATAAATAGCCTCAAGCTGACCAGTGCTATTTTTGAAAACATAAAAGTTGACGTCTGAGAGTGTACGAAGAAGAAGAGGATTCACAAAGAAATCTGATTGAAAATTAGACTTGTTTAAACCGGTTCTAATGTTCCGTCTATTTTTAAGCTACTGAGACACTAGAAGAAAATGGCAAGCGATTACATAAGCGTTAATTATTGTCATTATCTGTCTGGATATTTTTTCATCTGCATATAAAAACATGAAGCCATTTATTTCAGGAGTTCGGCACCCATTTAATTAGATAAGCAGCACGATTTCTGTCAAAGATAGGCTAATAATTATTACATACACACACGAATCCGCGCCCACACACACACCAAATGTCACCTTACAATGTGCTAGCCTGGAAAATATGAAGAATAGCAACAAAAAATAGGAGTCTTCAACTCAAATGTCAAGTCAGTCCTATTGTATGACTGAAACGTGGAGAACAACTCAAATGTCAAGTCAGTCCTATTGTATGACTGAAACGTGGAGAACAACTCAAATGTCAAGTCAGTCCTATTGTATGACTGAAACGTGGAGAACAACTCAAATGTCAAGTCAGTCCTATTGTATGACTGAAACGTGGAGAACAACTCAAATGTCAAGTCAATCCTATTGTATGACTGAAACGTGGAGAACAACTCAAATGTCAAGTCAGTCCTATTGTATGACTGAAACGTGGAGAACAACTCAAATGTCAAGTCAGTCCTATTGTATGACTGAAACATGGAGAACAACTCAAATGTCAAGTCAGTCCTACTTTATGGCTCTGAGACATGGAGAATAGCAACACACAAGCAACATCAAGGAGTAACAGACATTCATACATGGGTGCCTGTGTAGAATAGAATAGGATTAAAATGGTATGACAAGATCGCTGATGTAGATCTGATGACAAGATCACTCATGTAGATCTGATGACAAGATCACTGATGTAGATCTGATGACAAGATCACTGATGTAGATCTGATGACAAGATCACTGATGTAGATCTGATGACAAGATCACTGATGTAGATCTGATGACAAGATCACTCATGTAGATCTGATGACAAGATCACTCATGTAGATCTGATGACAAGATCACTGATGTAAATCTGATGACAAGATCACTGATGTAGATCTGATGACAAGATCACTGATGTAGATCTGATGACAAGAACCAGACAAGTGCAAGTGGGACAAGGGAGGAGAAGACGACGCTGGTGGTGGAGTGGACACATACTTGAGAGAACGTGCTGATACCATTACCAGACAGTCCTTGTTTTGGAATGTCCAGGGTTCTTACAGATAGAGGAAGATCAAAGAACACAACAGGAAGTCAAATGGAGACAGAAATTAAAATAATCAGGACAATGTGGAAGCATATGGAACTGATGGCACGTGTCTGTTAAACACGTATCTGTTAAAGGCCTATGCTCTGTGGATGATTGATTGAATCAGTGACTATAAAAAAAAGTCATAATGATAGACTTTTAGTGAAATTATTTTGGTATTGTCACAGATCAAAATAGTGCAGCAGTAATCATCCACTTTTGCCCCTCCCCATCTAGAGTATACTTTTGCTACATGAACGAAGGATTCACCAGTTTAATTAACACAGGGGTCATCTGGCAATCAAGCCCTATGTGAAACAGAGAGCGAAGAGCGGAGCATGGCGTAAAAGATTCTTTAATCAGGGGAACACACAATATTCAGTGAGATGGACCTTGGATTGTAAAACTTTCAAGTGAAAATTGCATAGCTGATTTTCGGCAAGGCGGAGATGATGAAAGTCAAGAGGTGGTAAAATTACCTTTGATTCAAGAAATCGAACAGCAAATTGGCTCGGGTCTGGTAGTGGTGTGACTTTCACATTAAAGAACGATAGTACGGAACATATCAATATATACCATGTCTCTCCGATAGCCATGATCAGTAGCCAGAAATCTATTTGAATTCACTAGCTCGTTATCTTAAGATTTCTCGTGAGTGAAAATTAATAGATTCCGTGGAGTGTTTCATTTTTCTGATTGTGGTAATTTATATACTAGATTTGAAGTGATTTGGTGTGTTTATAGTTTTCAATATATATTTCACTGAGATGTTCTGTGCTAATTAAATAACTTATAGCTAACTTTCCAGCTGTAAAGTAAATTTAATTACTCGTTATTTTTCCAGTAAGAGATGTTTTAAATTGACTAGTACATATATTAAATAACTGTCTACTGACGGCATATATAATTTACTTCTATCCATTTTATGTAATTATTTTAAATGACTAGTGTTCATATCACACGTTAACAGAATGATAGGATAAGCTAGACCCGTGTGTTTTAAATCTAATTTATAACGGAGTAATGAACAGGTCCTAGTTTAATTCGTGTTAGATATGATATTGATAATTTGGTTAAATGTTCATATTTTCTTTCCAAAAATTTAGGCTGATCAAACCTGCATACTAGCGGACTTATGGCCATATGAACTTGAGTTCTTATAGTCTTATAATTGTATAAGCAACCAGAAACTTTATAATATTGTTGAGTCTTCGGGCTATGACCTGTGCGGTCCATTCTTCTTCATTTTATGAGAGAGACCAAACTAGAACAATAATTATAATATTAACTGGACCAGAACTATTACCAGATTTACTTATATATATATATATCTCATCAGCCAACTGTGGCAATATATTGTCAGCAACACTTGTGTAACTTAAACCTAGCGTTTCAGCCACCTGAGGCTAAACAACCTAGGAACTGTATATGTTCTATTTATTCTACATCGGCGATCACCACGCATGAACCTTACTCCAACCAACTGAAGGCATAGATAACTTATTGTATCCAGTACAAATTTAACACCGACTCTAGCGACTCCTGTGAAATTTGCAGTCAGCAACTACGGAGAGTCTGGGGCTGGATTTGGCAAACTTAAATTTGACACTAAATATACATATTACTTATTAGTGTATTTCCTTGGAATGCCTGCGACAACTACTGGGGTAAGTGCATCTGAAAGTGGCCACTGCGTGTATGTGAATTGAATGAACAGAGAAAGAAACTTATGTCTTCTGTTAACATCATATACTTATATGGTTTCTTCTTTTTTATCTCAATAATCTGATTAGTCACGGGATAGTTTACATTAGGAACCTATTCTTTTCCCATACTGACTATTTCATAACTTATTGTTAACCTTTGATCTTTTGGGTTAATTAACTTCTGTTGGGATCGTCCTTTCTTTTCCTTTACCAGAGGGGAGAGCCTATTTGATTAATTTTCATTTTGTCTGTAGACCATAATCTTGTGATGTGTATGCTTACTGTTGTGATCTTTTATTGATAATAAACTTTATTAAACCTTTAGTTATTGTGTCGGTCAACCCTTATCCACTATATGTTATTCATAGTTTGTTTTCACATTTGTGCGTATTTGTCACAGAATTGTGTGCATTTGAGTGTAGTGTAACTTGTATTTTCGTACAAGGAGAGAAAGTGCATCTGATTTAAAAGTTGGTCGTCCAGATAGGTTGGGTTAGATAAATTATTCTATCCAGAGACTGTCCTTTCTCTTACACGATCACCTCGTGATAAAACTATATCTTACCCCTTACTTTCACATTGTCATCACTATCACCTCTGCTCAGACAGGGCTATAAACATCTATTACCTATCTGATAAATCATACACGACAGGTATATATATCAAGCATGTTATTTGTGTGTACGTATGTATGTGAGTGTGTTAGTGTGTATGTATGTATATGTATATATATATATATATATACTCGCACACTAGATCCTAACTGATACTCTCGGAAGCCATAGGCCCATGAAAGTAACATGGGGTAACAAGGCAACTTTTGCTTATGATGTGTACGAGGGATTCCAAGGTAAATGAGAAACGGTTGCTGTAGCAATCGATCTAGAGGATGCTTATAACAGTGTGAACTTTGAAACATTAATGAACTGTGTAATGGCTTGTGGTGTTAACCTTTGGCTAACAAGATGGATAGCAGCTGCCTTAACTGAGAGATCAGTTGCATTTCGCTTGGGAACATGGGCATCGGACCCAGTGTGCATTGGCCCGGGACTACCCCAGGGTTCTCCACTATCACAACTTCATAGTGATAACAAATCTTCCAGATATAACTCTCAACGGACAGAAAAATTGAAAGGCAAGACAAGATGAAATACCTTGGAGGTACATTAGATCTCGTATAAGTACCATGTTGATCACATCATACAGTAATGCAGGAGAGGTCTGGCAGCCCTGAAAATAATGGCTGCTGCGCATCTGGAGCAGAGATTACTATTTCTTCTTTATCAACAGCTAGTCATATCGGTCATTGAGTATAGGCTGGGGATACTCACGCTGTCAGTAACTCAATGTGAACGACTAGAAAGCATTCAAATTGATGGGATGTGTATAGTCTTGGGCTGTACGCGTGATACTCCCACTGTGACAGTGAGGTGCTTGCTTGAAGTGCTGTCGATTAGATCCAGATATGCGATGGCCCAGGCAAAAGCCTGTATGCGACTAACCACAGACAAAAGCCACCCTCTGCAAGGAAACATAGCTGACATCAAGGCAGCAAGAATAAAGAGGGGATGTCATGGATGGCACAGGCAGAAACAACAATCAAGCAGGTGACCACAGTTGAAAATATATTCAAAGGGGAAGAGTGCAGATGAGAACTGGATTAACTACCAGCAAATCATCATCAGCCTTGGCAGAGAGCATAGATTTTGGGGCAATGAGAAAGCGGAAATGGGAATTAATCAACTGATACTTGATCATGCCAAGGATAATGATGCCATTGTATACTGATGTGTCTATGATCCGTGGTGAGAAATCAGGTTGGGGCTTCTCTGCTAGGGTTAAGGGCAGAATCATCGCCGAACATAGCGGGGCTTACAAGATAAGAACTTCCAGCATGAGAATGGAGGTAGAGGCAGCTACAGCAGCCTTAAGGTGGCTAACTGAAACTTCAGTAACAAAGGCAGTTATTGTGTCAGATTCTCAGTCCATGCTTCGAAAGGTTCAAAATGGTTGACTACTGCATGAATGTAAAACCACAATAGAAGCTTCGAATCTCCAGGAGCTGGTGTGGATCTACTGTCCTGGTCATGCAGGGGTACGTGGTAATGAGAGAGCTGACAGACTAGCATCAAGAGCACCCACAAAGGGGAAACTGGATATGGATAAGGGAGAGATACTGAGAACAATTAATGATCACCTGTTAGAGAATGACACTGCAATAGATGAATCATCAAGGTTAAGACTGTTGGAATTTGGCATCAATCGTCAGGCTAGCAGAGATGGACGTATGAGAGGATGCATCCATCATATTTAGCTACAGGAACAGTTAGAATTCACACTCTTCGACATCTACTGAGGGAGACTGAGCACCTATGGGTTTGCCCAGAGTGCAACGATGTTCGACAATAACAATAACTAGCTGTAGTATCCCGGATGTTTTAACAGATATAGTCAGTACATCTTGTCATTGTTACTAAACACATTCAAAAATGCTGTACATACTAAGATCAAATATTTTTAATGAGCATTGAGAACCTGCCCTGGTTAGCACGACTGAAATTGCGGCCTTTTTTCACAATGTGGCATTTCCTTTTGACGTACAAATTGTAAAAAAAAAATAAAAATAAATTTTATTGTGAATTTAACTTGTAGAAATAATTATAGAAGTTTATCTGAAGTACGTCCAATATGCTGATAAAGATTCAAATTATCCGTGGAATTTGATGGGATAAATTAAACGAATTGGAACGGGCGAAATGCAAAATCATAGCGGGCATTATTGACAGAATTCAATAGCGAAATAGTTTAAACGTGTAAAGCAGATTCCGATCAGACGAAACGCAACAGCGTTACACGGGAAATTACCCGAATCAAACAACCAAAACGACCACATGCGTAAACCACACAAACTTGACGACATGTGTAAACCACACAAACTTGACGACATGTGTACACCGCACAAACTTGATGACGTGTAAAGTGTGGTGGTAAAATGTACAGTATATGGACAAACTTATATAAAGTCATCATTTTTTAATGCTGCTTACTCATAATGCAATTACGTCATCACTTTTGTAGACTGAGTGCACCGATTTCAATGTAGCCATCAATATTGCCAATGGGTGATATACTTTTTATGCAATGTGACATCAAGTTTTACCATTTTTAAAAGAAAACAAGTTGACGGCACTCCTGGACCCCTGAAAAAGCTCTGTGCATATTTCATGGCCGTAGCTTCAACCCCCGAACAAACACACAAACACACTTTCGAAAAAAATATACACATACACCCCTATATATATATATATTTTTTATTTATATATATATATATATATATATATATATATATATATATATACACACACACATACATAAATATACACACACACACACACACATATATATATTCAATACCATAATACCCGCCATAAGTAAATCGGTCAGTCGGTCAGCCACATTTTGCACACCGTCATTTGCGCACTTTTTCTGTTTTCGACAGAATACATTAACTTTCAACTACAGCTAAAGGGGTGCAACTGTGGTTGAAAGTTAGACAATAAATGTATTGTTTCCCCTTATATGTACTCTCCCGAAAATAGAACAGTGCGCAAATTGACGGTGTGCATGAACAGTTTGATTATGGAAAGAAGCCAACAACACAATTGATACACAGTACATGAAGTGGAGTTTCGTCAAACTTCAAATGTTGTTCTCAGAGGCAGTAAGTCGATCATGGCTTCTCAGAGGCAGTAAGTCGACCAGGGCAAGATTTTAAAAGATGCACGAACAATTACGAGACATGTTGTCATAAAAGAAATGTTAGTTATTTAGTCAATTTACGGTCCATTAGATCATTATCACTGCTCCACACAACATTCAGGAAGGTTACTCCATGTCTTCATATTTAATACATCCATATAATTTTCACTACAAATATCTAATGACGGTCATCTGCAATGAAATGACCACAGTAGTGATAGTACCATCTGTAATACATGTAACAGAAACAACACACTATAATTAATAACCTGTCAATGTTGACGGGTTATTGCTAGTATATATCTTAAGTGCCCTTTCGCCCTCACCAAGTTGTTATTTTCTTAATCCTGTATTTCACACGGAGTGGCTGGCCTTGGCTTTTGCACGCCACATATGAGAAAAAGTGATGACGATTGTGGTGCTGGTAAGCTAAGCCCGGCACTAGTAGCCTATAGATTGACAATATGTGTACTTCACATATGACTGCGCATATGACTGCAAATGTTGAGCATAAAAACGAGAGGGATTGTTTATATTCGTCCTGTATGGGTCAGAAGTGTTTGCTACCCAGCTTAAGTCTTGGATGGTGTTGAATGGGACGTGTTCATTTGGAATCCACTATGATATAATTATTAATCTATGGATGAATATTAGCTGTGTACTACAATTACGGGATTGCTACAGTGTATTTTGGGAAGATGTTCTGCTTATACTGAGATACTATAATTCATGTCTTACTTGTGGAATAAATGCATGACGTTTACGGAAACTCGTAGTCTCAATGCTTATCGTTGGCTATTTTGACAGCCGTTACTGTTGATGTCACCAGTCATAAACATGTGGCCAATAACACATACTAACCCCTAGATGAACATGAGTAACTCAAGATGCGTTATAACAGTAACAATTGGTTATTACCTGTTATCTGATGGATTCTAGTAAGAAAGAATTAGCATTTCTTAAAAGCTGCTTCACCAACAAATGGTCTACGTCTCTCAAAAAAGCTGTTTCATAGTCCAGACTAGCACGAATTATAGTGGTGGAACATATATGAATACTTACACATTCATCCAGTACAAAGAAACGGATTTGATCCAGGGCTAACTTCCCGGTAGAAATTAAGTCTTCCAATCTTCCAGGAGTGGCCACCACAATGTCAACCTGGAAAATAATACAGGAAAATGTCACACAAGCCAAAATCATTAACTCCTTTTTCACTCCGTATAGAGCATGGCAATGAACAGACAAACAGATGTGTAGTATCTAAAAAGATAGTCATAAAGTAGACAGAAACTGCTGATTGGTCACACTGGCCGAAAGACATTCATCAGGTCAACAGACACGACAGATGTGACAGACAGACGGTATAACAGACAGGTAACAAACATACTCGTACATAATACTTATGTGGGCATAGCAAGATAGAGGTAAAGCTTCTCGTCCACGATGCGACTTGCCTCATGATGTTCCCGAGGGTCTCTGAAGTGACATGGAAAGAATAGTTTACGCGCCTACGTTTGTGATGACCGTTCTCGCTTTTCTCTAGAGAATCGTGTCATTTTCAAAATGGGTTGCCTTTCTCATGGTCTAAATGTCCAAAATCATTTTGCTTAACTCTGTTATTCATTGGCTTTCAACTATTTTAGACTTCTTGATTTCATCTATCGCTTTTTCATAATCTTTCTTTTATACGTTTGTGTTTCGTTTCATGTCTTATTTGTGCATTTTTATGATGTCGTGTTTATTTGTGATTCCTGACGCCATTGTATTCACCTCTTCACCAAATCTGTTGCCGAGATTGTCATAGCAGGGCGTCTTGTTTTGTTATTCCATTGTCTGCTTTGATTTTCGTTGACTGTTGAATTAATTGTCTTTATATTTTTTTGGTTTTTGTATTTTCCTTGCTTTATTATTGCTGTGTTGTTACATTTTATTACATATATACATTAACATGTTTGTAGTGTTCTGTAGTACATTTCTTTCATCATCATCTCAGCCCGTAACCCGTCATGGGTCGTAGGGGTGCCATGGTGGAAGCATCAGCAGACAGGGTCCTCCACTGCTCTCTATCCTCTGCAATGCGTACAAGTGTGGAAAAACCGTGTCCTGCCCATTCTTTGATGTTATCAGCCCAGGATTTTCTCTGCCTTCCTCTTCTCCGTTTACCTTCGACTGTTCCCTGAAGGATCGTTTTCGAAAGGGAGTCATGACGAGTTACATGCCCAAACCAGGCAAGCTTTCGACGTTTCACTATTGACAAAAGTGGTTCTTGGTGGCCTGCATAGGTGTTTATCTTCTCTCTAACATAGACATTTGTTTTGTGCTCTTTATAGCAAATGCGCAAAAATTCTTCTATAACATTTATGCTCGAAAGCCTGAATCCTTCGCTCCGTATCTGCAGTGAGTGTCCAGCCCTCACACCCATACAAGAGAATAGATAATACAAGTGATTTGTATAATTTGATCTTCACAGGAAAACTGATGTTACTTTTCCAGATCACATTCAACTTTGTCATGGCAGCTGAGGCCATCTCAAGTCTTGTCTTGATTTCTTTAATTGATCTTCCATCACTACATATTGAGAACCTGCCCTGGTTAGCACGACTGAAATTGCGGCCTTTTTTCACAATGTGGCATTTTTTTACATTTCTTTAACCTGTCTATATTCCTTGTCCTAGTTACCTATTTGTTTCCTGTGGCTAACAAAGGGTGAAACTCGAAACGTCCAGTGTTTCCCGTGTAGGCCTACCGTTAATTTTGTCAAACTGATTCAATACAGTTTTATTTGTGAATATATATTTATTCTCTTACCAGTTTTACAGCGGCCCTCTTATTTATTTACTTACATTATGGACAGAATAGGAATGTTGCTCTCTCAGGCAGGTCGGAAGATGTGGTTATTAAATTTATATTGTGCATGAGGCAGGCAGCTTCACTAAGTCACAAATAACTTGCTACAGAAACCACAGCTACATCAAAAACTACACAAATTCTCTGGTGCATGCTTCGTGCAAAGGGCAATAGCTGCAGTGGTGAATCCATGTTACCACTGGGTGTAAAATAAATGGAGTGAATACCAAACACAGCAATACTTTTGGCAGTAACAGAACTGGGGTAATTGTGCCGGGATTGTCTCCCTTGCTATGCAGTAGTGGTCATACAACGCCAAACTTAGAGTTTAATTATGAGAGTATTCAAAGGTATCAACCTTCGCTCAAGATTACTCTTGGCATTGATAAAAACAGAAGAATTATGCTTTAATTTAAGGGAGCCTCACGGGATTTTAAAGAAAAGCAAGCATAATTTAGGACCAGAAGGCGCAGCAATAGAGACCGCAGTCAGCGACTCATAGCTTGGCTGCCTGCGTCAGGACCAGCGAATCAGAGCTGGTCAAGACCGTGCTCCACCTCCACGTGGTGGTCCTGGAAACAGTCTGCAGCAGTGCAGGCTGGCTGAGCGAGCACGGATCGCAATGGGAAGGCAAACCCGGTCCTAAAAAATGCCGTGGAGAAGTCGGTTGTGTCGACCGAAAGGTGCAGATATCACAGCTACGTTGTAAACAGACACAATGCAACCACCGTCCTTTTCAGGGCGAACGAGGAAGAAGAAGAAGATCATCTAAGTTGTTATAAACGTATTACTCTCCCGCCCTTCTGTGAGGTAAAATATTTTCACTCGTATTTCTGAGCCCCCAGCTGAAGGTGATTAAGCAAAATCTTAATCTAATTCTCTATCTGGTAATGTATTTAGAACAATATGAGTCATACGAGTGCAGACATACACTTCACTCAATAGTAATTAATCCAACTATAGCTTTACAGTTACAGATAAACAGGTTTAAAATCACTTATAGTTTAACAATGTACAATAAATAAAGTTGTTTATTAAAAAAAAAAAGAAGCGATGTTATTTATCCTCATCGGATGATTTAAACTTTTGACATGTTCTTTGGGTGTGCTGTTATGGTACTTGGCTTCTGGTGTGGGGTCGGTTGTCATCTGCTTCATTCACTGTTAGTTCCAACAGGTGCCTTGGACTGTACTTCTCTACAGTAGTCAAGTCTGGTGGCTGTAGCATGTCTCACGCATTACAGCTGAGGTAACTACAAGGGTTGTCAAGCATCTTTAAGACCTGTCTGATGTTAGTATCTAGTGTCGACTGCTGGCTATTGTACCAAAACCTTGTACCACAAACTGAAAGGAGATAAATATCTCTGCCAAGTATTGGGTCTCCTGACATAGCAATCAAGCGACCTCCGCTTCTATCCACTTCATCTTCGACAGAAATGTTACCCTTCCTGAGCATTAATTTTAATCCCAGTGAGTCTGATGAAATTGCTTTTGGACAGCGGAAATTGACGATTGATATATATATATATATATATATATATATATATATATATATATATATATATATATATATATATATATATATATATATATATATATATATATATATATATATATATATATATATATATATATATATATATATATATACAGTAGAACTCCATTTATCCGAACCCCAATTATCCGAACATCCAATTATCCGAACACTTTTTCCAGAAAAAAAAAAAAAAAATCAGATGCCACAGTCACGTTAGACTAAAATTCTGAATCTTTTGATGCGGCAAACTTCAAATGTGTGCGAACAATTTGTAGAGAATGGGATGTCTAATGGTCGGTCGCTTACGTACAGGAAGTCAGTTAGATCATAAAGTCAGTTAATATCTGGTTTACCAATCCAGTGTACGTGTGCGTTCTAGGTAGAACACTGGCTAAACAGACAGTTCAACTTAAAATAATTGTGTCTGCTACTACAGCAGAATAATTTTGGTGTACAAGTATTTCTCTGTGCGATATGGCATCTTCCAGTAGGCCTAAAGCATATAAAAGGAACCGCAATGTTTTGTCAATTGAAACGAAAACAGAAATTATCAAGAGACTAGGACAAGGTGAAACTGTGTCTTCACTTGCGAGGATTTTCAATGTTGGGAAAGCTACCGTCTCTGACATCAAAAGTAACAAGGATAAAATTATGAGTTTTGCATCGAAATTTGATAGTGAAAATCGGTCGAAGAAACGTAAAACCATGAGAAATGCGAAAGATATGAAATTGGAAGAGGGTTTGTATATATGTTTTGTGCAAAGAAGAAGCAAAGGGGAACCTATCTCTGGTTCTCTGTTGTGTGAAAAGGCACTTCAGTTCAACAATCAACTTGACGGTCCTCCTGACTTTAAGGCTAGCCAGGGATGGTGAAGAAACTTTAAATCTCGTCATGGCATAAGAGAACTGGAGATTCAAGTGGAATCTTTATCTAGCGATGCAACTGCCGCTAAAAATTTTAAAGAAACATTCTTGGCTTTTTTGGAAGAAGAAGGTTATTCACTCGATGATGTGTATAATGCCGATGAGACTGGCTTATACTGGAAATCATTGCCTCAAAAATCACTTGCATCTCAGCGCGAAGCAGCTGCCCCTGGGTTTAAAAAGTGCAAAGAGAGAGTAACAATTTTGGTAGCCGCGAATGCCAGTGGAAGTCATCGTTTACCGGTGCTAATGATCGGCAAAGCCAAAAAACCACGTTGTTTAAAGAATGTGACATGTCTCCCATTGTGTTACAAAGCACAGAAGAGTGCTTGGATGAACAGTGAAATATTTCTTGATTGGTATACAAATCAGTTCATCCCAAATGTAAAGAGGTTGAGAGAACAAGAAAAGAAAACTGGAAAAGTAATTCTTCTACTGGACAATGCACCATCTCATCCAGAGACGGATACATTGAATGCAGTTGATGCAAATTTTAAAGTAATTTTTCTGACTCCCAATGTAACAGCACTGTTTCAACCAATGAATCAGGGTGTTATAGCAAAGCTTAAAAGATGTACAAGAAGGAAGTCCTGCGTCGTTTATTGTTGGCTGAAGATGAAGAAAGTGTGGTGGCGTTTTCCAAAAAGCTTAATTTCAAAGACTGCTGCTATATGTTAGCTGATGCTTGGACCACCCTGTCACAAGATAATCTCAACAAGGCTTGGAATAGATTGCGTGGGAAAAAAGGAGGAAATGAAACTACTGCAGTGGACACAAATGATGATTGTATAAATGAAGTTGTGGAACTGTTTCAAGCAATGCCCGGATTTTCGGACTGTGACAAAGATGATGCACACATGTGGCTAGAAGATGATAATGATTCTGGTTTTCAGTTTTTGAATGACGAAGAAATGTTGTCTTTTGTGCAAGAAGAAAACCAAATACATGTAGTGACCGATGATGAAGACTCCTCAGAAGTACATGATGTACTTGTAGATTATGAAGAAAAACCAAAACGTCGACCAAGTCCTGAAGAGGCCTTTATAGCACTAGAAACAACGATGGCTTGGTACGAGCAAGAAGAAGACAGCTGTCCTACACAGCTTCTGCTGTTGAAGAGAATGCGGGACTTAGCAGCCAAAAGGAGACTATCCAGTTTAGTGCAAAAGAGGATTCCTCATTATTTTAAATAGTGGGCTACATCTGTGCAAGTACATGTATACGTAAGTTGCGCCTGGTTTTGAATCGTTTGTAATGTTATTTTGAAAACATTTCTCTTTCTTAACAAAAATAATTAATACAAGTAGTACATGCACTGCAGTGTAATAACAGATTTTGGTGATACAGTGATCTAATACAGTGTGGGTATTATTATTACAGTACAAGTATGTAAATATGTTTTATAGTGTATTTTCCTTGTGATGGTTAATTATGTTTAGAAATATGTGTACATGTACTCAATACATTATGTAATCCAATTATCCGAACATTTGATTATCCGAACGATGCTCGGTCCCATGGGGTTCGGATAAATGGAGTTCTACTGTGTATATATATATATGAATTTTGGGAGCCGCGCTGGTGTAATGGTTAAGACGTTGCGCTAGCGACCAGGTTTTCAAGGTTCAAGCCCGGGCGCCGACATTTGTAGGAGTGTCATTGACCGGGAATTAGACTGAATAACCTGAACGGCTCCTGCAGATAAACCCTCTGTGGATGGGAAGGAGCGAAGCTCCTGACCGGGTTGGAAGGAAAGTCCACTGTCTCCCCAGCCTCGCAATGACATGTCATTGGGCCAAAAAGGGCTGGAAAGCTCGAGTGCCGCTGGTTAGAGAAAAAAAAAAGAATTTTACTAAAGTGCTTGTACAGAGTGTCCAAAAAGTTACTGTGCACTTGAATATACAGCAGACTAGATTAGCAGTTTTGATGTGAGAGTTGTCCGTTCTACCCTAGGCGTGACCTTGACAACAGACGACAGCAATGTTTTTTTTTTTTTATGTGAGAGTTGTCTGTTCTTCCCTAGGCTTCGCAGTGTTGGCAGTCGCCCAAGCATCAGTGCTTAGCAGCAGTCGGAGTAAAGCGTTGTTGAACTGCAGTCCAGGTTTAATTGTCTTGGCCAAACGACAATGGTGTTGACGATTGAAGAAAGAGTATTCCTGGTATAACATGTGTTTCGTTATGGTAATACATACACGGAGGACGTTCAGCAAAAGTTCGCGCAGCAATTTCCAGATTCAAAAGTTCCTCACCGTATGTCGTGGAATATTCTAATCCACATATATAAATTATCAAGTAAATATAAAGCCTAACCACGATTGGTCGGACTATAAATACTATCTTTCGTTGTCAGGGGAGACGGGGAAGGGTAACATTTTTTCAAACACTTGTCGAAACGGGGCTCATTGGTCAGACTCGCTGATATACACACTTGGGAGCGTTAGTTCGAAACCACTTGTTTAAATAAGCTTGATAAAGCATCAGTGCGTTGAAGCCAGCTTATATTTTGCTAAATAAAAGCCTGGAAGATAAGCAGATGGGAATTTGTGCCAGTTTGTGCCAGAATTCATTGCTAATCAACGTATCTGTATTATTCGTAAGAATTGTGGGACCGTGGTCTTGATGGTAGTGAGCAGCACCTGGTCAGAGCTTTGCTGAATCCTGAGTCGGACAGCATACTCCTTGGTCTTTTTAGCTATCAGTGAGGTGTCTCCTGAACCCAGAGGAGAATTCGAGCAGAGGAATCCTTTCCTGCCGCCATCACGCCAGATAAGCGAATTGGCCAGCTGAGCTCAACATTATGTCCCCTCATCTTGAAATGACTTTGTAAAAATAATATTAAGAGGGGAAATTAATTGTCTTAATATCAGGAACTGAGAACATCTCCAATACTAATTTCCTTAAGACAAACTATTGAAGTCATGATGACAACTACCAACAGAGCTTGAACAAAACAAAACCAGTATTACCTCATACTACTATTACACAACTGACACACATAGGATATTTTTAATAATATATGTCACTACCAGATTCATATTAATACATTCTGTACATAACTTGTAATTAACATTGATTGTGATTCCTGGTTCCTTTGTCTTTGAATCAGGACACACATATGCCTTTATGATAGAAATGAATACATATTGTTATTTGAAAAGTTACGAGTGTCTCCTGTAAGATATTCTCATAGAGTGTTATATGTATGTGAGTGTCACAGTGTTGTCAAGAGTAGTGGATTAAATTAAATTGTTTATCTGTCTGTTGTTGTGACTTACACTTCACCATACTCATACCCTAGACACATAACGTAGCATCACACTATTCCAGAATAATTCTGACTGAGATATAGAGATATGTGGTAGCAAGTAAGGTTATCTATAATACACTACTCTTAATAGATATAGATACCTTCACAGCTGATCTCAGTCAGTACACTAAGTCCCCTATAAATATTTATAACATCCCACTTCACCACACCGTAATGCGGTACGAAATCTGATAGACACGTTTCTTGAAACTGGCAGTGTGCACGATGTACCTCGATCAGGAAGGCCCTCCACTTCAGACGAAACAGTTCTCTATATTCAGGACACCATGCTCCAGAGTCCAAGTAAGTCTGTGAGACGGTTGTCCCAACAGGCCCACGTGTCAAAGAGTACAGCTCACACAATTCTGAAACTGCTGCGTGGTACTGCAACATTGTACGAGGTACTTTACTGCACAGTAAATTTTAGGACACCCTGTATAATAAACATGTACACCATGATATCATCATCATCAAAGAGCCCCTCTTGCCATCACAAGAATAGCTATGCTATGGACCTCCCAAGGAAAGCGAAAGAGAGGCCGACCAAAAACAACTAGGCGGAGACTGTGGACGCCGAGATGCAAAGAATGAACCAGAGCTGGGGCACTGTACGAACGATGGCCGCTGACCAAGCAAAGTGGAAGCAGTTTGTTGCTGCCCTACAAGACGCCACCATGTGTGATGGCCACTGACCACTTTGACAGTTAGCGGCTAAGGATCAAAGAAGAAGAAGAGAAGATATCATCATCGACTCTCTGTGGAGCCTGGGACCACCTCTGCTGTTGGTTCCTTGTAAGGAAACCTGCAAGAAGCAGTCACCAGCTCTTGCAGTGATGCTTAATGTGTCAAGTTATTTGTAGTGACGAGGTTTCTGTAGCAAAATGGGCAAGACACTTTGAAACTGCCACGTAAAGTGCTTTTATGATAAATTATGAATCTCACATCAGTAATTCTGCAAAGGGTAAATGGCAGGTAAAGGGTCATGTTACACGTCCATTGAGGCATATTGGGAATATGTGTTAGACCCATATTTTCTTGACAATCGGCACACTAGGGATGATGTGGTCAGCCTTAACCTTCCCAGAGTTGCTCTGGTATGCAATTCATGAGGCTGAGTTGACCCCGGAACCATCTGCAGTCTGAAAAATCTCACCTCAACTGGGGATCGAACCATAAACCACTGAGCTAGGAAGTCAGTGTACTAACCACTGCACTACGGCAGCTTCTAATTCTGCTATAATTTTATGATTAATGCCCCGGACAGAAACATTATTTTTGAGATTTGAACATAAACTAAAAATAAATGTAATTATGGCAGTGGAAAATCCCTATCTTTAGTAATTGATGAAGAAATCAGGATTTCGTCGGGAAAATCGCACAACAGCAATGAAATCCCACAAAAGTTACAAGTACAAAAGTGTACTCAGGCGTAGACCTCCAAGAAGGAAAGGGTTAGATCTAGGTTGGGTATATTAGCCCGCTCAGATTCAATTCTGGACTCTCAAAATTTCATAGCTGAAAAGACGTCCAGCATACTGACACACGCTTGTCGAAGCCACAGCCCATAGCTGAGGAAAGCAAAGCTGAACTACTTGTGAGCAGACCTGCATACATGATAAGCTCAGATCCATAATACTGTGTCTATCCGAGAGAGTCACAACAATTGTTTCTGATAAGAAGCATAAAGACGGCAGTGTGGGGTTTGAGGACCACCTTTGCAAATTCGCCGGATAGTAGCATTGTTGCTACCCGTCTAGGCGAAATAAGTATCTTGGTCATTAATATCTATGTGTGACAAGAAGTGTCTGCAGTAAAAGGACCTGAATCAGATTCTTCTTCTTCTTCCTCATTCGCCCTGAAAAGGACAGTGGTTGCGTTGTGTCTGTTTACGCCTAAGCTGTGATATCTGCACCTTTCGGTCGACACATCCGACTTCAGCACGGCATTTTTTAAGGACCGGGTTTGCCTTCCCATTGCGATCTGCACTCGCTCAGCCAGACTGCACTGCTGCAGACTGTTTCCAGGACCACCCGTGGAGGTGGAGTGCGGTCTTGACCAGCTCTGGTTCGCTGGTCCTGATGCAAGCAGTACAGCTATGGGTCGCTGACTGCAATCACTATTGCTGCATCTTGGGGTCCCAAAATCAGATAAGTATTCATTACTTTGAAGAAACAAGATCCAGAAGTTACCAAAAGCCCGAATTGATGAACAAAGACATTGACACAATATAATTTTACAGCTTGTTAATTGTGTAAATACATATCTGCAATATTTACCAAACTTCTATTTTAATTAATAAATGAACAGATATATTTTATAAATCGCAGTTGATTTTGTTTAAATTCCAGTTCTGTTTGAAATTTTGTTATTGTGCGGAAATTAAGAGAATTATGTTAGTAATATTTTTAATTGGTAGGTATATAATTAACGAGCTGCATTTCACACCAACTATTAATAAAGACACCCTTGGAGCACAGGATAGGTTTAGCGAGAAGGTAACTTCACAGCTCTCTCTTCTACAGCCACCATCCAGAACTGTGCTATTAACTACCTGGCTTGTCTTGTGCGATCCCTACATCTTGTTCCCCAGCTCCAGTTCTGAGAACTATATCTAATTTTTCTATCTAAAATCCATCTTGCCACAGGTTGCCAGCCTCACATCCAAAGCCAACTGTACATCCACAAGCAAAATATACATGTCAAAATGCAAATATAAATTGACAAAAGGTACATATTACAAATTACCCCGATTTTTCTTCAAGCCAGCACAGACTTTTTGCACAGAAAACCTCCGAATATTGTCGGGCAACTGTTTAAGATTCCGTACCTTTCAGGTGAGTTAGGTGTCTAACAGAGTGGATTCTAGAACTTAAGGCGCAAAGCGATGTCTCTGAGGTTACTCTTCTAATCTTAGAATTCACGTCGTCCTATGACCTGTCCTATATTTTGAGTCTTAACATTCCGTCTATGATTTCTTCTTGAAACTGGAAGTCAGTGAAGTAGTTTTACAACGCTGTAGAATATAAGCGAAGTTTTCACCTACACACCCAGCTTGCTACTTGGAAAAGTCCAATCATGAGCTGTCTATCTTAGCATCTAAAATGCCAAACCAATAGCAAACAAGTGTCTGATTTTGGTAGGGGCCTCCCACTAACCTCATGTAGAATATTACTACATGACAACATAAGATATAAAGGTATTCTCAAAGGAGAAAATGGGTGTGTGAGAGGTGTGACAAGATATGATAAGAAAACCTTGAACGATGAAAGCGAAAACAATGAATACTGGAAGAATTAGCACACGTAAAAGGAATCACAAACCCGAAAAAGAGGACGAATGTATTTTGAGACAATAATCAAACCAATAAGCTGCCTCTTTTGAAAGTCCATCTTTCAGCCTGTCTTAAGCAATCTCACTTCTGAGTTCCCTATTCTGACATACATGTTTTTATGTGTCCTTAACTTACCCCTTTAGCCAGCACATCCGTCTGTTCCTTGGCACTGACACCGCCAATGATGAGCAGTTCTCGAACTTCGGGATTAGAGAGATGCTTCTTGAATTTCTTTATCTGGGTTAGGGTCTGGACAAATAAATAAACAGATTAGATACACAGATAATTAGATATGCAGATTAGATAGAAAGATCGACAGATAGACAGAAGGGAGGACAGACAGATAGATGGATGGGTGGATGAACAGACGGACGGACAGACAGAAGGAAGGACAGACTTGGGAAACCCCATGATAACGTGAATTTGAATATTCATGTTCAACAATTGCTCTTATTGGCATTTCATTCGTCATCCTCAAAGTATAAGACCTCTGATTATAGCAGCTATTAGCCCCATGATAACGCGCGTATTCGTCGCGATCGAATTTATTTGTTGTTACCCGAATAATCGCATTACAACGGGGTTTCCCTGTACTTGCGTGAGGATACTCTAAAAAACGCACTCATGAATAAACACACCCCAAACACCTTATGCGCAAAGACTGTCTTTATTTATATGAACAGTATCCAATACCATAATTTCTGCCGTAAGTACGTCGGTTGGTCGGTCACATCATGCACACCGTCATTTGTGCACTTTTCTATTTTTGAGAGAGTACATTAACTTTCAACCACAGCTAAGGGGCGCAACTGTGGTTGAAAGTTAGACAGTAATTGTATTGTTTCCCTTATATGTACTCTCCCAAAAATAGAAAAGTGCGCAAATAACGGTGTGCATGAACAGTTTGATTATGAAAAGAAGCCAACAACACAATTGATAATCAGTACATGAACTGGAGACAGGAAGGTGCGGAGATGCAGATTAAATCAACAGACAATCAAGATCTTCTGTCCAGTTTCATTCGGGAAATGGATTTAACTCATCATTTTCTTTAAAATAACCTTAAAATGTAAGTTTTTGATTGTTTCTTCAAGACAAAATTATAATTTAAAGTATTGCAGACTTATTATTATGGATCAAAATGATAAGATGGCTGCAATTAAAAACCTGTCAATTTTAACGGGTTATTGCAAGTTCACTAAGACTGTTTTTATTCTTCCTCTTTTTTTACTGGTATGTTCGTCCCTCCCTCCCCTTCCCTCTCTCTCTCCACACAAAATCACTAACATTATATTTCCCTACCTGTTCGGCAAGCTCTCTGGATGGCTGAAAGAAGATAAAAATATCTCACATTAATTGCATGTTTGTTTAGACATGGTATTACTTCACACACATGTTCTACCTAAGATATCTACAGATATATATATATATATATATATATATATATATATATATATATATATATATATATATATATATATATATATATATATATATATATATATATATATATATATATATATATATATATATGCACGAGGGGAAGTCAGTAAGTAGGTCACAAACTGATATGGGATAGCTGAACGTTGTAGTTGGTAGTTTCTAAAGGTGACATTAGGCAGCAGCAACATCCAGTTTGGTGAATACTATAGGTAGCAGACGCTAGGTGTCGCATGCGCATGCGCAGCTCAGATAAAAATGGCGACCGTGCTCGTGGAATGTACAACCAAAGAATAGCGTGCTGTTGTGCGGGGTTTTTTTTGGGGGGGAGGGGGGGGGGGGGGGCAAAAGGACTTCCTGCAAAGGATATTAATAAGGATATGTTTCCTGTTTACGGTGAGAAGTGTTTGTCGCGTAAAGCGGTACATAACTGGGTCGACAAATTTTCTCAAGGACGCTAAAAAATTGCTGATGAAGACTGACCTGGTCATCCTCTTCAGATTGCGACAAAAGCATCTGTGCGGCGGATGGGGGAGATGATTCGAGCTGACAGGCGAGTAACGATAGACAGTGTAGTAACTGCAATAAGATGTTCTCATGGATTAGCCTACAGCATAATGCATGATCATTTGAATTTTCGGAAAGTGTGCTCACGGTGGGTGCCAAGACAACTGACTGAGGAACACAAAATGAACCGAATGGGCCTGTCCTGGCAACATCTCTCTCGGTACGCAGATGGAGAAGACATACTTAACAGGATTGTTACTGGGGACGAATCATGGGTGCATCACTACCAACCCGAATCAAAGCGTGCTTCATTTCAATGGAAACATCCTCCTTCACCTTCTGCCAATAAATTCAAGGTTACGCCATCAGCTGGGAAGGTTATGCTTACAGTGTTTTGGGATTCTCAAGGAGTGCTGTTAATCCATTTCCAGAAGAAAGGTGAGAATGTGAATGCTGCATCGTACTATTAAGTTCTGATGATGCTTCGGGACGCAATTCGAAGAAAACGTCCAGGCCTACTGACTAGAGAAGTACTGCTCCATCACGACAATGTCAGACCACATACGGCTCGATTAACCCAGGAGAAAATTGAACAACTAGGGTGGCAACTTCTTGAATATCCGCCTTACAGCCCCGACTTAGCCCCGAGCGATTTTCACCTGCTTGGTCCACTAAAAACTCACCTTGGCGGCAAACGCGCGGATGACGAAGAGGTTGAATGTGAGGTGCGAATGTGGCTGAGACAGCAGACCAAAGACTTCTATGCTGCAGGTTTTGAGGCACTGATAAAGCGATGGGATAAGTGTATCAATGTTGGTGGAGATTATGTTGAGAAATAAGGGGAAATGTAAGTGCAATAATAAATGGTTTTCAAGTTCGTATCTCATTTAGTTTTTTTTTAAATAGCCATTTGTGCCCTATTTACTGTATATGATAAATGCCATACATGAGTCATATTCAAACACAAACGTATATATTCTATTAAAAATGTGTCATTTACAATCGTTACGCATGACATCGATAAATGTCAAACAACACACTATGATCAATTCTCAACAAATGCCACATGATAACCTACAGAAATAAATATCAACGACGCAGCCACATAATATTCCAAAGTCAGCACTCTACAAATGTCACTCAATAATCTGGGGTATTATACTAAGTCGTTCCTCTTCGACCCTGGGGTGTAGAGGTTTGCCTGAGAGAGCGCCAGAAATCCTATCGGCTGTGTTGGCCTGGTTCCAATCTAATCCTTCAGAGATTGTCTAATGTTGTCCTCCCAGCGGACTCTGAGTCGCCCTGGAGGTGTGGATCCCTGGCTCTTGATTTCCTATACATGTCATGGCAGCCGATTTTCTCCCATTCAGCAGACATGGCCAAACCATCGTAGTTGGGATTGTTCCACTCAGGTCTGCAGGGCACAGCCGGATTAAGCCAAGAAGGGCCTCTAGGCTTTTTGGTGTTTGCCCCCCCCCCCCCCCTTTTCACCTAATAGTCAATAGTTTTTATTTTATTTTTCAAACCCCTTAGAATGGTGATTGTACATACTAGTATTATTAATAGACTGGTTTGTTAGTTTGTGTCCCGAGAGGTTCAGATGTTATTAAATGAAAGATATCCTGGACATAAAGATGTATCAGATGATACCAGGATAGTGCCAGATAAGAGACTGGTCTTATGAGAAATACCCCCTTCTCTGAAAAGAGCAAGGGTGTATCGACAATCAAAGGTAGGGTCAAGCTGTATAAACCTTCAAGTATGATGATAGACTTTCATAAATGGGTGCTTGCGTAGAATAGAGGGATTAAAATGGTATGATAAGGTTACCAACGTGGAACTGATGACAAGAACTAGACAAGTGCCAGTAGAACAAGAGATGAGAAGAAGACGATGCCGATGGATAGGACACACACTGAGGAAACCTGTTGATAGCATTACAAGGCAGTCCTTGTTCTGGAACCCCCAGGGCAAGAGAGGCAGACCAAGAAGCACATGGAGAAGAGAGCTGGAAACAGAGGTGAAAATGATGAGGAGAACGTGGAAAGAACTTGAGATGATGGCACGTGACAGGAGGACTTGGCATGTGTTTGTTGAAGGCCTATGCTCCTTTGGGAGTGGAGGGTTATGAATGAATGTGAATGATGATAGTGTTTGTTACTGAAGGTCTAAGTGCTACCTCTCAAGATCCTCCCTTGAATAATGGATATTAGTTTTGTATTGACTCTGCTAGGGGATTAATTAGTTAATTAAATATGTAATAGATATATATAACCAACAGAACCTTAACTCAATTTAAATAATTAAGTAAGACTGATTATATATCTATTTACAATTTATTGATCCTATACCGTTTCTCTTTTCAGTTAGGAAAATGATAAAGAATTCAAATGTTTTTACAAGATAAAATAAATAAACATGGAATGTCCATTTCCACACTAGTTAAATATGATAAAGTTATATTTCCAATATTAATTATTCATTTCACATTAATATATATATATATATATATATATATATATATATATATATATATATATATATATATATATATATATATATATATATATATATATATATATATATATATATATATATATATACACTCATGGAAAAAAGTAAGTGTGCAACACTTTATAGGGCACTGTGCGTGAGTTCATGGACGAAATGAAATAAAAGTTGGCACACAATGTGGTTGAATATTTAATAAAAGACCAAGTGATCACTTTGATTTTAGTGAAAGTGTCATGAAAGAAAGATAAAATTTAAAGTCAGTGTGGCATCCCCACGAAAAAATGAAATCTTGATTTCAGTACCTGTATGTCCACCTATTCCGCACTGTTCTGCACGACACGGGTCTTAAACCTGGAATGTTCCAGGCAGTCCATGTTGCCTGAATAAACCTGTTACGCAAGTGCATAAGGCGTATGTAACGGTCTTGTGCAGGGGTGGTAACTCGTGATCGGCCACATTTATGGCGATCAGCAGTGGATCCAGTGGATTCAGTTTTGTGGAAACGAGCTTGAATGCGTGATATAGTGTTCTTGTGAACATTGAAATGTTGTGATACAGCTAATATAGTCGCTCCAGCAGCTAACATCCCTATAGCTATTGCTCGCTGTTGTTGGTTCAATCTTGGCATTGTCAAAAAAGATGTTTCTGTTGGATTCTTGGTACTCTCTATTTCAACGATTACGTTTTCACATGCTTGTGATTAGAGCTACACACTTTCCTTCCTTTTATCTGTGATAAATTCTCCCCCTACGGCACTTTTCACGTGATTTATCTTGCACCGTGATTATCTCCCTATGAATAGTGCGATCCAATTGTAATTGCACGGGTAAGTGAACAACACTCACACAGAAATGTGTGCCAACTTGCATTTGAGTTCACCCAAGAAAACACGCACAGTGCCCTGTTGAGTGCTGCACACTTACTTTTTTCCATGAGTATATATATATAGTTATTACTTTCGCTGGACTGTGAAGTTAATACTTAGTTTAATAAAGTCCTTCATAAGTCATCACTCAAACTGTTTTTGTTGTTATTAGTAATTTATTTCTTATTACTAAGTTGCTGGATAGGCTGACTCGTGGTATGGTGTTACCACTTATCTCCAAAAGTGAGAATCATCCACTATAGCCAGGATCACAAAAAGTCTGGATCTCCAGGCTGGCAAACATAGGTTGTCTAGTTCTAGATATAGTGAGAACGTTTGCACCACAGAATCCCTCATAAGTGAATGTCTCGTACAATCTTAGTAATTGCAGGATAAAACCTGTAATATAAATAATCACAACCCTTGTATGGTCCAGCACTATGCTATCCACACACACAATGGATGTAACAAACAGTTTCAGACATGGTGCTAACAGTTGCACAGGACGATTTACCTCAGTACCACTCACAGCCAGTTCAATGTGATTACACTTTCCTTATAAATCCTACGTTAGATCCATTTGTCCATGATCTGCTTCCATACAATGATTTGGTTTAGTATAAACTATTAAGTGACACCTTGATTAATACATGTTAACAAATTTTGTGATCCTTTCTCGTGGTCCTGATCAGTGTGTCTTTCCGTTAGGAAATACTCCTTCAAATACATTATTAAACCTACAGTCGTATTTTTGCCATAATTCTCAAATATTCTACACATTTCCCAATGCTGGCTTTCGTCTCTAAAAGTCAACACAGGCTTGCTTTCAAATGGCAATACACTCGTCCTGTAAGTTTTTTTTTTCTTAACACGCTCAACACACTTACGAACACACCAGTGGATTAATCACAAGAAAATTACACAATTATATACATATATATATTCTTTCTTACCCTCAGGCAATACACATAAGCTGTAACAGGCTGTCAAAAGGTATTTAGGTCTGCTACGCAGATGCAGTGGCAAAAATATTGGACAGCACACTTTTTTGCGGCTCTCTTCTGTACCGCTTAGTGTTTTAAAAAGTTGTGGCTCCAAATCAACCAAGTTCAAGGACTTTTATACCGTCACTCCCCCGTATCGGAGAACACGGCCAAAAACCGGTGTTAGGAATCCAAAAACGAGGCATCTTTTGCCTGCTTGTTCAATGTGCAAAATTTTTAATATTTATTATCTTTCTTAATTCTGAACCGATTTTGATCATTTAAAGTTAGAATTATACTGTGAATTTATCTCTACCGTTCTATCTAATAATTGTTTAGTTAGCAAAATGCATTTAAATCTATGCAGACTTTAACTAACTAAATTTGGGACTACCCTGATGTATACCGTAAAATCTCGCGTATAATACGCACAATTTTTACTCATTTTTGCCTGCTAAAACTGGGGTGCGTATTATACGTAATTTTCGTTATCGAAAGTAACCTACATTGGAAAGTCTGCCAAGTTTTTGTCACAATTTGACAGTAAAAATGGCGCAAAATTGAATGTGTCATGCGTTTTCTTATGTGTTGGACATTGTTGCAAAACGCATTTCACACTCTTGGTCTTCAATCTATTTTGATATTAAGCTTGGTTGTGAAGTTTGTCATTTGATTATTTTGAGCCCTAAAAATGAATTCGAGAAAATGTTGTACTGCAGCAGAAAAGCTCTTAGTGGTAAAATATGCAGAATCTAACGGCAATCGGGCAGCAAGTCGACATTTTTCCATTAACGAGTGCAACATTCGATTATGGCGAAAAAACAAAGAGGCGCTGCAAGTGTTGCCTAGTAAGAAAAAGGCGAATCGTAGGTCACCACCAGACCTTCCAGACCTAGAAAAAAACATTACTGGAGTGGGTAGTGGATAGAAGGCAACAAGGCATCGGTGTTTCATGCATTGAAATCCGACTTAAAGCTCTGGAACCACCAGACCTTCCAGACCTAGAAAAAAACATTATTGGAGTGGGTAGTGGATAGAAGGCAACAAGGCATCGGTGTTTCATGCATTGAAATCCGACTTAAAGCTCTGGAACTTAAAAAATCTCGTACATGCACAACAGCATTTAACGCGTCATATGGATGGGCAGTTCGTTTTATGAAGCGACATGGTCTTTCAGTTCGTCGAAGAACTACTATCGCGCAGCATCTTCCATCTTCTTCCAGTTTTTTTAACAAATGTTTCATAAAATAAAATCTTGAAAAATTATGATGCGTATTATACACGAATTTCCATTTTACCAGAAAATTTTGGGCTAAATCAAGCATGCGTATTATACACGAGTGCGTATTATAAGCGAGATTTTACGGTAGATGTCAATTTAAACGATTTTTCTCTTTAAATGAACTACTATTCGAGGAAGTCTTTGCACCTACCTCTTAAGTAACATCCCCGTTGTTGAATTACCTATACCTTTCCTTTTAAACATCTTTAATCTATAAGAAATTAAATAACTTCGTACTTTCATTTACACAAAATGAAAAAGGAGCGTTTTTTACACATTGAGCGTTTTGTTGTTTGTATCAGTCCGTTTTCCTATAGTATTGCGTGCGGTAAATATGACCGTGGTGTAAGACAAACCAAAACACGACAGTTTGTTAGCACTGCTTACCTCTTCAAGGTGGTTGAAGTAACAAGAAGAGACATGGTACGCAACCAGACGATACGTCAAGGCCTTAAATCCTACCCCCTGCAGACCCAAGTAGAACAGTCCCAATTAAGATGGTTTGGTCATGTCTGCAGATTGGGAGAAGATCGGATACCACGACAAGCATGGGAAACAAAGAGCCAAGGATCCAGACCCCGAGGACGACCCAGAGTCCGCTGGGAGGACAACATTAGACAATCTTTGAAGGATCGAGGACTAGAATGGAACCAGGCCAGGAGGAAGACAGCCGATAGGATAGTCTGGCGCTCTCTCTTCCAAACCTCTACACCTCACGGTAGAAGGGGAACGACTAAGTAAGTAAGTAAGTAAGTAAAAGCCCGTCATAAGACGGGAATTAAATTCAAAAGCACCAATACCTAACGGCAATTTTACTTATTCAAAAGTATTTTTTTTAAACACTGTGCATCATCACAGTACACGAACTACGTAGCAGCAGCGAGGATCCCAATGTGTGTATACGGGATCACACATTCTATAAATATATTTTTGGGCACGTCATTTGCGCATTCTTATTTGGTAAGTGTTACTATTTCCGGGAGAGTACATATAAGGGAAACAATACAATTAATGTCTAACTTTCAAGCAAAGCTGCATCCCTTAGCGTTACGCACTGACAGAAAAAGCTGGGATTTTATATATAGGATTATTTTTTATTAATGTTTATTAGTATCACTAGCAATAAGCATAGAGCTGGCCGTGACTGAAAACAGGAACAGGAAGGAAAACTCCTACGTGATCAAAAGATGGCGTAGATGGCAGGGAGGATAGTGTGATTCGCTTGCATAGCTAGGCGGGGTTGTCGCACGGAAGGTCCATGGTTCAAATCCTGGGTAAGCCACTCATGTCTGTTGTTTTTCTGTTGTCTAGTGTTCTACTTCTTTATTTCCTACGAGTGTCTGATAACATACCTTTATGTTTGTCTCATATTAATTTACTGTTTACAGGCCTCGGGTTTCCCTTCCTTGTGTTATTTTGAATCGCCGCAAATTGCCCCGACGGAATTCAAGGGCTACTTGTACAGTGATATTTGTTTTATTTACGCTACCAGTGTCGCCGAAATGCTGAGAACTTTGATCATTAAGTAATAATCTTCTCGGACGGAATATCCATATAACAGCATCGTCTGCGAGCAACAAATTCTTGATTGAAGCTTTCAGTAATCCCACCAGTACTTTTAAGTCTCGACTACTGAGAAGACTTAATCCTCGTGTTATAGTATAACTAATACAATAAAGGTCTCTCGGTGCCGGATTGGGTCAAAATATATTGTTTTTAAAAAAAAAAGCAATAAGATACACTACAAAGAAAGACTGGGCACAAATGAATTCCTGCTTAACTCAAACAGTACTATAGTGCGTTTCAAAAAGATCGGTCGACGATAGACTTCAAATATCTCCATATTCCTTGCACTGATAAACATGATTTTTTGCATGTGGTCTTATATTTTCAATGTCTCAACGTTTTTATAAAATTCAATGTTGCAGGTAGTGTTCTTTTCTTACAACGGCTAATTCCTTTGATCTTTTTTTATCGAAGTAATATTTTGTCCTGGAAGAAAATAATTTACCGTAAATGACGGAAGTTGCATATTTTCGGCAAAGGCGTCTATACAGTTCGAATGTTAGTGGGGTTTGTTAATTGATTACTACGTGAGGTCCTTTTTTATTTTTTCGAAACATTTGAGAGAATAATAACGCCTATTCGTTGTAAATGTTACTTTTTATACTAAAACGTGAATGGGTGCATAAAGAGGTGAAAGTACTATGTATGTTAAAAATAGTAGTGAAATCGTAGAGATAAAAAGGAAATGAATTGGTTTACATATACACATAGATGGAGGAGAAAACATATAAAACATATAAGGTATTTACACACTGATTCTGAGTCAGACGAGTCTAACATATTGATGACTATTCTCGGCTGAACGAACGACAGTCTTTTAAGACATGGTCTTTTTTTCCAATAGCATCATTTTCCTGCTTTTAAGTTTTATTTTCAGCTGCCACCTGTCCTTCAACTTTTGCCCAAACGAGTTCAACTGGGTTTAAATGTGAATAATAAGGTGGCAGTCTCAAACACATATGATCACGCTATTGAATCAACTTGTCTGTATGGAACATCTTGGTCTTTTGTGATTTCTTAACAAGGGACAGTAATTCAGGTTTCAGAAACCACTCGTTAAATGGAATGTCTTCTTTTCTAAGCCAAATCTTTATAGCATCTTTTGTACTCGAAGATGTCGGGATTTTGTCTTCTTCTGCCACAGCGTTGTGGTATGATGCGTTGTCCATTATCAGACAGGATGGTCTGTCTAGGGATGGAAGAAGAGTATTTTCAATCCACTCTCTAAAAATGTTACCGTTCATCTCGGTACGATAGTCCCGGTTGTCCTATAATTGGAAGTGAAAATAAGTTCAGCATTTCTCACTAGCCCATTATGTCTGCTGCTTGCATGTGCCATTATCAGACGTTGTCCTTTTCCACTGGGTACACATCTTTTAATCGTTCCATCTGATAACTGCCATTTCTTTTCACTTGTGTGGTGTGCATTGATCCAAGTTTCATCCAAATACACAATATTATAATCTTGATTTCGCATTTCCGGTATTTCACGTAAATATTTACTTCTCCTAGATACTAAGTGCGGCTTCTCGCAGATGACGTTTCTTCCACTAGCGTACTTCCTAAACGTAAAGCCAATGCTTCTTAACAGTTCTCCATAATGTTGATTTCGACACATCAATGTCACTGTGTGTTCTCAGCCGAATTTTCAGTTTTCTTAGTGTCACAGTTTCTTTGGAATTGAACATTCTACAAATCTCTCTTCTAATCACATCCCTGTAAAACTATCTACTACTTCCTTTCTTCCTTGCGTCCTGGTATTGATTGAACTGAAAATTCCATTAGCTTTGAGTAATTGATGAAATGAGCGTTTACTTAAACCCAAAGCGTGAATAGTTCTCTTTTCAGGATTTGAGAGACTCCGATAGTTTAACACGCTTAGCTTCTCTGCAGAAATATTTATACATCTTCACTGCCATTGTATGCAGTGTAAGGAACTTGACTTTCATACCCATCGTACCCTAGAATACCGCAAGATACGCCTATGCACTGAAATACACAATCAGTAGAACGGTAACTGAACGCACCGGAAGGATCAATGTAATGTTCAAAACAGTGCGGTAGTGAGCTGAAACACTGGGAAAATCACATGAAATGCGTTCAAGATGTTAAATCGAAATCATCATCATCATGTGACGTATTCTTTCCAGAACGTTGTCTCCATTATAGCTGCTCTGAACGCATCATGATTCTGGGCAAGTCGACCTGCATCAGCCAAAGACAAGTTCAGACTCTCTGTGATGTCCTGGGTCCACCGTCGTCTAGGTCGACCCCTTCCCCTTTTTCCAGGGACCATGCCTTCCATCACTATTTTTTTCCAGACTATTATGTCTTTTTATATGACCGAAAAATTTCAGCTTCCTTATTGCGATGGTATTTAGGAGCCAATGTTCCTGTATGTTTAGTGAGTGCAGTACTTCTCTGTTGGTCTTTTTTTCTGTCCAGGGTATTCTCAACATCCTTCTGTAGCATTTCATTTCGAATGATGTAATCTTTTTTGCAACTGTTTTATTGAGTGTCCAAGTCTCGCAGCCGTATGTTGCTACTGGGAATATAATGCTCTGATCAGTTGTAACTTTGTTTCTTTGCTTGTGCCTTGCCATAGGTTTTTCATCTGTATTAGTTTATGTGAAGCAATTGCAAGTCTTCTTTTAATTTCTACTGCACAGTCGCCAGAGCTGTTGATGATTGATCCTAAGTATTCGAATTCATTAACACTTTCCAGTTCTTCGTTATCAATTTCAATTTCTGGTTTGGTCTTTACTTTGTCTGTTGTCAATACTTTGGTCTTCTTGGTGTTTAGATATAGCTCACAAATATGAAGGGGTAAGCCTTCTCAATATATGGTTGGACTTAGTTCATATGCAAAGTTGCAACAATTACGATCAAGTGGTTGCAGAGATATTGAATATTAAACAGCGGCAAACATTGTGAAACGCACTATAATGTTGTTCAGTCGGACGTTTGATAAAATGACAATAATAGAAATAAGATACACAACAACGACTAGGGTATCTATTTTTTTTTTTCATCAGAAAAATAGTACGTTTTTTTTTTAAACGTAAAAAAGAAGACTAAACAAGAGGACTTATTAGTGTCAATCACTGAATGCAGCGGTTTTCAACTTGTGCGCCGCGGCGCCCTGGGGCGCCATGATTGACGGTCAGGGGCGCCGTGGATGGGCGTGTTTTTTTTTTTTTTTTTCGTATTTAGCTGTAAAGAAAACACAGAACTGTGGGACATTTCATTTTTTGTGTTTGTCAACCTGTGTGACCCCGGAGAAATTTCACTTTTGATGTTGGCCAGCCTTTGAAGTCCCGCTCCTCCGACCCGCCTATCAAATTTCCGCGCATTCACCTCTCGCGACCATAGTAGGTAACAGGGTGACTTTCTGTTTTCAAACGTTTTTGATTGTGTTGTGAGTTTGATATAAACTATGGAAAGATTTTTTAATTTGGTAAGTGTTAGTAACAAGCGAGAACTTTTTGAGGATGACAAAGAAAGTGGTAATGAGGAAAGGAAACGTAAGTATAGAAAATACGACGAAGGTTACTTAGATTTTGGCTTCACGTGCACTCTTGTGAACAATGAAGAGTGTCCACAGTGTGTTTTGTGTTTCAAAGTACTCTCTGTCGAATGTATGATGCCTAGCAAATTGTAGCGCCATTTAGAAAGTGTTCATAAGAATGACGTGGGCAAACCAAGAGAATATTTCTCTAGAAAGCTGAGTCAAATGAAAGAACAAAAATCAGCATTTTCTAAGCAGGCGACAATCTCGAGTAAAGCTCTTCTAGCGTCCTACAACTACAAGGTAGCATACCGGGTAGCAAAATGTAAGAAACCCCATACGATTGCAGAAGAACTCGTTTACCATGTGCTATTGATATGGTGTCCATTATGGTTGGAGAGTCCGTGGGAAAACAGCTTTTGCCCATTCCTTTGTCGGACAGTACAATTATTGACAAAGTTTCGGCCTTAAAAAGAAGATTCTTCTTTGAAAGAGAAAAATCAATGAAGGAGGAGAAATGGACTACTTCCCAGGTTTGCAGCAGTTCATTACAGACAATGAAATATATTTTAGTGCAGATATTGTTTCTATAATTCAAGGACACTTATCTCAACTCAGTGTTCATTTTGAAAAATACTTTCCTGAAAACTGTGCAGGTTTCAGTGGGTTCAAAATCCCTTCAGTAGAGATTCTCCTTAGGACTTTAGTACTGCAGAAGAGGAAGAACTGATAGAACTTTCATCAGACTCTTCACTACAAGCGAAGTTTCCATCCATGGCATTGCCAAAATGTTGGTATTCAGTAAAACAGGAGTTCCCAAGTTTGAGCAAGAGAGCACTGAAGATATTAATTCCTTTTGCAACCTCCTATCTCTGCGAGGCTGGGTTTTCAACAGTGGCTGTCATAAAAACCAAGTTCAGATCAAGACTTGATGTGGAGAAGGAAATGAGGGTAGCTGTATCTCAATTGGTGCCAAGATTTGACAAGCTGTGTTACAACAAGCAAGCTCAAGTTTCACACTGAGGTGACTGGTACTTTATTCATCATATTTTTTTTTTTAGTTTTACTGTACAAGTTTTTTGTTATGGAGATTGAATGATGAGTGCAGTGAATGATTGTCAGACAAAAACTTAAAAAAATGTTAGAAAGAAACTACTTTATCTGTGCTGTTTTCTTTTTTATACCTTTAGCACGCTGGAGGCGGGAGCTCCCGCCTGAGTTTTCCTATGTTCTCCCAGCTGCAGGCGGTTTATCTCGACACTCGGATATCGTCGGCAAACCTGGATTCGAATCTGTGTGCACGTGACTTAACCCCGGATGTTAAAATTGACTCTTCTGTGAAAGAGATTTCACTTTCTTTTCCGGTTTTTATTTTAGTGATGGCTATCCGCGTTTATTTTCTGTGAATTTTTTCAATCGAAATGAATCGGCATCGAACACGCGGCCATTTTCGCTCTAATTTTATTGGATTCTGACGCCGATGCGATGAGGAGGAGATTTTTGTCTTTATAAGCGCTGATATCGGTTCTCAGAATATGTTTGATGGCTGAGATGGAAACGAAAGTAGAATGGAGGGGTATGGACTCTTCGTTTCTTGGTTATTTTTTTTTATTATTTTAAAATTTAAAAAAAAAAATTTTTTTTATTTTTTTAAATATTTTTTTCGTTTTTTTTTTCATCTTTCCTTTCCTCTCTTCCTATCACATCTAACATGTACACAAACAAATTTTATATCATCAGATTCATCATTCATTTATTTATATAAATTCCAAAAATGATAGCAATTGACCAAGAAACACAAAAACTATAGACGTTACAAGTCGCCCACTATAAAATCGTAGGTGTAATTTTTTCACAGATTGTCCAATTGCATTTTTTTTAAAATTACATTTAAAAATTACATTGTTTAAAGGCCTTTCCAAAGCTCTCCTGCTCAAAAAAAGTTAGGCTAAATGTCGAAACATCGCTAGAGTTTTTACCAGTTATCCCACAGGGGAGCCGCAGACAGAATGTAGTTGGTCAGGGGAGCCATGGACTCAAAAAGGTTGAAAACCGCTGACTTAATGCATTACCATAATGACCGCTCTTCTCCTCTCTACAGGTAGTACCACAGCAAATACATCCGCAAGGGAGTGAAGTGTTAAGACTTCATTTTACTAGGTCCAGCATCGAAATGTGAAGGTGAACGGTTCCCTTCCTCGGTCCATTTTACTTCCCTAACTCAAGAGCAAAGTTAGGTACCCATATATAGCTAGGTAGACTGGAGCGTATCGATACCGTGAATCGAATCCTGCACTTTGCCGCAAGAGACCAGTCATTCGATCGCTCCCTATTATAATGACTAGGACTACCTAAAAACATTAGAAAAATATGAATAAAGACAACACAGTGTGATAGCAGTTGTTGTCACCACAATGCCAAAAAACGTCATTCGTTTATATCAATGGTTTCCACAGTGGGCAACACCGCCCCTCCCCTGGGGGCGGTGAGAGGACTCAAGGGGACGATAAGGGAAAATTGGGCGGCAGGGGGACGTTCAGTAGTAAGGGGTTGGTTGAGGATTTCAGAAGCTAAATTCAACAATATTACTCAATGAATTCTAATCGTACGAGGGGCGTTCAGAAAGTAATGCACCACATCGTTTTTCTCAGCTAATAATGAAGATAGAAGCATGACATTTTGCACACTTCAAATATGGTATGTGCCAATTGTGTGCACCAAATTGCACCGCAACTGGCCAAATAATACGGCTGCCCTAAACCGTTGAAATGGAGCGTGTTAGCAACTTGCGTTATAAGCAGCGAATTGTGATAGAATTTCTCGTTGCAGAGAAGGAAACTGTTGTGAATATTCACAAGCGTCTATGTGATGTGTATGGAAGTTTTGCAGTCGACAGGAGTACAGTCAGTCGCTGGGTTCAGAGAATCAAAGAATTAGGAAGTGGAGATACGGAGCTGCTTGATCGGCCGCGCTGTGGACGTCCTGCCACAGCCACCAACGCAGAAATGTTGAAATGCGCTGAGGGCATTATTCTTACTGATAGGCGGAATCACTACTCAACAATTGGCCTTACAGCTGTCAGTCAGCATTGGTAGTGCAAATGCAGTTATAAAAACTCTCGGATTTTCTAAGGTTTGCGCAAGATGGGTTCCTCGAAGTCTCACAAATGACCACCGATTGCAAAGGAAAGCAATTTCTTCTGAATTGTTGGAGCGTTTCAATGCTGATGGAGATAACTTTTTGGCTAAGATCGTTACAGGTGACGAAACCTGGGCCCATCATTTTGAACCTGAGACAAAAAGACAGTCAATGGAGTGGCATCATCCGCAATCACCACGAAGAAAGAAATTCAAGACAATTCCTTCAGCTGGAAAGGTCATGATCACTGTCTTTTGGGACATTGAAGGTGTGATTCTTGTGGACGTTATGCCAAGAGGAGAGACAATCAATTCGCAAGCTTACATTAAGACATTGAAAAAAACTCAATCAACGTTTTCGCAGAGTTCGGCCGCACAAGAATCCAGCAGACCTGCTTCTCCTTCACGACAATGCGCGACCTCACACAAGTCTGGCAACACGGGAAGCAATCACCAAATTGGGTTGGATTGTACTACCCCATCCACCCTATAGTCCCGATTTGGCACCCTCTGATTTTCACCTATTTGGTCCACTTAAAGATGCACTCCGTGGGACAAGGTTTGAAGATGATGAAGGAGTGATTCATGCAGCAAAGAAATGGCTACATGATCAAGACAAAATCTGATACGGGCTAGGAATACATGCACTTGTTTCGCGCTGGCATAAAGCCGTACAAGTTGATGGGGATTATGTTGAATAATACCGATGTTTACATGACATATCCATGTATATTGTGTATAAATTTCATGCTTTGTGAATAAACAGCTCCTGAGAAAAACGATGTGGTGCATTACTTTCTGAACGCCGCTCGTACTAGTTTGCTAAAAACGGATGGAGGACAACGAAGCCCCTGCTGTCCTCCACTCGGTCAACAACGAAGCCCCTGCTGTCCTCCACTCGGTCAACAACGAAGCCCCAGCTGTCCTCCACTCGGTCAACAACGAAGAAAGAGGAACTAACAACAAGAAGGATGTGCTGAGCTCACTAGGATTTAATCAGCAACTTTCGGAAGGTGACAACCAGTGCTAAATAGTGTTTACCAGCTTTATATGGGTGAGTGACTACTGGCAAAGTGTGTCCCAATGTACTTTTCGCTGGAAGCTGGCAAAATTAGATATATGCAGGTGTTTCAAAAAGGACCAACTTTGCTTTGTTGCAGATTTGATTGTCTCGACATTTAGGGGAGCAAGTGATCACGTTATAGCCGCGATACGTTAATAAACAAGAGAAAATTTTCAATACAGCCAAATGTTTAACCATTGGTGCTATTTAAAGATTTTTTTTAAATGTAATGCAGGGAAATTGAGGGGTGTGACGTGTAATGGAAAAGAGCCTATAGTAATCTGACAGCTTATGTTAACTTTATGGCTGCTCTCTGATTTGCTAGCTAAAAACATGCATTATACCAACTGTCTTTTATTTATTCAGCCCATCCTTTTGTCCCCGCTCTCTTTTCTGTAAACACGGGCTAACGCAGTGTTTACAATCTTCGTTGACCTGTCAGTCATAACAGGAAACAAACCACGATTTGCTCTTACTGCGTTCCACTCACCCGAGCTCATCTGTCAATCATATAATACTTGACAAACAGACAGCACGTGAGAAGAGAGAGAACAGACCCCTTTGAAGATTGCTCAGGGAAAATCTAGAAATCCCTAATATCCTCTGATCTTGGAACACGAGCATTCTACAGGGAAACCGCTAGGAGAACAGAAAGTATTTTCATATCGGTCACCGCTCCAGACGAGAACCTCTGGAAGACCGAACCGTAAGCCTTTTATCTTGAATCTCTAGCTTCTGAATTTTTGTCACACATAGCAGTGCGAATTAACGCCATTAGAGATGAAAAGCCATTGAATTATATATACACGACTGTTTCTATAACCCAACCATCAGTAGTCAGTCAGAACTTTGAGAAGAAGTCTAGCGCGTAGTCATAAACCATTTCTTTTGGATTATTGTTTAAAAAGTGATTCGTGGAGATTTTCATTCTGGATTTCTGCAGACCTGATCCCAAGTGGACGAACCAGCGGTCTTTTCCTTTTTCCATTTCATGCTATAAGCGTGTACTAGCCGATGATACTGTATGACTATAAATTATACCACTGGACTTACCAAAATCCAGGATATTATTTTTATCAGCCAACAGTGGCGTATACCTAAAACATTATTATTATTTTTCCCCAACACCTGACAGTTGTAATCCAAGTGGAGTACTAATCTATACACTGTGCAGGACTGGCGATCTGGCAGAGAGTCGGCCGATAGAAAATCCATCATCATAATTTTTAATATTTGTAGAAACCAGATTTTTTAGAAGTATTCCCCTCTCCTAAACGGTAAACACAAAGGATTCTCAGACTATTCAATATTTGTAGTAACCCTGTATCCAGATAGAAGTTCTAGCCCGAGCAGGAAACAAGACTGATTCTCCCCACCCCAACACTGCAAGAGTTGTCGCAACGAAAATATTCAGTTGTAGTTTCTGTATCTAGACTCATATTCCCCTGTGCACCCATCAGAGGAACAGTGCTAGTTTTCTTAGAACAGTGAAGATAACCCTTTATGATTCATATCGTCACCAGGATTCATCGTGGAATTTAACTTATTTGGTGTTCACCTCATTAGGTTTTTTTTTTAATGAACTGGGCCCAATTTGTATCCTCGATAGCTGGGGTGATACATTAGTCAACAGTGTAATAGGGATTATGTTCGTGCAATAAATTTACCAAGGGATACCACAGACCCAAGGGAAGAATACAAATAGGTAAGAGTGTGAGAGGTGGCCACTGAGAGAGAAAGAGCGTGTGATGATTTTATTGTTGCTGGAAACTACTTATTAATTTGGTTGTTTGAATTTTTTATTTACCTTACTTGGTCTTATATTGTACCAATACTGTTATTCTATAACCTAGTGCTGACCTTCAACCTTTGGGCTAATATTCTTTGGGTATGATTTTTTTTTTCCATGTAACGGTGAAGGCGCACCCTGCTTCTTTATTTCCTCTATATGTAAATGATTTTCTTGATATCTTTGGGTAATTGATGTTGTAAACAGTTTAGTGATAATAAACAACAAGAAAACTTAACTTTGTGTGTTGGTCAGACCCATTCCCATTTATCCTTAGTTTTTTCACGCTTGTGTGTCATTGGTGTCACATATTGTTGTGTAAGTGTAGAGTAACCTGTTCTTATTTTAGATAGGGAGGCAAAGACTGTCTTGTAACAAAGCACAGTTGTACGGATAGGCTGGATGAGAGAAACCTACTCACTCCAGAGACATATCTTTCCCTCAACCTACCACCTGTGAAATCTATTTTCTATACATTCTCGTGTATCAGTCAACCTTTACTCTGTACCTAGACTGAGCCCAATAAACCAATTAACCTACCGTACAACAAGGGGAGCCCTGTGATTGTGCTCTGGGTGACCCGAACAAGTCTGGGAAACACTGGTTAATATGAAGACACAGGGAGACGGGCACATACATTCAGATGGAGGCAAGGGCTCGTCCATTTAAGCAAACACACCAACCAGTAATGCAGTTGCTTTTATTTTTATCTCAATTGGGACAATCTTGTTGTCATTTTGCCATATTTTTAATGGAAACCCATAAACTCCACCTGCTGTGTTTCATCAGAAAAAAGAAAGATACAAATGAAAAATAAACAGACAGAAAGAAAGAAAGAAAGAAAGAAAGAAAGAAAGAAAGAAAGAAAGAAAGAAAGAAAGAAAGAAAGAAAGAAAGAAAGAATCTCTCCGTCAAGTTTCATACTTAGAAAAAAATAACGAAAGAAATACAGCAAGAATCTGTCTGCATAGCCATTACATGAAAATAAAATAAACAAAAAATGAATAATCTGTTTGTGAAGTTCATACTTAGAAAGAAAGAAAGAAAGACAGACAGAATCTGTGCGTCTGTTCTGTTTGCCTGCTAAACTTCAAACTTTGACAAAGTCAGGAAATTAAAACAAACATAATCCTGGACTAAGGATGTACGTCATGAAGACTGTCGGCGATGATAGTCTGAGTGGGAAGAGTTTCGGAATAAAATGAACAAATTTCCACCAAGCCTACTCGTGCTGAAGAGTAAACACCAGACTTTAATAGCCCCCACATTTCATGTATTCTGCTGCTGCAGTCCGATTAAGTTCCCGGGGAGGATTTAAAATAATAACATAGTCATATCAACATTATCTTAAGCTCAAGGATTTAGTCATAATGTCTAAGCTTGCGAAAAAAATCAACGGTTACTGAACTTGTTAATAATACAACTGTCTGCCTCGTTTGCCGAGTTACTTTCTTAAAACTTTAAAATATCTTTTGAGTGCTATCATAGAGTTCACGTGACCACTTCAATTGCCGTGCTAGGCGGCGGCGGTGGTGATGATGTCTCTACACAACTTCATGTCTGTAGTTTATCAACTCTATTGTTGACTTCTTTCCATGCCATCATGTCAAATTGTCTAGTATCTTCTGACACTATCGTCATCTGTTCATTTTTCCTTCAATCTTTTCTACTGACACGACGTATTCAAGCCTCCCAGCCAAACTTCTTTCAAACGTCAATAATATGTTTCCTTTCAGCACTGGCCTTTCTCAGGACATTCTCATGACATTTGTTGGCATGTCCATAAGATTTCTTTACATGTTTCTGTGAAACCACATTTCTTTTGCTTCTAGTGTTTTTTTCCTTCTTGTTTATTATTTCTGGACGACTCTTTTCCGTATGTCAAGATTAGTTCTATATAACCGTGAAGAACTCCCTTTTAATTTCCATTGACACAGAATTGTTGCAGAAAATTCTTGTTTTATGGAAAGTTGTATTTACCTGTTCTGAATATTTTGACCCTTTAATCTCATTTGCACTCTCGAGGGTGGGAGAATTACTCCCAATGTAATAATGTAAGTAGCAATTACGTAATGTGTTAAAAAAAACAATAAGATAACAAGGTCGTTTATACTTGGACATGCGTCCTAATATAACCAACGGTCTTTGTGTCTAAACTGGACGGGGCGCGCCTCGCCAAAACTGTATTTTTTCTTTTCATGCGAAAACATGAAAATAAGTGTGTGCATATGTGCGCGCCTGTGTGTGTGTGAGAGACATTAATAATTTGTTATGGATGAAATGTCTGCATTTGTTATGTTCCTTCGTCTGAACGTCCAGAATTCCCAAAAGCTTTCGGGAAAATACAAAAACGGCGAACAATGCACCCGTTCTGTGAGTGAAAGTTATCTTGAACCCCCTAATAGAATCATCCCACGCAGAGGCCAACAATGCATTTTATTTGGATTTCACTGATCTTTTCACAAGTAACCCGTCAAGAAATAATGGATGTTTAATAATTTAGTTTCATACTTTAACATTGTTAAAAAAAAAACCTAAGAACAGAGGACCGAATTTTTTTAAAAAATAATACAAATCGTAAAAGGCAGTATGTAAGACGGGCACTAGTTTGCATTCCTTGATTCAATGTAAAGCCAAGCGATTCCAGCCTTCTTTACACTTTGAAACGAAGGCAGATTCCTGCAATGTTAACTTTTGCCAGGACAATCAACAAAACACAAGGACAATGTGACCGTATGGCCTACTACGTCGCTACAACTATTAGAATTATAGTAAAGTACTTAAGAATGACTAGTTAGTAAAAATAAACACTAGTCAAAAACCAATGACATCATCAGTAATGGCACACATGAACCCATGATATCAGACCTCGTGTGGCTTCCATACAAGTTAGGCCGGAAGACATTTAGAATAGAGAGAACCTAGAACAATGGTTGGTCATACTTACTTAGTAACAATAATTTTAGACTAGAGGTTTCGTAGCTAGTTAGGTTAAAGATTATTTTAACAGTCAGCTAGGCCCCAAGACCAATCATAAGAGAGTTTTCGGTCTATATTCCAATTAGAAATAATTTCATCTCGCAAGCCATAGCACCGACTAGTATATAGACTGATGCATCACAGTAACCAGTTAGACCCTGAGACAGTTATCTCAGTGATTAGATTTAAACCTACATAAGGCGTACTCACTTGAGGTGTGGAGCAACCTGGCGCATCCCTTATTGTGAGAATAAAAGCCTTCGACTCCTACGTTTGTGACAAGTACATAACCGTCCAGACACCTACTACCTACCAGGGCCACCAGCGACCCAGCGCTGACCCCTGCCACGTATTTTATTGTGGTTTTATCCACAACAGTATGTCGAGTTAATTTTTCAAAAGTTTCGAATCGACCTTTTGTTTCGATAGGCTTCCACAGATTTTAGACATTCCTCAGCACGACATCTGTAAGTAATAAGCCTTTTGCCATCGAGGCTAAAGCTGGCAGTATTGCCCCCACCATAAAACACGCCAGGAACTATTTGTATGCAGTCCAATAATTGAAAATGTGCTCAAGATCAAATAACTAAATAAAGAACATTTGATATAAATACTTGGACTCTTCCAATATTATGCAATGAGAATTTTCCTTGACTGTTGGAATTTGGAATTGCTGTTGATAATTGAACCTTCAATCATGGTACTACCAACTACTGTATAAGCATTTACGAGTACTCCCTACTACCTGGGTTTGTCCTCATTTCTGGAAGTAACAACTCTGGTGTATAACCAGTCATCCACAGAAGTATCCCAAGTATAGAGAGTGTAGCGGTTATATCCCTTTGACTAACTCAAGGAAAGTAACAATATTAGGCACCGTCACAACAATCAATTGATCATTTAGATGTGTGCCTACCAGGAGCAGCGCTCACGCGAGAATGAAACCCAGACGATCTTAAAGTATATATTCGTATCTAGATAGTTTATAGTCGGACCCAGATATGAACTACTGGTGCATGCAAATGTGGCACCGATAACATGAAGGCTCAATATTTGTAGCTATCTCCAGAACATATGGACTACAGGGGTAACAGATATGGAAGATACAATCTTGAAACTATGTTGTTGATTGACTGTTGCTTTTTTTTTTTTTTTTACATACTATTTATACCAATAAAACGCCAGACACTTATTCCTTTTGTATGTCATTTACTTAAATAGCACGCCGAGATTTACCATCATAAACGCCCATAGGAACATAACATCACTAGTTGGATGAAAAATCTGAACGAGATGAACTAGCCAAAGCTGTCATGAAATTTTCTTTTAACCAGCTGATGATAGAAATCATAACACCAAATTACAGTCAGAACCAAAGGTTTCCAACCTAGCTTGCATGTATTCTTGTCACAAGATTCCTTCATCATGTACGTTTTAGCATTCTTTGATGTGACGATGCTAGCAGGAACATGAAGCCTCTTATCTCCGTCTGCACCGAGATCTTCAATAAATTTTATTTTAGGAGCATTGTAATTAGTGCGGACGGAAAAAGAAAAACATTATCAACACTTATCTATTTCCGTAAGCTTTCATTGCATATTATAAAATAAATGGAAATCAAAAGTCTGTAAACTACATGTAGCGAGAGGAAAGATTTAATGGTGATGATAATATCCTGGGCAAATAGATGTATCAGATGATACCAGGATAGTGCCAGATAAGAGACTGGTCTTAAGAGAAATACCCCATTCTCCGAAAAGAGTAATGGTGTATCGACATCAAAGGTGTAGTCAAGCTGTATAGGTTCCTAGATGAGATGGTAATGTTCTATCTTAGGCTCCTATTACGCCCCTCTCCAGACTAACCTTAGACAATGACTTTGCTAGGAGTAATTAACTGACCAACAAGAACTATGAACCAAACTTAAATAATTCAATAAAGACTGTTGGTACAATTTATAATTTATTTATGTACAGGATCTTTCTTTGTTCTGTTGGATAATTTTCAAATAAAATCAAATTGATTCAAAATATATATATATAGTTTCACTGTCAAGTAGTTATATTACATTTAAAGTTAATCAACGTTCATCTTCATCTGTTTTCTTGATCTTTGATGAAAACTGTCTTTCCTCTGTGCTGAACTTGAACAATGTTAATATTATTTCACAAGGTATAAAGACTGTTACCATGTTCTTACACCACAATCTTATTTTTCATCATTTCAATGCTCACTTGTATAGAATAAACTCGTAGGTTATCTGTTCCATAGTCCTTAGATTCTTATAATCTGAAGTCTTTAATTTCATTTGTGTAGTATGATCTTATGTAAAGTCAAGTAGCCCCAAACAAGGCTACTTATCTTAGAAATGTTTTTCTAGGCCTGGCCCAGCAATGGAACTGGAAAGAATCCCACAACTGCGGTTCTTCCAAACTTAAAGATGGCACTGTTGAAGACCCTCTGACATTTCAAAAGGGCTCAGAACAACAAGAGCTTCCTCCGGCTGACTTCTTCTTCTTTGATCCTTAGCTGCCGGCCGTCAAAGCAGTCAGTGGCCATTACGCCTGGTGGCGTCTTGTAGGGCAACAACAAATTGATTCCACTTTGCTCGGTCGGTGGCCATCCTTCGTACAGTGCCCCAACTCTGGTTCATTCTTTGCATCTCAGCCTCCACAGTCCTCCGCCAAGTTGTTTTCGGTCGGCCTCTCTTTCGTTTTCCTTCAGGGGTCCATAGCATAGCTGTTCTTGTGATGGCATCGGGGTCTCTTCTGAGGACATGGCCAACCCAGCTCCAGCGTCTGCCAGCTATGATGGTGTGCATGTCCTCTTGCTTGCTCCGAGTAAGCAGATCTTGGTTGGTGATGATATTCGGCCAAAAGATTCTGAGAATTTTTCTTAGGCATGTTGTGTGAAAAGAGGACAATTTCGACATTTCCTTCTCTGTAACTCTCCAGCTCTCCGCGCCATAGAGAAGCACAGAAAGCACACAGCTCTGATATAATCCTAATTTTGTGCTTGTACTGTACTGAGAGGACTTCCAGATGTTGTTTAGACTAAAAAAGGCTGTTCTTGCTTTGTTCATTCTGTTGTTGATGTCTTTGCTTGCTCCGCCGTCTGGTGTTACTATGCATCCTAGGTATGTGAAGGCATCTGTCTGTTCCAGTTGCTGATTCCTTACTGATATGGGCTCAGGGTTGCTCACGTTGAGCGTCATGACCTCTGTCTTCTTTAGGTTGATATTCAAGCCCACCTGCTGGCTATACTTATTAAGTCTATCCGTTTTTTCCTGGATGTGTTGATGTGAATGTGCTAGCAGTGCAATGTCATCTGCATATTCCAGATCTTCCAATGTAGAAAATGTAGTCCATCTTATTCCTCTTGGATTGCCCTCTGTTGTCTGGCGCATCACCCAGTCTATGACTGTTAAAAATAGAGTGGTTGATAAGGGGCATCCCTGTCGTACTCCTGTCTTCACTTCAAAGGTTAGGTTGCTCTGCCCAATGCTGCACGTAAAGTTGGCATAAAGGCTTTTTATGATTGACACTATGCAGCTTGGAATTCCATAAGCCCTCAGTATTTTCCATAAACTGTCCCTATGTATACTGTCAAAAGCCTTTTCAAAATCAACGAAATTAATGTACAACTGTCTTTGCCATTCTGAGCACTGCTCTATAATGTTCCTGAGGGTAAAAATATGATCTACACATCTTCTGTTCTTTCTAAATCCTGCTTGTTCTTTCCTCAGTTTGTGGTCTATTGCTTTTGAGATTCTCTGTATAATTATCCTGCTTAGTATTTTGCTGGGAACTGAGAGAAGAGTTATTCCTCTCCAATTATTGCAGTCTGCAAGATCTCCCTTCTTGGGCAATTTGACAATTATTCTTTTTCTCCACTCTGTTGGTGTTGTCCCTGTTTTCCAGACTTGTGCAAATAGTTCCGGCTGACTTAGGCACGTATAATTTATTAAAGTCTTCAGGGCAGGATATAACCTGAAATATAATATATATATATAACCTACGTAGTATCGCTCACTGACTCTCTATCCAGTCAGGAGGTAAGAAGAGACAGATCAGACAAGATGTGGTTATTCATGAGAATCATAGCAAGTCAAAAATAACATAATTCGTTTAATTAATAGCACACTATTCCAGTAACTCTCTGGTTACAGTTTGTCCATGATTTGCTTCCTTACAATCAGATGGCCTTTTGGAAAATGTTATGTTATAACTCAATTTGTACAGTAAAATAATTTCTTTCATTCTGTCCATCTTCCCAATAGGTTGGTCCCTTCCAGCAAGCTTAACATCTTCAAAATACTTTCCTAAAACTAACATCAATTAAAAGAAGACTTGCAATTGCTTCACATAAGCTAATACAGATGAAAAACCTATGGCAAGGCACAAGCAAAGAAACAAAGTTACAACTGATCAGAGCATGTATATTCCCAGTAGCAACATACGGCTGCGAGACTTGGACACTCAATAAAACAGTTGCAAAAAAGATTACATCATTCGAAATGAAATGCTACAGAAGGATGTTGAGAATACCCTGGACAGAAAAAAAGACCAACAGAGAAGTACTGCACTCACTAAACGTACAGGAACATTGGCTCCTAAATACCATCGCAATAAGGAAGCTGAAATTTTTCGGTCATATAAAAAGACATAATAGTCTGGAAAAAACAGTGATGGAAGGCATGGTCCCTGGAAAAGGGGAAGGGGTCGACCTAGACGACGGTGGACCCAGGACATCACAGAGAGTCTGAACTTGTCTTTGGCTGATGCAGGTCGACTTGCCCAGAATCGTGATGCGTTCAGAGCAGCTGTAATGGAGACAACGTTCTGGAAAGAATACGTCACATGATGAAAACTAACATCACAATCTACACATCCATCTGCTTTCATTTCACAAGAATTACACAGTGATTTCACACATACTTATCAACTTCTATAAGGCACATATTAATAATATAATTATATATACATATGTAAATACATTCTTTCTTACCCTCAAATACATGCAGACCGGCTTTTAATGGCTCTACAGACTGTGTTACCATGCAGATGGCAAAGGAGTCTGGTAGTAGACGATTTCGCTCATGTCTGAAGTTTTGAATTGCGTGGCAAGTGTATTACTATTGGTACCTTCTGCCTTACATAGGTCAAGGTTTCCCGTACGAGAAAGCATCTAGTCCATAGTATTTTGCAGACTGGAAAAAGTGAAAATCTTAGGCGTTCTGTGCTAATATGAAAAACTTGAAATCGTTATAGTTTCTTTATCTCTGAACGGATTTCCTTCATCAAAAGCTTATATTATTCTTAGGACTAGGCTCTATCGATTGCAGTATCTCTCTTATGTAGATTAATCAGACTTTTCACTGGAGCAGCCTAAACATGGCAAAGCACAACATGGTTCATACATCGATGCCTTAAATACACATTCTCTCCGGTTCTACACCACTTCCAGTGAAAATCTAGATATCTGCCAATAGCTAATGATCCCTATTATCGAATAGAGTCCTTCATTACCAACGTATACCGTTATTAACTGCACAGTGCCTTTCGAAAAATTGTCAACATCTAGACTTTCTCGTCTTCCTACTAAAAGGCCTTACAAATGATTAGCATTGCGTGACCCGAGCTGCCGTTTTGATTGGTTGTTTGGTTTCTCGGAATTTCTGTACGGTGTAATGTTTTGAATGAGGTCGAGATAGGATTCAGACTTCATCACACTACAGGTAAATTATCTATCAGTAGTGGTAGACAAACCTGTAATTGTTGCCGAACTGTCTATTAACTACAAGTAAACTGTCTATCATCAGTATAGAACAAACCTATAAATTATAGCTGAATTGTCTTTAAACTACAGGTAGATTGTCTATCATCCGTTGTGGTCAAACCTGTAACTTGCAGCTGAACTGATATAAACTACTACTAAACTGTCTATCCTCTCTGTGGAAAAGCTCAATATCACAAGAACAAGTAATGATAAAAATCACAAATACTTCGACACAACAAGCTTGTATGACTATAGAAACAAATAACACGATAGTAACGAACTTATACCACACAAATAACATGTCAATGACAGACTAAACAAGCTTACGACACAATTAAGTAATACGCCACTGACAGCTTTAACTAACCAACGGCACAATCAAAGAACATGTCACAGCGAAACGAAAATAAGCACAGGCACAAACAACGTGCCAGTGACAGACTTAACTAACCACAGACAAAATTAAATAACACATCACAAGCAGATGTAACTAAAACACAGGCATAATTAAATAACATACGACAGACAGAATTAACTAACCACATGCATAATTAAATAACATATGAAATACAGAATCAACTAACCAAAGGTACAAAAAACATGCCAGTAATATTCTTAACTAACCACAGCCACAAACGACGTGCCAGTGACAGACTTAGTTAATCATTAAATAACGAGACACAGACACTTTAAAAAAAAATTAAATTTTGCTTCGTTTTGGCGAGGTGCGTTCCATTCAACCTGGTCAGTAATATTAGGGTGCATGTCCAAATAACAACGACCTATAGGTCTGGTGAATAGTAATTAGCAATAGTGACATACTTAACTAACTACAGGCACAATTAAATAACGCGTCGCAGACGGACTAACTTAATCACATGCACAATTAAAAAACGCGACACAGATAGACTTAACCAACCAAAGACACAATTAAATAACACGTCACAGACAGACTTAACTAACCAAAGATACAATTAAATAATACGTCACAGACAGACTTAACTAACCAAAGACAGAATTAAATAACGCATCACAGACAGACTTAACTAACCAGACACAATTAAATAACGCATCACAGACAGACTTAACTTACCAAAGACAATTAAATAACATGTCACAGACAGACTTAACAAACCACAGACACAATTAAATAATGTGACACAGACAGACTTGACTAACCATAGACACAAATAACACGTCACAGAAGACAGCTAACCAAAGACACAAATAACGCATCACAGACAGACTTAACTAACCAAAGACACAATTAAATAACACGTCAAAGACAGACTTAACTAACCAAAGACAGAATTAAATAACGCATCACAGACAGACTTAACTAACCAGACACAATTAAATAACGTGTCACAGAAAGACTTAACTAACCAAAGACAATTGAATAACACGTCACAGACAGACTTAACTAACCAAAGACACAATTAAATAGTGTGTCACAGACAGACTTAACTAACCAAAGACACAATTAAATAATGTGTCAGACAGACTTAACTAACCAAAGGACACAATTAAATAACGAGTCACAGGCAGACTTAACTAACCAAGGAAACAATTAAATAGCATGTCACAGACAGACTTAACTAACCAAAGACACAATTAAATAACGCGTCACAGACAGACTTAACTAACCAAAGACACAATTAAATAACGCATCACAGACAGACTTAACTAACCAAAGACACACTTAACTAACCAAAGACATAATTAAATAACGTGTCACAGACAGACTTAACTAACCAAAGACACAATTAAATAATGTGTCACAAACAGACTTAACTAACCAAAGGACATAATTAAATAATGTGTCACAGACAGACTAAACTAACCAAAGACACAATTAAATAACGCGTCACAGACAGACTTAACTAACCAAAGACACAATTAAATAATGTGTCACAAACAGACTTAACTAACCAAAGGATATAATTAAATAATGTGTCACAGACAGACTTAACTAACCAAAGACACAATTAAATAACGCATCACAGGCAGACTTACCTAACCAAAGACACAATTAAATAACGTATCACAAACAGACTTAACTAACCAAAAACACATTAAATAACGCAACACAGAAAGACTTAACTAACCAAATACAAAATTAAATAATGTGACATAGACAGACTTAACTAACCAAAGACACAATTAAATAATGCAACGCAGACAGACTTACTTAACCATAGACACAATTAAATAACACACCACAGACAGACTTAACTAACCAAAGACACAAATAAATAACGTGACACAGACAGACTTAACTAACCAAAGGCACAATTAAATAACACGTCACAGACACACTTAACTAACCAAAGACACAATTAAATAACACAACATAGACAGATTTAACTAACCAAAAACAATTTTAAAATGCAACAGAAAGACAGACTTAACTAACCAAATACACAATTAAATAACGCGTCACCGACAGATTTAACTAACCAAAGACACAAATAAAACGTTACACGCAGACGTAACTAACCAAAGACACAATTAAATAACGTGTCACAGACAGACTTAACTAACCAAAGACACAATTAAATAACATGTCACAGACAGACTTAACTAACAAAAGACACAATTAAATAACGCGTCACAGACAGACTTAACTAAACAAAGACACAATTAAATAATGCATCACAGGCAGACTTAACCAAAGACACAATTAAATAACGCATCACAGACAGGCTTAACAAACCAAAGACACAATTAAATAACGCATCACAGACAGACTTAACTAACCAAAGACACGCTTAACTAACCAAAGACACAATTAAATAATGCAACACAGACAGACTTAACTAACCAAAGACACATATAAATTACGTGACACAGGCAGACTTAACTAACCAAAGACACAATTAAATAATGCAACACAGACAGATTTAACTAACCAAAGACACAAATAAATAATGTGACACAGACAGACTTAACTAACCAAAGGCACAATTAAATAACATGTCACAGACAGACTTAACTAACTAAAGACACAATTAAATAACACGACAGAGACAGGCTTAACTAACCAAAGACAATTAAATAACGCGTCACAGACTTAACTATCGAAAGACACAATTAAATAACGGGACAGACAGACTTAACTAACCAAATACACAATTAAATAACGTGTCACAGACATACTTAACTAACTAAAGACACAATTAAATAACGCGTCACTGACAGATTTAACTAACCAAAGACACAATTAAATAAAACTTTACAGGCAGACTTAACTAACCAAAGACACAATTAAATAACGTGTCACAGACAGATTTAACTAACCAAAGACACAATTAAATAAAACGTTACAGGCAGACTTAACTAACCAAAGACACAATTGAATAACGCGTCACAGACAGACTTAACTAATCAAAGACACAATTAAAAAATGCGTCACAGACAGACTTAACTAACCAAAGACACAAATAACTTGTCACAGACAGACTTAGCTAACCAAAGACACAAATAACCGTCACAAACAGATTTAACTAACGAAAGACACAAATAACACGTCACAGACTTAATTAACCAAAGACACAAATAACCGTCACAAACAGATTTAACTAACGAAAGACACAAATAACACATCACAGACTTAACTAACGAAAGACACAAATAAACGTCACAAACAAATTTAACTAACGAAAGACACATATAACACGTCACAGACTTAATTAACCAAAGACACAAATAACCGTCTCAAACAGATTTAACTAACGAAAGACACAAATAACACGTCACAGACTTAACTAACCAAAGACACAAATAACCGTCACAAACAGATTTAACTAACGAAAGACACAAATAACACATCACAGACTTAACTAACGAAAGACACAAATAAACGTCACAAACAAATTTAACTAACGAAAGACACATATAACACGTCACAGACTTAATTAACCAAAGACACAAATAACCGTCTCAAACAGATTTAACTAACGAAAGACACAAATAACACGTCACAGACTTAACTAACCAAAGACACAAATAACCGTCACAAACAGATTTAACTAACGAAAGACACAAATAACACGTCACAGACTTAACTAACCACAGAAAATTAAAGCCACTGAGAGACATACCTCTATAATAATGGCCTGGGGAGCATTGGGTGCAGGTGGTTTGTTGGTAGGCCCTTGTCCTTAAAATAAGAAAAGAATAGTGAGTGTGTATTAGGTCAATGTTATTGACATAATAAACACAGTGTGATGATGATGAACAATTGTGACTGTATGGCATCCCATCAGCTGTAGGGATCTACTTTCAAAACACTGACCTACCTTGATAAAAGCTATGTCTGTTTTAAGAGTACAGTAGAACTCCATTTATCCGAACCCCAATTATCCGAACATCCAATTATCCGAACACTTTTTCCAGAAAGAAAAAAAATCAATCGCCACCAGTCACGTTAGACTACATTTCTGAATCTTTTCATGCAGCAAGCTTCAAATGTGTGCGAACAATTTGTAGAGGATGGGATGGGCTAATGGTCGGTCGCTTACGTACAGGAAGTCAGTTAGATCATAAAGTCAGTTAATATCTGGTTTACCAATCCAGTGTACATGTGCGTTCTAGGCAGAACACTGGCTAAACAGACAGTTCAACTTAAAATAATTGTGTCTGCTACTACAGCAGAATAATTTTGGTGTACAAGTATTTCTCTGTGCGATATGGTATCTTCCAGTAGGCCTAAAGCATATAAAAGGAACCGCAATGTTTTGTCAATTGAAACGAAAACAGAAATTATCAAGAGACTAGGAAAAGGTGAAACTGTGTCTTCACTTGCGAGGATTTTCAATGTTGGGAAAGCTACCGTCTCTGACATCAAAAGTAAAAAGGATAAAATTATGAGTTTTGCATCGAAATTGGAGAGTGAAAATGGGTCGAAGAAACGTAAAACCATGAGAAATGCGAAATATTTGAAATTGGAAGAGGCTTTGTATATATGGTGTCTGCAAAGAAGAAGCAAATCGGAACCTATCTCTGGCTCTCTATTGTGTGAAAAGGCACTTCAGTTCAACAATCAACTTGACGGTCCTCCTGACTTTAAATCTCGTCATGTCATACGAGAACTGGAGATTCAAGGGGAATCTTTATCTAGCGATGCAACTGCCGCTGAAAATTTTAAAGAAACATTCTTGGCTTTTTTGGAAGAAGAAGGTTATTCACTCGATGATGTGTATAATGCCGATGAGACTGGCTTATACTGGAAATCATTGCCTCAAAAATCACTTGCATCTCAGCGCGAAGCAGCTGCCCCTGGGTTTAAAAAGTGCAAAGAGAGAGTAACAATTTTGGTAGCCGCGAATGCCAGTGGAAGTCATCGTTTACCGGTGCTAATGATCGGCAAAGCCAAAAAACCACGTTGTTTAAAGAATGTGACATGTCTCCCATTGTGCTACAAAGCACTGAAGAGTGCTTGGATGAATAGTGAAATATTTCTTGATTGGTATACAAATCAGTTCATCCCAAATGTGAAGAGGTTGAGAGAACAAGAAAAGAAAACTGGAAAAGTAATTCTTCTACTGGACAATGCACCATCTCATCCAGAGACTGATACATTGAATGCAGTTGATGCAAATTTTAAAGTAATTTTTCTGCCTCCTAATGTAACAGCACTGATTCAACCAATGAATCAGGGTGTTATAGCAAAGCTTAAAAAGATGTACAAGAAGGATGTCCTGCATCGTTTATTGTTGGCTGAAGATGAAGAAAGTGTGGTGGCGTTTTCCAAAAAGCTTAATCTCAAAGACTGCTGCTATATGTTAGCTGATGCTTGGACCACCCTGTCACAAGATAATCTCAACAAGGCTTGGAATAGATTGCTTGGGAAAAAAGGAGGAAATGAAACTACTGCAGTGGACACAAATGATGATTGTATAAATGAAGTTGTGGAACTGTTTCAATGCCCGGATTTTCGGACTGTGACAAAGATGATGCCCACATGTGGCTAGAAGATGATAATGATTCTGGTTTTCAGTTTTTGAATGACGAAGAAATTTTGTCTTTTGTGCAAAAAGAAAACCAAATACATGTAGTGACCGATGACGAAGACTCCTCAGAAGTACATGATTACTTGTAGATTATGAAGAAAACCCAAAACGTCGACCAAGTCCTGAAGAGGCCTTTATAGCACTAGAATCAGCGATGGCTTGGTACGAGCAAGAAGATGACAGCTGTCCTACACAGCTTCTGCTGTTGAAGAGAATGCGGGACTTAGCAACCAAAAGGAGACTATCCAGTTTGGTGCAAAAGAGGATTCCTCATTATTTTAAATAGTGGGCTACATCTGTGCAAGTACATGTATACGTAAGTTGCGCCTGGTTTTGAATCGTTTGTAATGTTATTTTGAAAACATTTCTCTTTCTTAAAATAAAAAAAAATTAATACAAGTAGTACATACACTGCAGTGTAATGACAGATTTTGGTGATATAGTAATCTAATACAGTGTGGGTATTATTATTACAGTACAAGTAAATATGTTTTATAGTGTATTTTCCTTGTGATGGTTAATTATTTTTAGAAATATGTGTACATGTACTCGATACATTATGTAATCCAATTATCCGAACATTTGATTATCCGAACGATGCTCGGTCCCATGGGGTTCGGATAAATGGAGTTCTACTGTACCTGGAATTTGGAATAAATCCTGCCTGTATGTAACTTTTATCACTATCGCACGACCTGCTTCGTGCAATTCCATCATCAGAGCAGTGGAAAATTAGAACTAAATATTTTACCGAAAGTTAACTTCACTTCAAAGAAGAGATCACTTGATGATTACAGAGAAGACTATTGTTTGAAAACACACCCAGGGATCACGATCATGTGTAATTAGACCATTAACAATTCTGTGTTAAAAAATTTATTAAGATTAGCCATCTCATTCGTTAAGTGCAAATCAAGGCTCAAACAGCTAAAAAAAAATAATTTTTAATATTTTAAACACAGGCTTTTAATGCACTAAAGATCCACAAATAATTGTTCACGTAGTTTATAGCTTGCAGTAAAGAAATGTAACATCAAATTGACAAAAAGCGTGGGGCGCTTAAGCTCGTATACTTACTTAGTCGTTCCCCTTCTACCGTGAGGTGTAGAGGTTTGGAAGAGAGAGCGCCAGACTATCCTATCGGCCGTCTTCCTCCTGGCCTAGTTCCATTCTAGTCCTCGGTCCTTCAAAGATTGTCTAATGTTGTCCTCCCAGTGGACTCTGGGTCGTCCTGAGGGTATGGATCCCTGGCTCTTTGTTTCCCATGCTTGTCATGGTAGCCGATCTTCTCCCATTCTGCAGACATGGCCAAACCATCTTAGTTGGGACTGTTCTACTTGGGTCTGCAGGGGGTGGGATTTTAGGCCTTGAAGTATCGTCTGGTTGCGGACCATGTCTCTTCTTGTTACTTCAACCACCTTCCTCAGAAACCTCATTTCTGAGGTTTGGATCTGGCTTTTATGGGTTGTAGTCATTGCCCATGACTCGCATCCATATGTCAAGACTGGGACATAGGTGGAGCAGTATACAGCCATCTTCGTTTTCTTACCAACCTCTCTCTTGCTGAGGAATCCTCGATTTATGGCCTGAAAAAGTCTCACAGCTGCTGCTTTTCGAGTGGTCAACTCTTCTTTGATGCCTCCCTTTCGGTCTATAATAGCTCCGAGATATTTAAAGTGGTCGACCTGCTCCAGGACCTGTTCTCCCAGCTTAATCTGATGTCTTCTTTCTTCTCGTGATATCACCATGGATTTTGTTTTAGAGCTGCTTATGACCATCCCTCTCTTCTCCAGCTCTTCCTTCCAGACTTGCAGGTTGGATTGGAGATGTGCCTCTGATTTAGCAATCAGGGCAACAACATCAGCAAATGCCAGCTCTGAAATACATACCTGTCTCATCTTCCAGTACCCCACTGAATACTTTCTTGTTCTCTCCTTACATGACTTGATAACATCGTCCATGAGGAGTATGAAAAGATAAGGTGACAGGATATCACCTTGTCTTACACCAGTGGTGGTCCTGAATGCTTCTGACTTATGGTTTTCTGTCCTTACATAATTTCTGCAAGACTTGTAGAAGCTCTGTATAGCATGAATCAGAGGTGCTGGAATGTTCTTCCTTGCCAAACAGTCCCAAAGTTTGCTCCAGGGGACCCTGTCAAATGCCTTTTCCAGATCTATGAAACAAAGATGGATCTCACTCTTATACTCAAGGGCCTTTTCACTCAGCTGTCTGGGTGTGACGATTAGGTCTTGAGTACTTCGGTTTGCTCGGAATCCGCACTGGACCTCATCCAATTGTGGCTCAGCTAGATGTCGGAGTCTCTGCTCTAGGATTCTAGAGTAGATTTTACCAGGGACACTGAGAAGGGATATGCCTCTATGGTTTCCACACTGTCGATTGTCACCCTTTTTGAAAATTGGTGTTATGATGACAATCTCCCAGTCCTTTGGTATGGTCTTGTTGCACCACGCTGCCTGTAGGACCCTTAAGAGTAATAGGTCGCCTGATGCTCCCATGTACTTAACCATTTCTGGTGTTATACCATCATGCGCTGCTGCTTTGCCCATCTTGATTTTCTCCAGTGCTGCCTTCAGTTCTTCCATCTTTATGTCATCTTCATCACCATTTGTTTCCTCTTCTGTGCTAGTGGTTATCATTTCTGATGCTTGACCTTGCTCACCATCAAGGAGTTCTGAGAAATATTCTTTCCATCTTTCCATTATTTCCTTCGGGGCAGTAAGCAATTTGCCTTGCTTGTCCTTTATAAATTTAAGAGGGCATTGTGTTTCCTTCCTTGTGTTCTTTAGGGTCTTATAGAACAATTTCTGGTTTACTTGCGCATCTTTATCTAGCTTTTCTCCAAATTCTTCCCAGGACTTCTGTTTTGCTGCTAGCACCTTGTTCTTTGCTTCTGTTCTGAGTATCACATATTCTCTATATTTCTCTATTTGTCCTGCTGTGTTTTTAGCTCCTATGTATTGTTTCCATGCCATTTTCTTCTCTCTTATTTTCTCTTTGACTTCCTCTGTCCACCAAGGTGTCCTCTTTCTCTTGTTCCCAAGTCGGACTTCACCACATGCTTCTGCAGCAGTTGTCTTTATGATGTCCTTGAATTTAAGCCACAGGGTGTCCAATTCGTCAGGTTGTTCTTCTGTGTTTCTCACCGCTGTAGCAATAAGCCCCTGATATCTGGTCTTAATTTCTGGCTCTCTCAGCTTGTAGGTCTTAATGCTCATTTTTTCCGTTCGTTTACTTGGTTTCTTGCGTGATGCTCGGCAGTTCCTAGGCTGAGCAACTCTTTCAGTTGTTCTTTCGATTGTGAGCAGGTAGTGATCACTTCCAATCTCTGGCCCCCTCCAGACTCTAGAATCCCGGACATATTTGAATGAGCTCCTCCTAACAATGGCATAGTCGATCACTGACTTCTCATTCTTTGTTGGTTCACACCGAATGTATGCATGTATGCGCTTATGGGGGAACTTTGTGTTGGTAATGATCAGATTCTGCTCGCTGCAGAATCTAAGGAGTCGCTTTCCATTGTCATTGAGAGTATCTTCTCCATATCTTCCGATAACTCCACCCCATCTAGCATGATCATTTCCAATTCTGGCATTGAAATCTCCGAGCATGATAATTTCATCTAGGCAGTCATCCACTGTCCTTTGAAGCAGCTCGAAGAATTCCTCCTTGACCTCTGCTCTCTCATCCTCATTTGGCCCGTACACTATGACCAGGTTGACTATGGTTTCTCCTTCTTTTAGTTTTACAACCATACAAAGTTCCATCCCTTGATACTATCTTTCTGGTTTTTGGCCACAATGCAACCCACGCCCCCTTTAGCTCTTTTAGATGTGGGTACACCACTGTAGAGCAGCGTGTTGCCATCGAGATCCATGACTCCTTGTCCCTTTTTCTTTGTTTCCGTAATAGCCAGGATTTCTAGTTTTGCTTTCCTCATCTCTTCCACCAGCTCCTCTTCTTTCCCATTTATACTTCTTGTGTTCCAAGTTCCATAAGTCGTAGTCCATTCCAGTTCGTCGCCTTTAGAATCAGTCCGGTTTTCTCTCTTGTATTTCGTGTAATCATGTTTTAAAGCAAACAGGTGATTGGCCTGTTGTGCCTTTGCATGGTGGAGGGGCTGCCTTCTTATGGCCTACATGCAGGCCGCCCTCATCCTTTTTCATCCGGGCTTGGGACCGGCCTAGGCGGAGTTTTAAGCTCTTATCATATATTTTATTCATAAGTGTCTAATGAAGTATAAAGCAGAAGTTAATTTCATGTAGAATCAGCGCCCCAGGCTTTTTGTCACTTTGATGTTACATTTTTTTACTGCAAGCTATAAACTCCGTGAAAAATTATTTGTGGCTTTTTTGTGCATTAAAAGCCTGTGTTTAAAATATTTTTGTTATATTTTTTTATTTTCTTCTTTTTAGTGTTTTTTTTTTAAAGTCAAATGTAATTGATCCGCTAATGACATTATCAGTTTGCGATAAACGAGTCCAGAGCACAGGATGCGGATTTCATTATTCAGTATACTAAACGGAAAGCTAAAAAAAAAAAAAAAAAAATTTTAATTTTGATAAGAGTTGTAAACTAAATTTTTTTTTTTAATGTAGTTGTCAGCTGCGTGTATGTCTGTGCACGCGCGTGCGATAGCGTGTGTTTGTGGAGGGGGAGGGAGGAGAAGTTTCAATATTTCTCTCAAGAAAGACAATTTTGTTGGAAAGAATACACCTAGATTATTTGCAGTTATCGCCCATTTCACTGATGAAACAATACAAACAAACAAAATTAATATTAAGTTTATTTTTACAACTGATTATTGTATTGTCATCGGGAATACACAACTATGCCAAGTTTCAGACCTATTGCTCATCTGGAAGTGATCAAAAAATCGATTGCAAGATTTGAAGGTGACATACGTTGCAAGTTAAAGAAAAACCTGTAATAAAAATGTTAATTAGTGAAAACAGACAGCTGACGAATCAATTGAATTTTAGCATGCTAACAAGCTTTCTCATATTTAACAAACGTTAAAAACAGAGAAGGAAATTGTCTGCTGCCTGTCGGTGAAGATCTGGCAGTGTGCTTGTCAAAAACTTGGCCAACAGTTCCACTTTGAGCAAACAGGCATAAACTCAATTTTACACCGAAAACTGTACTCTGACGCCTGTCAATTTACACTCGGGATATGAAATAAATATTCTAAGGGTTCCCCAGATAACAAAAGTTTGCAAACATACATTTATAATCATATGTCTTCTGCTATATAAATTAGAAGGAGCAAGATTTCTGCAAATCCCGCTCTATTATTATTACATTATCTAGCACTGAAAGAGGCTGTGAAATTAGATCGTACTACTAAACTGAGCGCTCAAAATAGAATACCTTACTGCCCTGAGATCATTTAAGATGTTGCTTTGACTGTCATAGCGTTACCACCGACTCAAGTCACTGTGGGACGTTTGTTTCTGCCATCAGAATAATCAAATCAGATTTGAGAGCGGCAAACAAGCCAGGCCTATTACAAGCGATCCTTTTTTAAGAACCAATTCAATTTAAATAAAAAGTATCGTATTTGAAAATAATTTTTGAATTTTTCTTTTGTACTATTGTATAAATGAATGAATAGCTAAAAATGTAATATACGAAAGCCACGCAGATATTTATTCACGCATATACCATACTTACACATTTAACTCCATAGAAATGCATAATTTTATGCCATATGACAAGTTGTAAAACAAAAAACTATAGTCGGGAGTCGGATTTCTAAAATTTCAGGAGTCTGAATCGGAAAATATTTTGACAGACTCCATAACCCAGATGAAACGTAGAGATATCTTTGAAAACCGAACAACAAAATCAAGACGACAATCATTATTTTTCATTTGCGTTCCGTTTGCAGCATGAATCCGCCACTGTAGATCGTCCCCTTGCAGGAAGCCTGTACAGGCGATCACATGCTCTTTCAGTGGTGGGTTCTGTAGCAATTTGTTTGACATTATGAGCATGCCAACTGCATGTACAACCTCATGTTGGTTGGCTTGTTGTAAAGTTTCTTTTCTTCATTCCACTCTGTAAAGTGTCAGTCTGTATGCTCTGTAAGGAAGAGTGGCGTGTTGTTGAGATCAGGCATGCTCCAGTCTACCCAGCTGTAAATGGGTAACTCACCCTAGTCCTGAGTTAGGGAAGGCAAAGGCTCCAGGGGAAGCAGGCCCTAAACTTGGTCACTCCAACCGACGCAGGATGGTGTATGTATGAAGTAGAAGTGTAGAGTGTGATTACCGCGAATGGTGTACTGTTCGTGTGCTGACCAATATAACCACTCATACACATGTGTCTACAAGGCACCAATGCAGACTGCTGGAATCTTTGTTTACTCAATTTATTCAGACGTACACACTGGGACATACGAGTACATCATGGTATGTTGACATATCAATTTGTAGGTATACATAGCAGATCTGAAGTCATGACACATTCAGAAATAATGGGCAGTACATCAAAAGTTCAATGTCATGATATATTATGGCCGCATCCCCTTATCTGACTAAACGCGTCAGTGAAGGCAGATCGGTAAATAACCAAGGTTACTTGACGTCCATAGTTTGTAGCATATATTATGAAACCACGAAAGAGGGGGTTTCTAGCAAGATTGAGATCTCCCTGTCACTGTCCGATAATAGGATAAATAATCTGTTCTCTTGGCAGTGATCAAAACATATGATGACCGAAATCTAACATGGCCGCCTCCCTGAGTTGTCGTTCACTCATTCATAGGAAGGAGAATATAAGCCAGAGTTAATTTATAATGGGTATATAACTGATTTCATAAATGTTTCCATACAGCTCTACGATGATCAGGTTAATTCACGTAGCCATAACCGCTGTAGGAAAGTCTGTCATCTTTGTCGATACAAAACACGACCCTAGCGATACGAAGCACAATGTTCCATCTAGGTCGAATCGACATGAGATCATCAAAATAGGGTCTGGCAGTACATGGAGTCCGAATTATACATTGTACCGTACCTTAGGAGAGTCTCTAACATAAACTATAGTAGAGATACCATCTCCTTTAGAAGAAAACCACTTCCTGAATTATATTTCCTTAACAATCTACCAGCCCTTTGAAAAGTGCGTACCAGCCATTATCACGGCACATCGGAACTCATCACGATTGTCAAGACAACTCATACTTCCGCTAGACCGGAATAATAAGAATCTAGTCCCTCCTACCCATCCAAAATATACAATATAGGACTGATTCTACTTGTACTAATAATATGTAATACATATGAATTCAGGCCATAAACACAATAAGCAAATTAATATATTTTCTGGCCCTAAAAAATAAGTACAAACGTAAGCGCAATATCCTTGCGCCGGATCAATATCCAGAACGATTACTCCTATAATCAAAAGTGTGAATCAAACATGGATTCTCTCGCTTTTACCATAGACAGCATTTTCATACACAAATGAATGAATGTCTATATTTTTTTCATATTAAATAGCCATATCGATTTTTGTAATATGTGCGTCAAAATATGCACGCAACAGATTACCACACCCCTCGGGAAAAAAAAAATGGTACATTTTTTTTTTTTGAAATCCATCTAGGAGCAACATACAATAGGCTCACAACGCACCAATACAATGCGCAGATGATAAGCATAAGTTTTATGACCTTAGAGAAAGTACTTCTCTAAGTATAAATATTTCCAGAGAGGTGTCACCAACGCATACTACAATATTAGCAATGACCCAATTTCCACATTAGTTTATACATAAATTTCATCTAAGATATCTTAACATCATGATCATCAAAGACGAAAAAACATTGAAAGATCAGCGGTGAATAAATATCAATGAACCGCTAAGTAGTGTTACAATCAATATATGATATATTACATATGTGTACACATTTCAACATAGAAACAACTGTATCAAAGTTGTATAACAGTTATGAATCATGTGGGCATCTAGACAAAATATCTGCCATCACATTTTCTGACCCACGGATAGCTCGCACCGAAAAATGAAATGGCTGTAGAGCAATCGCGTATCGCGTTGATCTCGCGCTCTTCAGATTTTTACTCTGAATAGCCGTAAGAGCTTTCTGGTCAGTTTCCACAATGAAATGCGCGCCCAGAAGAAATCTTTGCAGTTTAAGGATTGACCAAACCATAGCCAATAATTCACGGTCTAGGACTGAGTAATTCTTCTCTGCAGCATTTAATTTCCGAGAAATATACATCACAGGATGCAGAGTTCCAGAGTACTCTTGCATTAGTGCAGCTCCAATCCTGGTGGATGAAGCGTCACTACGAAGAATAAATGTCTTATCCTTAGAAGGCAATACTAGGATAGGTGAAGTAGAAAACATAGTTTTAACCTTATCCAAAGAGGATTGACATTCTTGAGTCCAATGGACTACATTAGGAGACTGATGCGTGATGCCATATGATGATGGATGGTATCCGCATGTCTGGTTTTGTGTAGTGTGTAGATGTGTTCAGTCAAAACAATGTTCATACAACAATAACAGGGCAATCCACATAGGACGTCAGTAAACTCACGACGTATAAAGTCAATGAGTCTTGAAACAGCCGTTGACGTTTTTCTTCATTATTTATTGTGGACGCCACAGTGACAAAATGGTTACGCAAATGTGTAGGCACATCAAACAGTCATTATCACAGCAACATTCAATACAGCAATAGACGGTAGACAGCATTACAATGATGAGTCAGATGCATGTTATATTTCATAGTGCTGTAAATTTAGTCAGGTGGAAAACTCCATCCTTTTCTATAACAGCCAGGAGATAACCAGATGTATGAGATCAGTTCACTCTCCTTAGTTTGACTTCAGCAAGACAGACACGTCTGCCGAAGTATAAATAATGTCCACAAAAATATCCTCTAGATAATAAAGGTTTTCCAAACCTGGTTCATTTAACAAAGTAGCAAGTAATGGTCCTTGGTACCTGCATCAACCGATGCAGTACAATGCAGCGACATGTGAGCTAGGAAAACATCTCGTGACGACGACTTTCGCAGACAGGCTATGAATCGAAATCGCTCACGACCCAAAATCAATAGAGTTAATGAAAGAGTCAATTTACCTTGCTTTCATGAAATACACAGAAATATCACGCCTCCCGACATGTGGGAAACACTAGAGGTATTATCTCGAATAAACGAAATATCCATTAAGAGGACTACACATCCCTGACAGAACAAAAAATAGCGGAGATCCCCTCTTCAACGAGGCATCTCTTTCGCCATTCCAAATCGCTCACTCCACTAGTCGTGGGCGGAAACCGATCGACCAAACAACAAGACAAGTCATGCGCAGTCCAGCGCAAAAATGACCACAGCTCAAACTTAACTGCATTCGATACCAACGCGAGAAGACAAATGCTTACCGAGAAAAGTGACTATAAATTCCAAGCAGTTGTTGCCCTTGCGTTATAAAACAGACATTGAAACAAAACGATGTTGCGAGAATTTATCACGCAACATATCACCACCTCCTCCCGATAAAAAAAAAAATGTGGAACATATTTTTTTTTTCAATATCAAAGAGCAAGCGATAAGCGGCTCAAAACGCACGAATTATGCGCTGATAATTAATTAAATTGCCAAACAATAGGCTAATTATAGAGTGTCTGGTGAGGATATACCTCAACAAAAAAATAAATATGTCTCAAAAAATATTCACATCGGGGAGGTGTCACCAACACACATCACGTTAGCATGTAAACACAATATACGTATGCAAGTTACTATAATCATCATTAAACAGCATACTCTAATATTGTCTTTAAAAAATGGATGTACAAATCTGATAGGAAAATTTAAATAGTACATTCTTTGACATGTAATGAAATAAGTACATAGTAAAGTTAAACTACATGACGATCCAGGATATATGCTCTGGTATTCCGAGGGTAAGTACACAATCTAGAACTCGTAAGGTAAGTCCTCAGCTCAACAATGACATTCTGAGAAAGTACAAGCAATATAATGCTAATTAATAACTAATATGCTTCATAAGGTACAATACATTATTAATAATTGTGGCTGTTTAGTAAACTAACGGCCCTTATATTAACTACTCAGTCCTCCTCTATCATCTTAAAAAACGAACAGAAGAAGATGACAACAAAGCACGATAGTGTGTACATATAAAGTAAGTACAGATGTGCTAATCTATTGTAGAAATATAGGATTGTTATGACTCTGTAATATATGGAAATATAGGACAGAAGTATTAGTTGGAGTCATGTGGGCATCTAGACAAAATGTCAGCCATCACATTATCCGCACCACGGATAGCTCGTACCGTGAAGTGAAAAGGTTGAAGAGCTATAGCATATCGAGTGGATCTCGAACTCTTCAAATTCTTAGTCTGAATAGCTGTAAGAGCTTTCTGATCAGTCTCTAGAATGAAATGTGCGCCCAGGAGGAATCTTTGTAGTTTTAGAATTGACCAAACCATCGCTAACAACTCACGGTCTAAAACCGAGTAGTTCCTCTCTGCCGCATTTAGTTTTCTAGAAATGTACATAACAGGATGCAGAGTATTTGCATATTCTTGCATCAGTGCTGCTCCAATCCCAGTGGATGAAGCATCACTCCGAAGAACAAAAGTCCTATCAAGAGTAGGTAATCTTAAGATGGGAGGAGAAGAAAATATATTCTTGATTTGGTCTAGTGAAGATTGGCATTCTTCCGACCAACGGACCAGATTAGGCGAACCTTTCTTCAACAATGTTGATAGAGGTGCCATGATCGAAGATAAATTTGGAATAAATCTCCCATAAAATTGAATTAAACCTAAGAGACTCCTAACTTGTTTCTTCGTTTTAGGAACAGAGATGTTCAGTATTTTGGAAGTATTGTGGTCTTCTGTCTTCAAGAGACCATGACCAACACGATGACCCAGGAAAGAGATTTCACCAAAACCAACAAAAGCTTTAGAAGGTTTTGCTGTCAAATTATTCTCACGTAGAGTGGACAGTAAGTCATATAACCCTAAATAGTGATCTTCCCAGGTATCACTGAAGAGACAGATGTCATCTAAGTATGCGATGACATCCGAACGATGTGACAGAATTCGACGCATCATGCGAACGAAAGTGGCAGGGGCGTTCATGAGACCAAAAGGCATAACATTCCATTGAAATAGACCCCTAGGTGTAGAAAAAGCAGTAAGAGGTTTGGCATGCTCTGCTAAAGGCACTTGCCAATAACCTTTAGACAAGTCAAGTTTAGTGAAGAATCTAGAATTAGAAAGTCTAATCAGTAGATCTTCTAACAAAGGCATCGGTTCAGCGTCGAACTTTGTGACCTGATTCAATTTGCGATAATCAACGCAAATTCGTATGTTCTTATCCTTCTTCCGGACAATAACCATGGAAGAAGAATATGGTGAAGTCGATGGTTCAATTATATTTAATTGAATCATTTCATCCAATTCCTTTTCCACTTGCGACTGAAAGTGTATAGGAATAGGATACGGCCTAACCCTAATTGGATTATTGTCGGTAAGAATTATGTCATGTTCTATGACATCTGTGTGTCCAGGAATGTCAGTGAGAACATCCTGAAATGTTTGTAACATCGACAAGTCTCGTCGATGTTCGTCACCAGAAAGATTAGGAGAAACAGAAACGTTTTTCCAAGATTCCGTGGAATGTAATGGAACCACTGGAAGGGGAAGGTTGACATCAGAGAAGGTAGCTTCCTCATCCTGAATGACAGACAGGGATGAATAATGACCGTGAGGTGCAGGAGCATCATCCGTTGCCTGGAAAATAGGCAGCAAATAGTCCGGACGTTCGTGAAATTCCGAAAGCATGTTTATGTGGAAAGTTTTATGCTTTCCATCAATATCGACCACATAGTCAACATCGGAAATCCGAGAGACTATTGCATACGGACCTTTCCATGCAATAAGAAGTCTATTTTCCCTACTGGGGAGTAGGACGAATGCTTTGTCACCTGGACAAAGTTGTCGTAGACATCTATTCTTGTTAGCAAACTGTCTTGCCTTCTCTTTAGCAATTTCTGATGAAGCAGTTGCTAGCTTACATGCCTCAATGATCTTTTGTCTAAGAGCAATGACATACTCATATGAGGATTGAGTTTCATCGCTAATATCATCGGCAGTGATGAGATCGTGTAATAAAGACATAGGGCCGCGTGGACGCGCGCCAAAGACAAGTTCGAAGGGAGAAAATCCTGTGTGTTCATTAGGGACTTCTCTATAGGCAAAGAGAGCCGCGGGTAAAACCCTGTCCCAATCTTGAGGATGATCTTCAGTTATCTTACCAAGCAAAGTCTTGAGCGTTCTATTCAGACGCTCAACTAACCCATTAGACATAGGATGGTAGATACTACTGAGAGATCGTTCAATATGTAAGGTAGACATTACCTGTGACATAGTGTCAGATATGAGTTGAGTGCCATGGTCTGACAATATTTCTCTGGGGAACCCCAAGCGAGAAAATATCAACCAAAGAGCATCTGCGATATCTGTAGTAGATATGCTCTTAAGAGGAATAGCCTCTGGCCAACGTGTGCACATATCGACACATGTAAGGATAAACTGATGTCCTCTGGCCGACTTGACCTTAAAAGGGCCAATAATATCTATGGCCATTTTCTGAAACGGCCGAATAGGAATGTCAGCAGCCTGGATAGGCGCAGCATGTCGTGGTCCTCTAGATTTGACCTCCTGACATACCTTGCATGATCGGCAGTAAATACGAATGTCCTTATTGACAAAAGGCCAAAAGAAAGCCGCAAGGACTCTCGACTTCGTACGGGCAAAACCCATATGTCCAGCACATTGCGAGTCATGAGCATGTTGCAATATTTGCACTCTCATGCTCTTGGGAACAAGAATTTGCGAATGTGCCGACGTAGTCGAATCTTGTACCATACGTACAAGTACGCCGTTTCTCATTGCAATCCAAGATTTTCTATTTGTATCCTGATTCAGATCACCTTTCTTCGCAAGAACGAAGAATTTTTTTAAAGAAGGATCTTCTTCTTGCAATTTTATGAAAGAGTCACGAGTGATTACTAAGTGACTATCTTGGCTATCAACTTCATTATCACTATTCAGTGAAGTTTCGGGTGTTTGTAGAGCTTGTGCTCTTGTAACCACTGCATTTGTAGCTTGCATGTTATTATCTTCCCAAGCAGCAATCTGCTGTGGGGTACACTCCCTAACTCCGTGAATACGACCAATAATAAGGTCCGCAATAGGATTAGGTAAGAGACAAGCATGCACATCTCCAGTAAAGAAAGGAGTGGCAATGCGAATTACAGCAGGAGGATATTTTTCTAGAGTGCCGCCAAATGTGACACATTTAATAACCCTTCCTGTAGCACAAGATGGATCTACAAGTGATTGTCTAACACCAATAGTGGTGCATCCGGAATCGAAAAGTAGTGAGACCGGAGTATCATTAACAAGACCCTTATGTAGGATTAAAGAACCCCTCCCGTCATGCGCAACAGCAGCAGGAAGAGCGGGAAGTGGGTGACCACAACTCAAAGTAGTTATGGTACCCGGTTCGAATAAAGTACTGCATTGGGGGCATTTGTTTGCTCTCTCAAAGTCAAAAGCAGAACCAGTGACAGCGTCAAAGTTTTTATTATCAACACCATGATTACAGGCTCCCTCAGTTTCCTGTTGTACAGCATTAGCCTGCTGATATCTCTTTTTTTTTGTGTTGAGATCTACCCCGACTATTATTACCTCTGAAGTTATCAAAGTTATTATTATCTCTGCAGTTATTATTGTCTCTATTGTAATTGTTATCCTGGTTCGAATTCCAGTTTCCACGATTACTATCATGTTCACATTGATGCGAACATCTATTTGTTTGGTTCTGAGGTCTTCGGCAGGAATAACCTCTATTACCATATCCTCTTTTGAAATGCCTATAATTATTAGGGTGATAGTAACGAGTACTATCAGGTTGTCTCCAATTCTTCGAAGAAGAATCACCATGAAATTGATTTCCATGATTTTGACAGAAATTACCGCTACCTTTTCTATCAAAATTTTGTTGGGATCTACGAGCAAAGTTTTGACCATACGGAGCTGCCGAAGCAACTGGTAAACCTTCTTTCACCTTAGAGTTACCCATGGTTATGTGTGGGTGCGCAGTTACGTATTGGCAACAGAAATCTTCCATTTCTTTTATTGTTTTAGGTTTACGTTCATGAAGGAAAGCAAGGAAAGACTCATTGACAGACGACATGACTTTGTCTCTAAGTATTAAGTCCATAAGTCCTTCATAAGTTTTTTCCGTCTTAGATAGTTCAACCCATCGTGAGAAAGTAATGCGTATTCTTGCAATAAACTCGGAGAATTCAACTCCATTTTCAGGTAACATGTTTTTAAATTGTAGACGATAGCCGTCTTCGTTAAGCTGATATTTCTTTAACAAAGCGGCCCTGACAACCTCATAATTGTTCTTGTCAGGTTCATCCACCATATTTAATATACTTAGAGCTTTACCTGTCAGTATCCCTGATAACTGATAAACATATTTTGCTTTGTCTATGTTATGAGCTGTACATGCTTGTTCAAATCTGTCCAGATAGAACATTATGTCATCACTGAAGGACTAAATGTTGGTAACTTAATCTTAAAAGTATCATTATTAGCCTTACCAGAAGATGAACCCTTGTTTGAATCATTACCATTACTCATGCTTGTCAATTTCAATTTTTCCAACTCTAAAGCTAAGACCTTTTCTTCATGTTCCATTTTTGCTTTCTCTTTCCTCTCATCAGACTCTCTCTGTAATCTTCTTTCCTCAGCCTGAGCCTCTTTTTGAAGTCTTTCATTTTCAGCTTCTTTTTCAAGTCTTTTATTTTCAGCCTCTTTTTCAAGTCTTTTATTCTCAGCCTCTTTTTCAAGTCTTTTATTCTCAGCCTCTTTTTCAAGTCTTTTATTCTCAGCCTCTTTTTCAAGTCTTTTATTCTCAGCTTCTAGCTGTAGCTGGAGTTTTCTTTCCTCAGCTTCTGATTCCCTTTTTTGTTTTTCCATTTCCATTTGGAATCTTTTTTCATCCACCTGCATCTGCAGTTTCTTTTGTTCAGCTTCCATATGCAGTTTCTTTTGTTCAGCTTCCATTGCTTTATCATATCGAGCAGTTGCAAATTCTTCTAACTTATCACCAGTCTTGCCAAGCAATTTACCCTGCTCAATAAAGTGCTCAAATGTAGACATGTTGTCTAACATATGAGTCCAAAACCTGAAATAATTAACTAATTTATTTCAAACCTAAGTGTAACAAGTCTTAATTAAACACTTGTATATTCACATCACCTTATATTATCCCAGTCTCTGTGGGAAACAAGTCTCCAATCAAAGAACTTGTATATGAAATATCAGCACTCAATTCTTGATCATAAGTGCACTTCTCATTCAATAGTGCACGACACTATTCATCATTCATTTATCATCAGTGTAGTAGTAACAGTGCATTAGCATAGCCCATTAACTAATTACTATAACTGTAAACAATGACTATGTAAACACATGCAGAATGTAAACATTGAAAATGTAAACAATACAAACAATGTAAACAATAACAATGTAAACAATAACAAAGATCAGCAACAATACAAAAACTTTCGCAGAAATCAACTAAAAATAAAGCAGAAATTAATGAAATATCACAAAAAATGTGACGATATCTGCGATAGAATTAAACAAAATACATGACACCACAGTGTATAAACAAAAATGTTGTATGAAACTAAATTATAGACAAGAGTATGCTAACAAATACAAACAAATCAAAACAAAACTAAAGAATGCGAAATAATAACGAAAACAATATTAAAACATGTCATCACAGCTAACATAAATAGCAACAGAAGTCGCTTAGCAAATTCCAGTATCGGAAATTTGCAAACCCTACAGAAAACGCTCACAATAGACGACCTCTATGACGTGGCATAATCTAACGGAGACACCACCCAACCGAGAACCCGCTGAAATATAAACATATAAATATACAAATAACATATAGACATATAACATATAGAATGAGATGATACACAGAAGACTCAGCAGAAGTATAAGGGCACAGTTTACATACAAACAGGCCACTTAACTTATAGGCTTCCAATCGTCGAACAGCAGAAAAACGGATGTCAATCAACGTCCTAAAGAGCGAAGCTCCAACGATGATGGCACATCTGAACTGCTTCCACTGCTAACACGATGGTACAAGAGCTTCTGAAGTACTGTGTGTTGAGTTGTTTCGGCACTTGACCTTCTAATCCAAAAGTAAGTTGATGGAAATCGGTACTTGGCCTTCTTCAGAAAACAACCCGTTTCAACCGGCACTTGACCTTCACAAAAACGACAGCACTGGAACCTTGACAGCAGCAACTTGCTTGACTTGCGTAAAAGATAACAGCAGTCCGAGTTATCCGGCAACATGTAACAACGCCGGGTACTGTCAAATTCTTGTTTCCGTCAAAAAATTGAAATTTTGACTTTTACCGGGCAACGCCGAGTACTTTGAAAATTTTGAAGATGTTGACTGTATTGAAGAATGTTAATTTCTTGAAGGATGCTGATGAATTCTTGTTGAAAATGAAGTGGGTAAGGGACCCCGTGTTTGCTAGTACCAGAATCAAACCAGCTTATGGCCACCAAATGATGCGTGATGCCATATGATGATGGATGGTATCCGCATGTCTGGTTTTGTGTAGTGTGTAGATGTGTTCAGTCAAAACAATGTTCATACAACAATAACAGGGCAATCCACATAGGACGTCAGTAAACTCACGACGTATAAAGTCAATGAGTCTTGAAACAGCCGTTGACGTTTTTCTTCATTATTTATTGTGGACGCCACAGTGACAAAATGGTTACGCAAATGTGTAGGCACATCAAACAGTCATTATCACAGCAACATTCAATACAGCAATAGACGGTAGACAGCATTACAATGATGAGTCAGATGCATGTTATATTTCATAGTGCTGTAAATGTAGTCAGGTGGAAAACTCCATCCTTTTCTATAACAGCCAGGAGATAACCAGATGTATGAGATCAGTTCACTCTCCTTAGTTTGACTTCAGCAAGACAGACACGTCTGCCGAAGTATAAATAATGTCCACAAAAATATCCTCTAGATAATAAAGGTTTTCCAAACCTAGTTCATTTAACAAAGTAGCAAGTAATGGTCCTTGGTACCTGCATCAACCGATGCAGTACAATGCAGCGACATGTGAGCTGGGAAAAAACATCTCGTGACGACGACTTTCGCAGACAGGCTATGAATCGAAATCGCTCACGACCCAAAATCAATAGAGTTAATGAAAGAGTCAATTTACCTTGCTTTCATGAAATACACAGAAATATCACGCCTCCCGACATGTGGGAAAACACTAGAGGTATTATCTCGAATAAACGAAATATCCATTAAGAGGACTACACATCCCTGACAGAACAAAAAATAGCGGAGATCCCCTCTTCAACGAGGCATCTCTTTCGCCATTCCAAATCGCTCACTCCACTAGTCGTGGGCGGAAACCGATCGACCAAACAACAAGACAAGTCATGCGCAGTCCAGCGCAAAAATGACCACAGCTCAAACTTAACTGCATTCGATACCAACGCGAGAAGACAAATGCTTACCGAGAAAAGTGACTATAAATTCCAAGCAGTTGTTGCCCTTGCGTTATAAAACAGACATTGAAACAAAACGATGTTGCGAGAATTTATCACGCAACAGAGACCCTTTCTTTAGCAAGGAAGAAAGAGGTGACATAATGGAGGACAGATTCGGGATGAATCGTCCATAAAATTGTATTAGACCTAAGAGACTTCGTACTTGCTTTTTAGTCTTAGGAATAGAAATGTTAAGTATCTTACTTGTATTATGGTCTTCTGTTTTTAGGAACCCATGACCAACACGGTGTCCTAAGAAAGATATTTCGCTAAAACCAATACATGCTTTCGATGGTTTCGCTGTCAGGTTATGCTCGCGTAAGATAGACCATTTATACCATTATAGTGATCGTTCCAAGTATCACTGAAAAGACAGATGTCATCAAGATACGCAATGACATCTGAGCGATGAGATAGGATTCGACGCATCATGCGTACAAATGTTGCAGGGGCATTCATAAGACCGAAAGGCATGAAATTCCATTGGAATAGACCCCTAGGCGTTGAAAAAGCAGTAAACGGTTTGGCGTGTTCGGATAGTGGAACTTGCCAATATCCCTTAGACAAATCGAGTTTAGTAAAGAAGTGAGAATTCGATAGTCTCGTAAGTAGCTCTTCTAGTAAAGGCATAGGTTCAGCATCGAATTTAGTCACTTGATTCAATTTGCGATAATCCACGCAAAGACGTATGTTATTGTCTTGTTTCCGTACTATAACCATCGGCGAAGAATATGCTGATGTGGATGGTTCAATAATTTTTAACTCTATCATCTCATCTAACTCTTTCTCTACCTGTGCTTGAAAATGTATCGGGATAGGATACGGTCTGACTCTTATAGGACTATGGTCAGTAAGAATAATGTCATGTTGAAAGACATCCGTTTGACCAGGAATGTCAGTAAGGACATCCTGAAATTGTTCTAACAAAGTAGAAACTTGTTTCTGCTCTCCTGGAGATAATTCTGGAGAAATTGCAACATCTTTCCATGATTCATTAGAGTGAAGAGGAATCATTGGAAAAGGTAAATTTACATCCGAGAAACTCGTTTCCTCATCCTGTATTACTGACAGAGATGAGTACTGTCCATGTTGGACTGGAAAATCGTCCATTGCCTGGAAAACAGGTTGTAAATAATCAGGACGTTCATGGAATTCCGTGAGCATGTTGATGTGGAAGGTTTTACGCTTCCCGTCAATATCGACGATATAGTCAACATCGGAAACTTTTGATATTATATCGTACGGACCTTTCCAAGCAATGAGAAGTCTATTTTCCCTACAAGGTAGCAAGACAAATGCTTTGTCACCTGGACAAAGTTGTCGCAAACATCTCTTTTTATTGGCAAATTCCCTTGCCTTCTGTTTCGCAAATTCAGAAGAAGCAGTTGCCAATTTGCATGCTTCAATAATCTTGTGTCTAAGTGCGATGACATATTCATAAGAGGATTTTGTGTCATCGACAATATTATCAGCAGTTATAAGATCATGAAGTAAGGACATAGGACCTCGCGGTTTCGCGCCAAAGACAAGTTCAAAGGGAGAAAATCCTGTATGTTCGTTGGCGACCTCTCTATATGCAAAGAGAGCCGCGGGTAAAACCCTATCCCAATCCTGAGGATGATCTTCCGTTATCTTACCTAGTAGGTTTTTCAGAGTCCTATTCGAACGTTCCACCATCCCATTGGACATAGGATGATAAATACTACTCAGCGATCTCTCTATCTTCAGAGTCGACATTACTTGAGACATGGTATCCGATATGAGTTGGGTACCATGGTCGGATAATATTTCTGCTGGGAACCCCAGACGAGAAAATATTAACCAAAGAGCATCTGCGACATCAGCAGTAGTTATGCTCTTTAGAGGAACAGCCTCCGGCCAACGTGTGCACATATCAACACACGTCAAAATAAATTGGTGTCCTCTAGCAGACTTTATCTTAAATGGACCAATGATGTCTATCGCCATTTTTTGAAATGGCCGAATGGGAATGTCTGCAGCCTGAATAGGTGCATCATGGCGTGGACCTCTGGATTTAATCTCTTGACATACTTTACAAGATCGACAATAGATTCGTATGTCCTTATTCACAGCAGGCCAAAAGAAAGATTGAAGAACTCTAGCTTTAGTATGGGAAAAACCCATATGTCCAGCACACTGCGAATCATGAGCGTGCTGTAAGATTTTAACTCTCATATTTTTAGGCACAAGGATTTGAGAATGAATGGACTTAGCGGAGTCTTGTACCATACGTACAAGTACGCCATTCTTCATCGTAATCCAAGATTTACGATTAGTATCCTTATTCGGATCACCTTTTGTTGCCAGAGTAAAGAATTTCTTTAGAGTAGGATCATCTTCCTGCTGTTTGATAAAGGAATCGTGGGAAATCTCCAAGGGATCATCTTGGATCTGCGCATCATTATCTTCAGAATGTGAAGATTGTGGCATATTAAGAGCTTGAGCCCTAGTGATTACTGCATTAGCAGATTGCATATTAACATTTTCCCAATTAGAAATTTGCTGTGGAGTGCATTCTTTCACTCCATGAATGCGACCGATGATAAGATCAGCGATCGGATTCGGCAAGAGACATGCTTGCACCTCTCCTGTAAAGAAAGGCGTAGCAATATTGATAATGGCAGTGGAGTACTTCTCCAATGTGCCACCAAATGTTACACATTTGACTATATTGCCTGTAGCTCGAGAAGGATTTACGAGTGATTGCCTCACTCCAATGGTAGTGCACCCCGAATCAAAAAGAATTGATACCGGAGTACCATCTATTAGGCCCCTATTAAAGACAAGAGCACCCCTTCCATTATGCGCAATTGACGCATGGAGAGCGGGAAGCGGGTGACCGCAGCTTAAAGTAGACACTGTGGTTGGATCGAATAATGTTTTGCATTGCGAACACTCAGATGCTCTAGCAAAATCGAAAGCGGAATTTGCTACACTGTTGGAGTCTTTTTTTATCATTATTCTGATTATCGGTGTCGTGGAACTCCTGTTGTGCAGAGTTAGCCTGGTAATAAGATTTACCATGTCTTTTGTGTTGTGATCTACCTCGGTTATAATTGTCTCTATAATTATTATTGCCTCTGTTATAACCCCTATTTGGGTTTGAATCATAATATTCATGATCATAATCATCATGCTCGTTATATTGAGTATCCCTGTAATATTGTTTCTTTTGTCTCCATGAAGCACTTGGGTAGTTCCTATAGCTACTCCCTTTCCGAGAATTTCTAACATTATGGGTACCCCTCGCGTGTCGAGGACTATCAGCCCGATTCCAGTTCTTCGAAGAAGAACCCTGATTTGAGTGGTTATCTTGGTTTTGATACTTATTCCAATTAACCTTTTTATCAAATTTATTTTTAGCTCCTTGGAATTTGTGTGAGTAATTCTGATTATATTCTGTTGCCGAAGCAACTGGCATACTCTCTTTAATGTTAGAGTTACTAAGAATCATGTCAGGGTGTGCCGTGGCATACTGGTCACAATATTCTTCCATTTGCTTTATTGTACCAGGTTTACGCTCATGTAAGAACTCTAGGAATGATTTATTTACAGAAGACATGACCTTGTCTCTTAGCAATAAATCCGTAAGACCATCAAATGTTTTCTCTGTTTTGGATAATTCAATCCATCGTGAAAGTGTAATTCGTGCTTTTGAGATGAAATCTGAGAATTCTACACCTACCTCAGGTCTCATTGTTTTAAACAAAAGACGGTAACCTTCCTCAGACAGCTGATATCTCTTTATCAAAGCTGCCCTAACAGCATCATAATTATCTTTGTCGGCCTCTTCAACAAAATATAACTTACTCAGAGACTCCCCTTTTAGATTTTCAGACAACTGATTCACATACTGTGATTTGTCAACATTATGAGATCGACAAGCCCGTTCAAATCTAGAAAGCCAAAATGTTATGTCATCACTGGTAGGGTTAAACGCTGGTACCTTGACCTTGTACACAAAGGGTTTACCATTACTACCAGATGCCTGATTAACATTACTCATACATGTCAATTTTAATTTCTCTAATTCAAACTCATGTTCTCTTATTGCTTTTCTCTCTTCAGCTTCTCTATCTAATCTTTTCTGTTCTGCAGCAGCAGCAGCTTCTAATTTTTTCTGTTCTGCAGCAGCAGCAACTTCTAATTTTTTCTGCTCTGCATCAGCTTCTAATTTCTTCTGTTCTGCCTCAAATCTTTTTTCCTCCACTTGCATCTGCAATTTCTTAAGTTCAGCAGCAGTATCAGCTTCTTTTTCTAATCTTTTTTCTTCAGCCAGAGCTTTTTTTTCTTCAGCAGCAGCTTCTCTTTCTAATCTTTTTTCTTCAGCCAGAGCTTTTTTTTCTTCTATTTGAAGTTTTCTCTCCTCAGCCGCAGCTTTTTTTTCCTCAGCAGCAGCTTTTCTTTCTTCAACAGCAGCAGCAGTTTTTTTCTCTTCTGCAGCTAATGCTTTGTCATATTGAGCAACAGCCCATTGTTCTAAGTCTTTTCCAGTCTTATCAAGAGATTTTCCTTGTGCAATGAAATAATCTAATGTAGACATATTGTCTTCTTAAATCAGAAACCTGAAAAAGTAAATAAATTACCCTCTTTCACGTTAATGAGAGACAAGTCTATACCATAGACTTAGTCTTAGTCCAAACTTGTATGGTTTATAATAACCAATGATAACTTGAGTACCTATGGACACAATAACTGTATCTCAAATACTGTGGGAGACAAGCCTTACAAAGGTCTTGTATACCTCAATGTAATCAAAGATCACTTGAGTACCTGTGGAAAAAATATTTCCCTTTACCAATCACTTTGGGAGACAAGCCTTACAAAGGTCTTGTACATTTTGTTTTATAACAATAACAATCATAAAGTACTGATCTGTACTATATTATCAGTGTATACCACTATACGTCATATGTCAACTAAAGACATTACAAAGGACAAACAAGAAAAGACAATATGAACACATTTGCAGAGATCAAATTAAATTAAATAGGAGAAATGAAAAAAATGATCACAGAAACCGTGATGATAACTGCAATAATAAAATGACAAGACAAATAACGCCACAGTGTATAAACATAAGGGTGTAAAAAACTGAAATGAAAGGAAAGATGAGACCTACAATTATACAAACAAATCAAACAAAACTAAGGAACATAAAATTATTAACAAAAACAACGAAGAAAAGAACACCTCATCACAACTAACAGAAATAGCAGCAAATTGTTGCTAACAAATTTCCAATTAAGAAAATGTGTACCTATAGAATACTAGTCCAGACCAATGTCACTCGGCATACCTTGTACTAGTCACACAGAACATAAACTAATTTAATACATAACAAATAACATGTAAGCATAAATAGCATATAGCATACAATATAATTTATGTCATGAATGGAATGTGTTGCAGGTATAGTGTTGTATAGCAGGCACAGTTTATTTTAATACTAATAACTTGCCACTTTATTCAGTAATAGATTTAATTTTAAACTATTACACTGTCAATTTTTCTCTGTTGAGCATATGAAGATCCAACGATGAACTATGCACTTTATGTTCAACAACACTGTGATTCTTCTGTACGTTGAGAAATGTCAACAATATTGCTCCAGATATTTTCTACACTTGATACCACTGTCCTGTGTAATACTGTCTGTACAGCGAAAAACTGTCAACAAGCGCTGACCTAGATACAGCATCCTATCGGTAATACAGGTCAAGCTGACATCGACTGTATAGCTGTCCTACTGGTGTTGATGTGTTCAAACAAATGTTCTTTCAGCTGTAAACTGTGATTCTCAACACAAAACTGCGTAAGCTGGACCCAGGAATCTGGCTCGCCACTGTAAAGTTTCTTTTCTTCATTCCACTCTGTAAAGTGTCAGTCTGTATGCTCTGTAAGGAAGAGTGGTGTGTTGTTGAGATCAGGCATGCTCCAGTCTACCCAGCTGTAAATGGGTAACTCACCCTAGTCCTGAGTTAGGGAAGGCAAAGGCTCCAGGGGAAGCAGGCCCTAAACTTGGTCACTCCAACCGACGCAGGATGGTGTATGTATGAAGTAGAAGTGTAGAGTGTGATTACCGCGAATGGTGTACTGTTCGTGTGCTGACCAATATAACCACTCATACACATGTGTCTACAAGGCACCAATGCAGACTGCTGGAATCTTTGTTTACTCAATTTATTCAGACGTACACACTGGGACATACGAGTACATCATGGTATGTTGACATATCAATTTGTAGGTATACATAGCAGATCTGAAGTCATGACACATTCAGAAATAATGGGCAGTACATCAAAAGTTCAATGTCATGATATATTATGGCCGCATCCCCTTATCTGACTAAACGCGTCAGTGAAGGCAGATCGGTAAATAACCAAGGTTACTTGACGTCCATAGTTTGTAGCATATATTATGAAACCACGAAAGAGGGGGTTTCTAGCAAGATTGAGATCTCCCTGTCACTGTCCGATAATAGGATAAATAATCGGTTCTCTTGGCAGTGATCAAAACATATGATGACCGAAATCTAACATGGCCGCCTCCCTGAGTTGTCGTTCACTCATTCATAGGAAGGAGAATATAAGCCAGAGTTAATTTATAATGGGTATATAACTGATTTCATAAATGTTTCCATACAGCTCTACGATGATCAGGTTAATTCACGTAGCCATAACCGCTGTAGGAAAGTCTGTCATCTTTGTCGATACAAAAACACGACCCTAGCGATACGAAGCACAATGTTCCATCTAGGTCGAATCGACATGAGATCATCAAAATAGGGTCTGGCAGTACATGGAGTCCGAATTATACATTGTACCGTACCTTAGGAGAGTCTCTAACATAAACTAGAGTAGAGATACCATCTCCTTTAGAAGAAAACCACTTCCTGAATTATATTTCCTTAACAATCTACCAGCCCTTTGAAAAGTGCGTACCAGCCATTATCACGGCACATCGGAACTCATCACGACTTGTCAAGACAACTCATACTTCCGCTAGACCGGAATAATAAGAATCTAGTCCCTCCTACCCATCCAAAATATACAATATAGGACTGATTCTACTTGTACTAATAATATGTAATACATATGAATTCAGGCCATAAACACAATAAGCAAATAATATATTTTCTGGCCCTAAAAAATAAGTACAAACGTAAGCGCAATATCCTTGCGCCGGATCAATATCCAGAACGATTACTCCTATAATCAAAAGTGTGAATCAAACATGGATTCTCTCGCTTTTACCATAGACAGCATTTTCATACACAAATGAATGAATGTCTATATTTTTTTCATATTAAATAGCCATATCGATTTTTGTAATATGTGCGTCAAAATATGCACGCAACACTTGTACGACATGCTTGACGGAGCAGTAGCCTGTTCTGTCTTTGTCTTACCAGAGACCCCCGGGCAACTACACTTTGGCAGCCCCATGCACAAGCTCCTATTATTGGCCTTGTACGACATGGAGACGAGAAAACATAGCAAATACGAGGGGCGTTCAGAAAGTAATGCACCACATCGTTTTTCTCAGCTAATAATGAAGATAGAAGCATGACATTTTGCACACTTCAAATATGGCATGTGCCAATTGTGTGCACCAAATTGCACCGCAACCGGCCAAATAATACGGCTGTCCTAAACCGTTGAAATGGAGCGTGTTAGCAACTTGCGTTATAAGCAGCGAATTGTGATAGAATTTCTCGTTGCAGAGAATGAAACTGTTGTGAACATTCACAAGCGTCTATGTGATGTGTATGGAAGTTTTGCAGTCGACAGGAGTACAATCTGTTGCTGGGTTCAGAGAATCAAAGAATCAGGAAGTGGAGATACGGAGCTGCTTGATCGGCCGCGCTGTGGACGTCCTGCCACAGCCACCAACGCAGAAATGTTGAAATGCGCTGAGGGCATTATTGTTACTGATAGGCGAATCACTACTCAACAATTGGCCTTACTTACAGCTGTCAGTCAGCATTGGTAGTGCAAATGCAGTTATAAAAACTCTCGGATTTTCTAAGGTTTGCGCAAGATGGGTTCCTCAAAGTCTCACAAATGACCACCGATTGCAAAGGAAAGCAATTTCTTCTGAATTGTTGGAGCATTTCAATGCTGATGGAGAGAACTTTTTGGCTAAGATCGTTACAAGTGACGAAACCTGTGCACATCATTTTGAACCTGAGACAAAAAGACAGTCAATGGAGTGGTGGCATCATCCGCAATCACCACGAAGAAAGAAATTCAAGACAATTCCTTCAGCTGGAAAGGTCATGATCACTGTGTTTTGGAACATTGAAGGTGTGATTCTTGTGGACGTTATGCCAAGAGGAGAGACAATCAATTCGCAAGCTTACATTAAGACATTGAAAAAACTCAATCAACGTTTTCGCAGAGTTCGGCCGCACAAGAATCCAGCAGACCTGCTTCTCTTTCACGACAATGCGCGACCACACACAACTCTGGCAACACGGGGAGCAATCACAAAATTGGGTTGGACTGTACTACCCCAACCACCCTATAGTCCCGATTTGGCACCCTCTGATTTTCATCTATTTGGTCCACTTAAAGATGCACTCCGTGGGACAAGGTTTGAAGATGATGAAGGAGTGATTCATGCAGCGAAGAAATGGCTACATGATCAAGACAAAATCTGGTACGGGCTAGGAATACATGCACTTGTTTCGCGCTGGCATAAAGCCGTACAAGTTGATGGGGATTATGTTGAATAATACCGATGTTTACATGACATATTCATGTATATTGTGTAAAAATTTCATGCTTTTTTAATAAACAGCTCCTGAGAAAAACGATGTGGTGCATTACTTTCTGAACGCCCCTCGTATTTTCAAGATGATACTGTTATATATATCAAGAACAATTTACACAGACAAAAGTAAACAATTGATAGACAAATAAAAACACTTTACAGTAAAGCCATTCTTGATTTCGATGAAGGAAATTGCCATATTTTAAAAAAAAACGTGCACACACAACAGCAGCAACAAAACTGAAGATTCAGACACTCGAGAATCAATTGGCGCGGACCCTAGAGACACAACAGTACTCTTGGCAGACAACTTGACATCTGCTTTAAAATTCTAGGAGTAGCGTCCCTTCAGACTCCATGGAAATATAAATCTTCAGCGGTGAATGTCTACACTGAGACAAGTAATGGCCGTTATATAATTTCCGATTCTGGTACGGCGTGAAGAAATGTGCCCGTAAAACATAACTCGAGTCTGCTAGTCACCCATCTGCCTATCAATTGAATTAACGACACTCCGGTGGTTGCCAGTTTCGAAACAATGAAAATTAGTAACCCGTTACACATGCTGCGGTACAGAAAACAAACATCTGCTGATATCATAGACCAAAGCTGTGACAGTTATGGGCCAGCTAATCTGTTCTTATAGCAGGGATTCTTAAACGTTTTGCTCTGTCACCTCCCCTAAGGGTGAACTTAATGTTTACACCTCCCGTCCGTCTCCATACTAATTATTGAACCAGTCAAAACATAAACATAATTAAGATGCTGTGCAAGGGATTTTATTTCTAGCCCATTCCTCACACACAGAGGTCGTGGAAATGTGGCGATGTGTGGTTTTTCGTTTTATACAAACATACTTACACACACACAAAACCGTAGTTTGATTCTACATTTTACCAAGACATTGCTTCCGAAAAAATTTCTGGGACGAACCTCACACCTCCCTGGTAATCCTCTCAACTACTTGATGGCGACTTAAGTCGCCATTATTTTGATATTCTACTCAGCGGAATGACCAATTATCAATCTTCTATGAAACATGGAGTAACAAACGTGTAAATATAAATCCGACATAAATGTGGGAAACCAAACACCAGGGGCCCATATCTCCAGGACGACCCAGAGTTCGCTGGGAGGACAACATTAGACAATCCCTAAAAGACTGGACCGGACCCAGGCCAAAAGGAAGACAGTCGATAGGATAGCATGGCGCTCTTTTAGGTTAATCTCTACACCATAAGGTAGAAGAGGAAAGACTAAGTGAAGTGAAGTTTTCCCTCCGTCACCTAAAGATGTATCAAATCATTCCTTGTGATCTACCGGTAAACTGCGATCGATCTCTTGCCAACCCCTTACTCTCTTCCACTGTAGCCAATCTCATATTAATACGTAGCAGCTGGCGAGTGAGTAAATAGAGGCGGTGGTGATGGGAGTGTGGAGATTAGGTAGGAAGAAGCAGAAATAACGATTGGCGGTGTTGCCAGAACTGGTTAAGACCGACTAAAAATATATAGTGCTAGTGTTAAGGGGTCGGAGTGGCTAAGAAGTACGGCGTCCGCCTCGAGCTCTAGGGGTACCGGGTTCGATTACCAGTTGAGGAGAAAATAATTTATGGAAATTTCTTTTCAGAACCAGTGGTCCTAATGATGTCACACTCCCCCCTGGTCGACTGGGTAGTGAGATCGGATGTCTAGCCTTCTCGGATAAGAGCGAAAAAATAGGAGGTCCTGTGTACAAGTTGCGCACGTTAAAAATCCCACGGCAGTTGGAAATCGTAAAGAGTAGGCCTATCAGGCCGCTGCTCTGGCAACATTTTTAAAAATTAGAAACATACCCACAACAAACATATTTATAGAATGTCTGATTCCTATATACACACATTGGGATTCTCGCCGGTGCTACGTAGTTCGTGCACTGTGCTGAGATCCTCCTTGTGTGATCTAAGGAAGGAGATCGGAGCACTGATGGAGTAGACCATGTACAATGAAGATAGTCCTAGTGCTAGTGTTGTGAAACAAAGGTTGTCCCACAGCACATACTGTGGCAGGGGGGGGAGTAAAGTGTTGGAGACTTCCATATACTAGGTCCAGCTTCGAGAGCTAGGTGACAAGTTTCCTTCCTCGCTGCCTTTGCCTTCCGTAACTCAAGAGCAGTGTCAGGCACCCATTTACAACTGGTGTGTTTCGAACACGACACCTTTACCGAGGAGAGGCCGGCGCTACATAGTTGAGAATGTCAGGCAGTACATTTATGCAACCAGCGCAAAAAATCAAGTGTTGAAAGTCAGACTTTCAACACTTGATTTTAACACTTGATGTTAGTATGATTCGTGTTAGTATGATTCGTGTTAGTATGATTCGTGTTAGTATGATTCGTGTTATTATGATTCAGACTCGACATTATCGCACTCCGGGCAAACCTATAGGTACTCAGTCTCCCATAGCAAATATCGAAGAATATGACTGCTATTGTTCGTACAGCGAGCTTGATGTATACATTCTTGACCCATCCTCTCATACATACTTCCATCCCTGCTAGGTTTAGGCTAGTCAGACGGAAACTCAACAGAGTTCAATAAACACGAAATTAAAGCTACCAAGGACAACAACAAATTTCCAAGTTACGATAGAAGTGGTAAGAGTTACTATAAATACCGAAGCATTCGAGTTGAAACTGTGGTGTGCTCACAAAAAACGAGACTGTAAACGGGTATCACAAAAGTTAAAGGTAATCTCTCAACAGATCCTGCTGTAGGGGAGTGAAGTGTTAGAGACTTCACTTGCTACGCCCAGCTTCGAGGGGTGGGGTGACCAGTTCTCTTCCTCACTGCCTTTGCCTTCCTTAACTCAAGAGCAGAATCAAGTACCCATTTCCTAGCTGGGCAGACTGGAGCACGGTACCACCGTGTTTCGAACCCCGTATCTTTGCCGCTGGAGGACGGTGCTCTAACCACTCAGCCAATCGGACAATCTAAACAGGTAATAGGTGACATTAACTTGCCTGTGGATTCCTGATCAAATTGTGGCCGTGTACGGACTTTTCTACTATTCTCTACTTCTACTTTTGTTGATCGTACAGAGTTCGCATCACTGCTTCATAACATGCTTGCTGACACCCACTCCAAGACATTTTGTAAGACATCAAACAGTAGACTTTTGTAATGATGAACGAGGTGTTTATTTACACAATTGATCTGAGTGCAGCTTGTATCTTGAAAACAGCAATTTTACATCAAAACTTCAGCCTTCAAAAATATATGCTGGCTGGCAAACACAATGGTGCGACGTTCAACGATAAACCTCTCAGCTTCTTTCATCTGGTCTGGTTAACTGTTCTAGTGGCTACTGGTTCTATAAGTTGAGAACCACTGTTGCTACGAGGGGCGTTCAGAAAGAAATACACCACATCGTTTTTCTCAGCTAATAATGAAGATAGAAGCATGACATTTTGCACACTTCAAATATGGCATGTGCCAATTGTATGTACCAAATTGCACCGCAACCGGCCAAATTATACGGCTGCCCTAAACCGTTGAAATGGAGCGTGTTAGCAACTTGCGTTATAAACAGCGAATTGTGATAGAATTTCTCGTTGCAGAGAAGGAAACTGTTGTGAACATTCACAAGCGTCTATGTGATGTGTATGGAAGTTTTGCAGTCGACAGGAGTACAGTCAGTCGCTGGGTTCAGAGAATCAAAGAATCAGGAAGTGGAGATACGGAGCTGCTTGATCGGCCGCGCTGTGGACGTCCTGCCACAGCCACCAACGCAGAAATGTTGAAATGCGCTGGGGGCATTATTCTTACTGATAGGCGAATCACTACTCGACAATTGGCCTTACAGCTGTCAGTCAGCATTGGTGGTGCAAATGCAGTTATAAAAACTCTCGGATTTTCTAAGGTTTGCGCAAGATGGGTTCCTCGAAGTCTCACAAATGACCACCGATTGCAAAGGAAAGCAATTTCTTCTGAATTGTTGGAGCGTTTCAATACTGATGGAGAGAACTTTTTGGCTAAGATCGTTACAGGTGACGAAACCTGGTCACATCATTTTGAACCTGAGACAAAAAAACAGTCAATGGAGTGGCATCATCCGCAATCACCACGAAGAAAGAAATTCAAGACAATTCCTTCAGCTGGAAAGGTCATGATCACTGTGTTTTGGGACATTGAAGGTGTGATTCTTGTGGACGTTATGCCAAGAGGAGAGACAATCAATTCGCAAGCTTACATTAAGACATTGAAAAAACTCAATCAACGTTTTCGCAGAGTTCGGCCGCACAAGAATCCAGCAGATCTGCTTCTCCTTCACGACAATGCGCGACCTCACACAACTCTGGCAACACGGGAAGCAATCACCAAATTGGTTTGGACTGTACTACCCCATCCACCCTATAGTCCCGATTTGGCACCCTCTGATTTTCATCTATTTGGTCCTCTTAAAGATGCACTCCGTGGGACAAGGTTTGAAGATGATGAAGGAGTGATTCATGCAGCAAAGAAATGGCTACATGATCAAGACAAAATCTGGTACGGGCTAGGAATACATGCACTTGTTTCGCGCTGGCATAAAGCCGTACAAGTTGATGGGGATTATGTTAAATAATACCGATGTTTACATGACATATCCATGTATATTGTGTATAAATTTCATGCTTTTTTTAATAAACAGTTCCTGAGAAAAACGATGTGGTGCATTACTTTCTGAACGCCCCTCGTAGTTCTTTATTTCCACTGTATTCTTTATTCTGTCTATCTCAATTTGCTTTATATGTTTATCTGCAGCTATTCTTGGCGTATCTGGATAAGGAAACTGGCCTAACCGCCAGGGATGTGCATTTACCAAGCTATACTTCTCACTAGACTGTCAGCTTGTCTACTGTACTTCGCTATAATTATAAAACTAATAATGTTCAATGTACCTGGTCTTTCGAACACAACACATTTCTCTCACTTGGAAACCTGACATGTCGTCCTCCGAATACCTAACACTGTCCTACACACACGTGGCAAATATCGAGATAGACGTCTGGATGATAGTTCATCTTTTCTGCCACCGCAGAAATCAACCAATATTTATTGGCTTATCACCCGATGGAACTTCTACTCGTTACCACATCTAGAAGCTAACTCTATCACAGCTGGGAGCAAATTGATTTAATCTAAAACGTCGATTTGCAACGTTGACTATTTTCAAGCACTCCAGAACCCTTTGTCTGACAAACAACTCACAAGAACATAAATTCCACGTGCATAGTTCCCCTCGCTCACCCTGCCAAAACCAGACAAAAACAAAACACAACAATCCTCAACAAAGGGATTTAAGCACAACTCTTGACCCCTCTCTTCCTTCTATCGAATACTCCCGTTAGACTACTAATTAAAAGTCAGCTAATCTCATACAATTACTCTATCAGAATTTTCCCTCTTAACCAACCTAACAGTTACATTATATTTAAAAGATCGATTGATTAGGTGGTGAAAAGTAAAATAGCACCAGCAACAGTGGTTTAAACTGTGTGTGAAGCGAGGGATCGCGAGTTGCGTGTCGTGACATAACGGTGTGTGTAACAAGTGATTACGAGTTGCGTGTCGCGAAATAACTGTGTAACGAGGGATCATGAGTCGCGTGCTGTGACATATTTGTGAGTGTAGTGAGGGACCACGAGTTGTGTGTCGTGACGTAAGTGTATGTGTACCAGGAAACGGGTCGTGTGCTACAAAAACTACCGCAACAGCACAAGAATGCTTCAGTTGAGGCGTCTTGCAAGAAAACCAGCTGCATAGGTGGCTCCATGCACCATAGGGACTGCAAAGGAATCTGACGATTATAATGATGATGCACCACTGTAGTGTGCCACTCTCTATACCGACTGTTTTCTTATGACTATATTTTATTCGTCTACAAACTTCTCTCTCTCTCTCTCTCTCTCTCTCTCTCTCTCTCTCTCTCTCTCTCTCTCCCTCTGCTAGAAATGAAACCCTTTTCTTCAGAATTTGTCCATTCTATAATGAGAAAACGTGCCCTCTTCAAGTCTTATATTACAACAGTACTCGCTAGCTTAGGATTCTCGCGGCTCAAGGCCAATAAATTATTCACTTGGCCAGTGAAAGTCATTTCACATGGAATGTCTTCTTCTTCCTCGTTCGTCCTGAAAAGGACATTGGTTGCGTTGTGTCCGTTTACAGCGAAGCTGCAGTATTTGCGCCTTTCGGCCGACACATCCGACTTCAGCACGGCATTTTTGGGACCGGGTTAGCCTTCCCTCTTTGATCCCTACTCATTCAGCCAGACTGCAGTGATGCAGCCTGTTTCCAGGACCACCACTTGGAGGTGGAGTAGGGTCTTGGTCAGCTCTGGTTCACTGACCCTGACGCAAGCAGTCTAGCTATGGGTCGCTAACTGCATTCCTCACTGCTGACGCGTCTTAGGTCCCACATGAAATGTGAAACCCAGTGCTACTACAATCCCGGAAGTCGACCCTTTGTGTGTGTCGCTGACTGGATGTGCATAAATCACGACGGAATGAACTCTGCCCTACAGCTGCACAGCGAAAACGTGGATTTGTTTAATGAAGATAACTTGAAACCCCTGGGACCAAAGTAGAATTCACTGTGGGGTCACCCAAGAGGTCACCCACCCTTGCACCGGGAGAGGCCATCAGGGAATTGTTGGAGGGAATTTTAAGGCATTCGCATTTTAACTATCATGATCTAATAGTTAACCTTTTAAATGTATTTTCATTTCAGTGACAATAAATGTTATTTCACTATATATATGCTACTCAACTATTTCTAATGCATGAGTTTGCTGAATGTCATAACTAATCACTGATATTCTCTCACATCCTGGCAGAAATAAGACATGGTTAAATAGTTGATGTATATTATTAATGTTACTTTGGGATTTGTATTACTGGGTGGATGTAGGTCAAGATGGCGGCGTGGTAGGCCGCACTTTTGTGTTGTGCATTTCATGTCGTCGTTTTGGAGTCTGCATCAGTGGTAACAGCCCTCATTAAGGCTGTATGAGTTTGTAGTGTGTTTGGCTATTTCTGGATTATGTTGCTAAGTATTTTAAAGATGAAAACATCAAGTTTGCCTATCATGTGAGTTCGCTGTTTGTGTTGATACAAGTAGCCAAGATGGCGGTTTTGTGATGTGTCGATCGGACAGTGTTTCAAAACATTACAGATTTATTGAGGGCTATTGTTACTGCTCCAGGTACATTTTTGTATGTACCTGCAAGGATACTTGGAGAGGAGATGGGCACCGCCAAGCAAACCTCTTGCCCACTGAAATGCTATGATGGAAAGTCAACTCAGTAATAATTTGCCGGATCGGCCGATGCCCGGATTAACAACGACCGCGCTCTCATTGCCCCTTGAGAGTGATAAGTCAGCGAATGGGGTAAAAAACACCTGTTTTGAAACTTCCAAGAGAAAGTTTTGTTGTTGGAACTTGGAATGTACGCACGCTATATGCGTGTGGAAAAGTCAAAGAACTAACACATGAACTTGTTAGATACTCGTGGGACATCCTGGGCCTAGCAGAAGTCAGATGGACAGGATTAGGTGAATCAATAACGGATGATGGTCACAAAATTTGGTTTAGTGGAGATGAGTCTAAACATCAGCATGGAGTAGGTTTTATCGTACATAAAGATAGATTGAACTCTGTCATCAGCTGCACCCCAATAAATAGCAGGCTTATCACCATTCGTATTGCAGCACATCCAAAGAACATCTCCATTATACAGGTATATGCCCCCACTACTGACTATGAGGATGAGGCAATTGATACATTTTATGACAATCTGGATGAAGCAATTAAGAAAATTCCAAAGAAAGATCTTCTCATCGTGTTAGGTGATTGGAATGCTAAAATAGGGCCAGATGCATACGGTCACTGGGCTGGTACAGTGGGGAGATTTGGGACAGGTGAAACCAACGATCGAGGACTAAGGCTACTAGAATTTGCCAGCAACTATAAACTAACCATTGCAAATACACTATTTCCTCATAAGTTATCAAGAAGAACAACGTGGCATGCCCCAAAAACTGAGATACATGGCCAAATTGATTTTATTCTTGTATCCAAAAGATTCAAGTCTAGTATTAATAAAGCCAAGACTAGGACTTTTCCTGGCGCCGACATTGGTAGTGATCACGACATGGTATTGATGACGCTCAAGCTTAAACTTAAAAAGAACTATAATCAAAACAGATGTTCTCAGTTAAGATTCAATTTAGACAAACTGAAAGATCCAGAAATCGCGGGAATCTTTGAGGCAACTGTTGGAGGAAAATTCGCAGCTCTCAATTTTTTGGAGGATGATATCAACTCAATCACAGAGAACATGAAAGACGTGCTCATTGAATCAGCAACAGAAATACTTGGTAAAAGAAAGAAAATAAACAAACCATGGGTTACAGATGACATTCTGAAGTTATGTGATACACGGCGGGAAATGAAAAAAGGTTAAGAAAGAGGTTCCTGAAGCAGCATGGCAATACAGTATGGTGAATAAAAATATTAGGAAGAAAATGAAACAGGCCAAAGAAAAATGGGTAGCTGATCAATGTGAGTCCATTAATACGGGGCTAATAAAAGGTAACAGCAAGGCAGCTTTTGACACATTAAGAAAACTATCAAAACCCCAACAGCCCAGGGTAACTGTCATAGAAGATAGCAATGGGGCTCTGCTCAATGAAAAAAAACAGCTGTAATGAGAAGGTGGACAGAATATTGTAAAGAATTATATAACTGTAAACTTGACACTGACTTAGGCATATTAAACAACATTAAGTGCGAAAACAGGGAACTCGGAAATGCAGCAATATTACGGGAAGAAGTGGAAGAGGCTATATGTTCGATGAAAGGAGGGAAGTCACCGGGTGTGGATAATATCCCAGCAGAGCTCTTGAAATATGGAGGACCAGATATAATAAAAATCATGACAACAATTTGCCAGAAGATATGGAGTACAAAAAAATGGCCAAAAGAATGGACGCAGTCATTAGTAATACCGCTTCCAAAGAAAGGAAATCTAAAAATGTGCAAGAACTACAGAACCATTAGCCTTATTAGTCATCCAAGTAAGGTGATGTTAAGGATACTTTTGAACAGAATAAAACAGAAATCAGAAGAAATCTTGTCAGAGGAACATTCTGGCTTTAGACCAAAAAGAAGTACCTCAGAACAAATCTTCAATATTAGAGTACTTATCGAAAAACATCTCCAACATCAACACGATTTATACCATAACTTCATCGATTTCACAAAAGCCTTCGATCGAGTCTGGCATGAAGGCTTATGGCAAGTAATGAGAAAATTCAATTTTGATACCAACATCATAGATATCATTGAAGCACTATACAAGGACGCAAGCAGTGCTGTTTTTGCAAGCAACGACATTGGAGAATTTTTCAAAACAACTGTAGGAGTTCGGCAGGGATGTATCCTGTCCCCAGTGCTCTTTAATATTTATCTAGAACATATTATGCAGGAGGCTCTCTACGATTATAAATCAACCATATCGATCGGAGGCCGACCTCTGTGCAACCTACGTTTTGCTGATGATATTGATCTGATAGCTGGATCAGAATCAGAACTTCAAGACCTTACCTCTAGACTGGAGAAAGTAACAAGAACGTATGGGATGGAAATTAATATAGAAAAAAGCAAGATATTGGTGAATAGCCATAAGAAACATGTTCCGACCAACATTACGTTAAATGGGCAAACGTTAGAAGAAGTTAACACCTTTAAATATCTCGGGTCCACTATATGTAGTGATGGAAGATCAAGTAAAGAAATCAAGACAAGACTTGAGATGGCCTCAGCTGCCATGACAAAGTTGAATGTGATCTGGAAAAGTAACATCAGTTTTCCTGTGAAGATCAAATTATACAAATCACTTGTATTATCTATTCTCTTGTATGGGTGTGAGAGCTGGACACTCACTGCAGATACGGAGCGAAGGATTCAGGCTTTCGAGCATAAATGTTATAGAAGAATTTTGCGCATTTGCTATAAAGAGCACAAAACAAATGTCTATGTTAGAGAGAAGATAAACACCTATGCAGGCCACCAAGAACCACTTTTGTCAATAGTGAAACATCGAAAGCTTGCCTGGTTTGGGCATGTAACTCGTCATGACTCCCTTTCGAAAACGATCCTTCAGGGAACAGTCGAAGGTAAACGGAGAAGAGGAAGGCAGAGAAAATCCTGGGCTGATAACATCAAAGAATGGGCAGGACACGGTTTTTCCACACTTGTACGCATTGCTGAGGATAGAGAGCAGTGGAGGACCCTGTCTGCTGATGCTTCCACCATGGCACCCCTACGACCCATGACGGGTTACGGGCTGAGATGATGATGTTGATTACTGAACTAAGCAGAACAGAAAATATCATAGTGGTCCTTGTACTTTCTATTTCTTTTATGTTCCATTGTTCTTGTTCAAGAATACAAACTTGATAAAGGTGTTCTCCATCACACTTCTTATCCCTTTTGTCTCATATGAGACATTACTGTTTTTTTTTTTTTTTAATCATGGAATATTCTTTATATGTTTTTAATGCACTTCTATGCATTTACCATGTTTGATGATTGAAGAACTATTCTATTATCAGTTACATGAATGATATTTTTGACAGGAACCAGAACTTTAAGAATGTTTACAATTATTTAGCTATTTAATGAATTTACCACTTTACTGACAAAATGTAAGCCACCGGTTCTCAAGCCCTTGAGATCATGACTACCCTCAAAGTGATTTACTGCTCAAGTGGCAAAAAAGTAAATCAGTGGATTTCAAACCTTGGCAGCAGTGACACCCCAACATGTTTACAGCAGCATAGGAAACTATTACCCTGTGGTTCTCAAACCAATGTTGACAGTGACCCCAAAATTAAAATACTGCTCTATGGGCACAGTGTGAACCAGTGGTTCTCAAACATTTGATGACCACAGTCCCAGACATCACAGTTTCTGAAACTAGTTGCCCACATATGGAAAATCACTGCTGTAAATAAGCAGATCTAGGTTGAGAAATCTAGTTACGCTTATAACGTTAGTTAAGAAGGAGTATTTCATAGATAACATATGTATATACAATTCTTTATTGAATGTTAGTTATGACTGGGTTAATCTGATTTCTGATGGAAGCTTATCGGCTATCAGACACAGGAGATGATTGCTCTTGAAATACCACTAATGGGATATCAATTGTTTCATCCTCCAGTCCAACCAGGTTATGGTCCGGGGTACAAACCAGGTTACAAGTCCACGGTACCAAAGGTTACCCCTACCAACCATACCCTACCAACCAGGTTACCATATCAAACCAAACCATACCCTACCAACCAGGTAACCTATTCCTACCAACCATCCCAAACCAGAGTACAACTCTAGGCTGTCATAACAGGTGACTCTAACCTGAGTCATAATCCAGTAAGCAAAAGAGGAATTCAGCTGGGCTGACTTACTCCATCCATGTTTGAGATGTGCACTGAGTCCAGGGAAGCAAACTCTGCCACCCTCTGAAACCATAGAACTGTATTACTGTACCTAAGTTCTGGGGCAGACCAAACCAAGAGAGTCCGAACACCAATCATCTCCACAGCTACTACAGTCCTTGAGGAGATGAGTATAAACCCTACCAGCAATACAACAATAGAAGAGATCTCGCGGTCCAGATGATGACCATAGTAGTTGGTTTTTTTTTTCTAAACCCAAGAGTACATATTTTTGTTCAATTTATAAATCTTTAAGAGTTGTGAGAATCTTTATCTTTTTCTAAATTTAACTTAACAGAGTCCGTTGTTATTTTTCTTGTTAACTTTATTTGGACTGTATTTTGTTATAGCCATAAATCTACACCCTGGGGGGCCGAGCTATAATTAAACTAACATCTAGTGGGTCGGAATATTTTAGTTAATGTGGCTGGACACCAAATTTCCTTTCTCAACCGTATGTGCTTTACATAGTCCTTTTGTAGGATTCCTGATAAAGAATTTATCTTCCAGAAAATATTCTGTTTAGTTGCCAGACTTATCTTTGCATTAAGGATTTCTAGTACACTATTTCCTGAGGAGAGGCAGTTCCATTCTAACTCGTAGACTATCATAAGTACATCAATAAAGATTATTATCTTTTATTCTTCCATTCCATCCAATCTGTCCTTCTCCTCAAATTAGTCACCACAACCACATGGAACGAAAGAAACGCTGTCGACGAGCAATATACACTCCCAGATTTAATCGCGCGGACCTCAACGAAAACTTTCTACTTCCTAGATTAGGGGGTTCTCAAACTTTACTCGGTGTGGTGAAGTGGGATGTTATAAATATTTATAGGGGACTTAGTGTACTGACTGAGATCAGCTGTGAAGGTATCTATATCTATTAAAAGTAGTGTATTATAGATAACCTTACTTGCTACCACATATCTCTTATCTCAGTCAGAATTATTCTGGAATAGTGTGATGCTACGTTATGTGTCTAGGGTATGAGTATGGTGAAGTGTAAGTTACAACAACAGACAGATAAACAATTTAATTTAATCCACTACTCTTAACAACACTGTGACACTCACATACATATAACACTCTATGAGAATAGCTTAAAGAAGTCACTAGTAACGTTTCAAATAACAATATGTATTCATTACTGGCATGAATGAATATGTGTCCTGATTCAACTACAAGGGAACCAGGAATCACAATCAATTTAAATTACAAGTTATGTACAGAATGTATTTAATATGAATATTGTAGTGACATATATTAGTACAAATGTTCTATGTGTGTCAGTTGTGTAGTAGTAAAATGAGGTAATACTGGTTTTGTTTTGTTCAAGCTCTGTTGGTATTTGTCATCATGACTTCAATAGTTTGTCTTTAGGGACCAGTATTGGAGATGTTCACAGTTCCTGATTTTAAGACAAGTAAATTCCCCTCTGACTGGTATTTTTATAAAGTTATTTCAAGATGAGGGGACATAATGTTGAGCTCAGCTGGCCAACTCTGCTTATCTTGAGTGATGGCGGCAGGAGAGGACTCCTCTGCTCGAATTCTCCTCTGGGCTCTGGAGACACCTCACTGATAGCTAAAAGGACCAAGGAGTATGCTGTCCGACACTGGATTCAGCAAATCTCTGACTAGGTGCTGCTCAGTACCATCAAGACCACTGTCCCACAATTCATACGAATAACACAGATACGTTGATTAGCAATGAATTCTGGCACAAACTGGCACAAATTTCCTTCTGCTTATCTTCCAGGCTTTTAATGAGCCAAATATAAGCTGGCTTCAACGCACTGATGCTTTATCAAGTGTATTTAAACAAGTGGTTTCGAACTAACGCTCCCAAGTGTGTATATCAGCGAGACTGGCCAATGAGCCACGTTTCGACAAGTGTTTGAAAAAATGTTATCTTTTCCCGTCTCCCCTAACAACCAAGATAGTATTTATAGCCCGACCAATCGTGGTTAGGCTTTCATTTGTTGCGCTCCAATCAATTTGAAGTTTACATGGTAGGCTATTTCTGTAACGTAAATTTTTTTCAAACACGTTAAAAAAAAATCTTATGAGCAGAAATGATTTTATGCTGTCAGGCACCCCCAATATTTTATTTTGGGTATAATTTATTAATTCCTGGACTATTTGCGTAACGTTTTACATATTATTTGTCAGCAAGCCCTAAGGAACCCAAAATTACTAATTTAAAGGAGCTACGTGGCTGCGTTCAAAATATGCAATTTCTTCTACCTCCTGTTTGGAAGATGTGCTGTCTGGGTACTGTTATGTGTTCAAACGTAAACCCATCTAATGTTGTCTTTTCTAATAAGAGTTTGTTATGATTTATAAACCTAACTCTGGGAAAGGGTAGTGTATTTTATCACTGTCCGTCTGAAAAAGTTAGTGCTTGTAGACTTACACGCGTGATGCCAGCATTTGTATATCGCGCGTCGCGTGTTGCATGCGTTCCTGATTTTCAGCCCTCCCCTCTCGCTATCCTTTTGTCCATCTGTTCGTTCGTTTTGGTAACGTAATATAATTAATGTTAGGATTAATTTAGGTCATTACGCAGTACGTCTCAATGTTTTTCTTAGAAATGCAGCACACGTTTCATTGAAGAAAGCGGGTATAATACAGTAAGCTTTTACTATCAACGTGAAAGCGTTACACTTTGCAGACGAAGCAGAAAACAAGGGGGATTTCGAGTACATTCTTTGTGACAGCACTGTCATTTTCCCATTGCTCTTCTCTTTATTAATTTTATTTGTTAGGCTTTATATTTACCTAATAATTTATATATGTGGATTAGAATATTTCATGACACCTCCCCTCTTAAAACAGACATTATATGTCAGTCCTTTATTCTATATACACATAGAGAAATTTATTATTATTTCTGGGGTTTACGGTGATTCTCATCACACGGATGGCGGCTTAAAAAATCCGCTCCCAGATTGGTTTTTCCAGATATATATTCAATGCTAAAATTATATGGAGCCAGAAGCAAAGACCATCGGAGTAACCTAGAGTTCTCATGCTTAGCCTGTGCTAAAAACGATAAAGGTTTGTGGTCAGTTTGCAACTTAAATGCCTTCCCATATAGATAAATATTGAATTTCTTTATTGCCCATATTACTGCAAGACATTCTTTTTCGCTAGTTGAGTAGTTGATTTCAGCTTTATTCAACTTTCTGCTAGCATATGCCACTGGGCTTAATTCCCCATCCAATGCATCTGATTTCTGTAGTAAAGTTGCACCTAACCCAATATTACTTGCATCCGTCCTTACTATGAATTCTTGACTTAAGTCAGGTAATTTCAAAATGGGTTTACTTGTGAGCTTTTCCTTCAATTCTTGGTAAGTCATTTCACATTGTGGTGTCCATGTAATGCGATCTGGAAGTCCTTTACGTGTCAATTCAGTTAACGGTGCACATATGGAATTAAAGTTCTTGATATACTTCTGGTAGAAACCACATAATGAGACAAAGGATCTCACGTCCTTCTTGGTTTGTGGTCTCGGGGCTTTCTGTAGTTTCTCTAAATTCTTTGGGTCAGGGGTCATGTTTCCCTGATAAACTGTGTGTCCCAAAAATTCCAATTCTTTACATCCAACGCAACATTTGGTTGGTCGGGCTGTTAAATTTGCCTCCCTAAGTCGATCAAACAGCATGTTCAGAGAGTCAATGTGTTCCTCAAATGTTTCTGTTGCTATAAGGATATCATCCATAAAATTTGTTATACAGGGATTATTCAGAGGATCCAATAATTTTCTCATCATTCTAGAGAAGACACTAGGCGCATTCTTCAATCCAAATGGCAATCTATTAAACTCATAGTGTCCTTCTGAGGTACTAAAAGCTAGGTATGGTCTAACCTCAGGCTTACTGGAATCTGATAGTATCCTTTACTCAGATCCACTTTTGAGAAATATTTAGCTTTATTTAGTCTGGCAAACAGCTGATTTGTATCCGGCAATGGATCCACCTGTCCTTCTGTAATAGCATTCAGTCTCCTGTAATCTATACAGAGTCTATGTTCTCCAGAGGGCTTCCTTAAGAGTACCACCCCGGAACTATACGAAGACTCACTGTGCGAAATAATTCCTTCCTTCAATAGATAGTCTATCTCTTCCTTCAAAGCTTTTTCCTTAGCAAACGGAATCGAATATGGTTTCATACAGACAGGTGTGGAGTCTATGAGTTTCATATCATATTCCAATAGGTTTGTATGCCCTGGTCGGTCTGTTAACACCTCTGCATGATTATTTAGAACCTGTTGCACTCTCTCTTTCTGAGTTTTCGTTAAATGTGTACTGATTTTCACCTGTGCTGCTGTCTCACAGGGGTGTAATGGATATTCAAATGATGAAAGTGGTTCCTTTTTCATCTCCATGGCGATGGACAAGGTCAACAAGTGTGTCTCTTCCTGATGTTCTCTTTCCAAATATTTCTTCAGGAGATGCACATGATAGATTTTTTCTTTCCCCTTCTTATCTATCTTATAATTTGTTCTAGACACCTTCTCTAGAACTGTATATGGACCCTGCCATCCAATTTGTAACTTATTCTGACTCCCGGGCAAAAGAAGCAGTACCTTCTCTCCCACAGCCAAATTTCTGTCTTTCGCCTTCCTGTTATAATAGGCAGCATGTTTCTTCCTGGCTTGTTTCAAATTTTCATTGGCAAGTTTCCAGCCAGTTTTCAACCGAGTGGTCAGCTCATTCACATATTGGTATGAAGATGTAATGTTTTCCTCTGCCTTTTCATCAGTCCACGTTCTTAACAAAGCTACATATGGACCTTTAATTGTGTGGACCTATTTGTCCATGCACCGGTATGGTCTCTTCCACTCGAAGCTTTATAGTGATGATTTTTCTTCCCAGAATTTTCATTCACAAAACGACCGCTACCAATTTTTTTCTTGGGGCTATCTCCCCTCTTAAAATTCTTGATGAGAGATTTCCTCCCTACATCCTCTTCCTCCAGTTTGTTTAAGTCCGATTGAGGGATTGTCGGCTTATCCTGGGGTAAGACATCTTTTTGCACTCTCCGCATAGTGGCCATTGTAAAACAGTTAAGTGAAGCTTGTCCGTGAAAAGGGGCTTCCCATTCCATTTGGTCCACTTTATCAAATCTATTTTTCCTTTTATTGTCAGGCCTGATTTTGCCCCATGGCGTGTCCAGGTCCTGATCCATGTTCCCACTTGTGGGTGTTCCCTCATGTGCTATGCTACACCTTTCTACAAAATTCTCAATGTCCCATCTTGCTTTGGGCCAATAATAATTGTGAGCCACCTTTTGAATGATGGTACCTATCTTCTCATGGTCCCCATCTGGTTTCACATGTAGGCTCCTTATTAATTCTGTCCTGTATCTTTTTGGAAGAACCAGCTGTCCGTGACCATTGGATCTAGCTCCAGTCTTCCTATACATCAACTTGTTTTTCATGTAAAAATCTCCCTTGCCTGGAGTTGTATGACAAGTTGACAATTTTCTGAAACAAGGCTTGAGTGTTTTATCCCCAGCCTGTGCCTTCCTCATCTCTTCTGGAGTGGTATCTAACATAATATCCTCCTCCTGTCTTGAGGTCGACCTGACCTGAAGGGTTGCCATATACACAGGTTTCCTTCTGCAACGGTCAGTGTCATGATTGTCCATCTGACAATTCTTACACCACCTTTTTCCTTGGTTGAAAGATTTTCTTTCATCATATTTCCTTTCATCGAATTGTGGGAATTTATTTTTATTGTCATACCGTGGCCTATCAAATTGGTGCTTACCTTTATTTTGATCCCTAGGATCAAATTTATTAAAGTTCTGTGGTGCCCTAAAGTTATCCACCTGTTTCTTTTTATTACCTGTTACCTCTGCTTGAGCTGCTTGATACCTTTCAGCAACATTTAGCAACTCACCCAGCCTCTCTGCACCTTGTTCCATGAGAAACTTTCTCAGGTCTGGAGCCATGGACTCTCTTAGTTGCTCTATAAGGACCATTTCCTTAAGATCTTGGGTTTTCCCCAGAGAAGTCCATTTCTCCAAGTATGTCTCGATTCGTGCAGAGAACTGGTGATAGGTTTCACCTGACAGTAGTTTAGCATTCCTAAATTTTTTTCCTGTAAAACTCTGCATTCTTTTCATACCTTAACAAAAGAGCCTGCTTTAGCATGTCATAATTTTCCTGATCACCTCTGCTCATTTTTGCAAAAACTTCATAAGCTGCCCCACGAAGTCCCTGAGATAACTTTAAGCTCCACCTTTCTCTCTCTAACCCATACGTGGTAGCTAATAGTTCGTACCTATTTATATAGCTCTCAATATCATCGTCTTTCTCAACAAAATGATCTAAATGAAAGTTCATAGCTGAGATTGAGGCTCCTTGAGTAACCGTAGCATCAGAGGCAAAGGGACTGGCACCATTTTCAGGAGCATGGCCTTGAAACTCAAACTCCCTTAGTCGTAATTCATGTTCCCTTTGTAATCTTTTATCTTCTGCTTCCCTTTCTGCAGCTAATTTCCTGTCTTCCCTTTCTGCAGCCTGTCTTCTTTCCTCGGCTTCTCTTTCTGCAGCTAATCTTTTGTCTTCTCTTTCTGCCTCCAATTTCTTAGCCTCAGCCTCAATCTGCAACCTCTTAATTTCCCTGTCAGCCTCTAACTTTCTTTCGGCTTCAAACCTTCTTTCTTCGCGTTCAATAAATTTGTCACATTCCGTAGTAACATAGGCAACCATAACTTGCCCATCTAATCCTAACTCTTTTGCAGTCTGAACCGCAGCAGATCGAAATTTGGCCAGGTCCGCCATTGTCTATTATGTAAATTTATACAATGTCTAACCAACAATTCAATCTCTAATGGACAACACAGGCACCGTGAGCTCAACCTTATTTAATTCCACCCAAGGATACCTTTTAATTCTTATATTCCCTGAAGTGAATTACCCCCAATATTTTTAATAGTTAAAGATTCAAAATCCCAAGAGCGAGACCCCAATATATGTGGTGAAGTGGGATGTTATAAATATTTATAGGGGACTTAGTGTACTGACTGAGATCAGCTGTGAAGGTATCTATATCTATTAAAAGTAGTGTATTATAGATAACCTTACTTGCTACCACATATCTCTTATCTCAGTCAGAATTATTCTGGAATAGTGTGATGCTACGTTATGTGTCTAGGGTATGAGTATGGTGAAGTGTAAGTCACAACAACAGACAGATAAACAATTTAATTTAATCCACTACTCTTAACAACACTGTGACACTCACATACATATAACACTCTATGAGAATAGCTTAAAGAAGTCACTCGTAACGTTTCAAATAACAATATGTATTCATTACTGGCATGAATGAATATGTGTCCTGATTCAACTACAAGGGAACCAGGAATCACAATCAATTTAAATTACAAGTTATGTACAGAATGTATTTAATATGAATATTGTAGTGACATATATTATTACAAATGTTCTATGTGTGTCAGTTGTGTAGTAGTAAAATGAGGTAATACTGGTTTTGTTTTGTTCAAGCTCTGTTGGTATTTGTCATCATGACTTCAATAGTTTGTCTTTAGGGACCAGTATTGGAGATGTTCACAGTTCCTGATTTTAAGACAAGTAAATTCCCCTCTGAATGGTATTTTTATAAAGTTATTTCAAGATGAGGGGACATAATGTTGAGCTCAGCTGGCCAACTCTGCTTATCTTGAGTGATGGCGGCAGGAGAGGACTCCTCTGCTCGAATTCTCCTCTGGGCTCAGGAGACACCTCACTGATAGCTAAAAAGACCAAGGAGTATGCTGTCCGACTCTGGATTCAGCAAATCTCTGACTAGATGCTGCTCAGTACCATCAAGACCACTGTCCCACAATTCATACGAATAACACAGATACGTTGATTAGCAATGAATTCTGGCACAAACTGGCACAAATTTCCTTCTGCTTATCTTCCAGGCTTTTAATTGAGCCAAATATAAGCTGGCTTCAACGCACTGATGCTTTATCAAGTGTATTTAAACAAGTGGTTTCGAACTAACGCTCCCAAGTGTGTATATCAGCGAGACTGGCCAATGAGCCACGTTTCGACAAGTGTTTGAAAAAATGTTATCTTTTCCCGTCTCCCCTAACAACCAAGATAGTATTTATAGCCCGACCAATCGTGGTTAGGCTTTCATTTGTTGCGCTCCAATCAATTTGAAGTTTACATGGTAGGCTATTTCTGTAACGTAAATTTTTTTCAAACACGTTAAAAAAAAATCTTATGAGCAGAAATGATTTTATGCTGTCAGGCACCCCCAATATTTTATTTTGGGTATAATTTATTAATTCCTGGACTATTTGCGTAACGTTTTACATATTATTTGTCAGCAAGCCCTAAGGAACCCAAAAATACTAATTTAAAGGAGCTACGTGGCTGCGTTCAAAATATGCAATTTCTTCTACCTCCTGTTTGGAAGATGTGCTGTCTGGGTACTGTTATGTGTTCAAACGTAAACCCATCTAATGTTGTCTTTTCTAATAAGAGTTTGTTATGATTTATAAACCTAACTCTGGGAAAGGGTAGTGTATTTTATCACTGTCCGTCTGAAAAAGTTAGTGCTTGTAGACTTACACGCGTGATGCCAGCATTTGTATATCGCGCGTCGCGTGTTGCATGCGTTCCTGATTTTCAGCCCTCCCCTCTCGCTATCCTTTTGTCCATCTGTTCGTTCGTTTTGGTAACGTAATATAATTAATGTTAGGATTAATTTAGGTCATTACGCAGTACGTCTCAATGTTTTTCTTAGAAATGCAGCACACGTTTCATTGAAGAAAGCGGGTATAATACAGTAAGCTTTTACTATCAACGTGAAAGCGTTACACTTTGCAGACGAAGCAGAAAACAAGGGGGATTTCGAGTACATTCTTTGTGACAGCACTGTCATTTTCCCATTGCTCTTCTCTTTATTAATTTTATTTGTTAGGCTTTATATTTACCTAATAATTTATATATGTGGATTAGAATATTTCATGACACTCGGTCGTTGTACTCCCTTAGCTTTTAGTAAAATTTCCCGTACACCTTTGACTTTTAAACTTCCCTTTCCCCTTTGGCTTTTAGTAAATCTTCCCGTACCCTCTTGGCATTTGGTAAAACTTCCCATACCATCTTGGTTTTTTGGTAAAACTTCCCGTACCTACTTGGCTTTTAGTAAAACTTTCCGAATCCCCTTAGCATTTGGTAAAACTTCCAGTACCCCTTCACTTTTAAACTTCCCGTACCCCTTAGGCTTTTAGTAAAACTTTCCGTACTCCCTTAGCATTTAGTAAACTTCCCATGCCCTCTTAGCATCTAGTAAAACTTCCAGTACCCCTTCACTTTTAAACTTCCTGTACCCCCTTAGCATTTAATTAAAACTTAACGTACCCCCTTGGCATTTATTAAAACTTCCCGTTCCCCCTTAGCATTTATTAAAACTTCCCGTAACCACTTAGCATTTAGTAAAACTTTCAGTACCCCTATAGCTTTTAGTAAAACTTCCAGTTCCCCTTTAGCTTTTAGTAAAACTTCCAGTACCCCTTTAGCTTTTAGTAAAACTTTCAGGACACCCTTGGCTTTTAAACTTCCCTTACCCCTTGGCTAAATTAAAACTTCCCGTACACTTTAATGAGGGGAAATAAATTATTGAGTTTACCATGCACATGCCCATATTTAATTGTTCATAAATAAAACTGTATTCGGTACATAACATTATCAGGCATCATAAAGTTATTTATCAGAACACAGACCTTTCCATTCTGTCTCCAATCCACAACTTGTTCTTGTCACTAACACCACAACTTTTGGATTCTTTCATTAGCATATTATTGTCCTTCCCCTTAACCCCTTGATATCTTCTGGTACATCGTGGGGGAGTCCACGAACCCCAGGTTGGTAACCCATGTCCCTGGGCATTCATCAGATGTTCCGACCAGTGAAGTCAATCATGTGTCTACAACATGCAGCTCATTATGTTTGCTCTCTTTACTCGGTCGTTGTACTCCCTTAGCTTTTAGTAAAATTTCCCGTACACCTTTGACTTTTAAACTTCCCGTTCCCCTTTGGCTTTTAGTAAATCTTCCCGTACCCTCTTGGCATTTGGTAAAACTTCCCATACCATCTTGGTTTTTTGGTAAAACTTCCCGTACCTACTTGGCTTTTAGTAAAACTTATTTGCTTTTCATGGACGGACGTGTTTTTTATCTGCTCTCACATTTCGCAGCATTAACGCAGGAAGTTTAAGTCACATTCCGTGGATTTTTATATCAGTATATTGGTTATTAGACGGTGAAATTTTTAAACATGATATTGTGTTAATGTAATGTGTAACATTTTATAGAATACCGTTGAAATGTGTATCAGTTTTTTCTCTATGTTACTGGAGGATATTTTTAACAATGACTACATGACTCATCCGAATGTGACCTTCGCCAAAGCAAGAGGTCAGTTGTTGGTCAAGCGTTGCTGTCAAGCATAATAAAATTTTCCCGGTATACAATGTTCCTCACCGATAACAAAACGCCCGGTGGAATGTAACAATGTCATGCTTGGAAGAAGGTGTTAGTTCGCAGCTAACAGTGGGCCCCAGGGACGCTCGTTTAAGACCAACGACCATAAAGAACTATGCTTTGAACAAAGAGAGGGCTATTCACCTAAAACTTAAAGGTTGTAGAACAGGGTCCGGTATAACCTTGAAGCTATCAAGTCATGGAAAATGTGTAACTATAACATTCCAGAACACCTTTCAGTACGAGGCATTTCGTTTCATTGTCATTAAATTCTACGAAACAGGACTTGTAGAGTCAAGAACAGACATAAATGGTGCACTAGTAGAAGACGTTATAACAACACCACTTCTCAAAATTCACCTTTATCACACTAAGAACAAAATTATGACCCAGGGGACTGCCGCAGCTATCGAATCATGGCTAGAAACAGAATTTGAAGAATTAAAAGAATCTGCAAAAATTGTAACTGATGTTGAGTTAGAAAACACTAAAATGGACTCCGCTGTTTCTATGCCCCACTTGGCAGTAGACTCAATGATTCCAGGCATAAGTGACTTTACTACCGACAACGACATTCTCAACATCAGCTGCAACCCAATGTCTCACAGTGAATCAGAAATTCTACCTTCTGCAGTATTGGATACAATAACAGACACCCCTACAATTTCTAAACCTATGTTGGCCATCGAATACCCCATGGACCATGAAAATATACGAAAAGCTGAAACTGTATCTCTTGAGCAACAAAAAGAAGACACCACGAAGTTACCTGTGTCGTGCTGCCAGGAGCTAATGCAAAATATGGAGGACACGCTACGAAGTTTAATTGGTGATCTCATGTCTAGTATACAGACATCGCTCAAGGCCGAAAACGAACTTCTTAAAAGGGAGATAGTATCTCTGAGGGAAGACAATTCTAGCATGAAGGACATCATCGAAAAACTGCAGAGAGACTTCTCACTCTATAAGATAAGACAACCAGATCATCCTCAAACAATAGTAGAAGATTGCGAAGAATCCATACATAAAAATACGCCAAATCAGCAAAAAGGTCACCACCAAACTGTACACAAAAAACACGAAGAGACACTCACAAACACAACATATCCCATTGGAGTCAAAATTACCAACAGATTTCAAGTTCTTGAGGATTGTTCAACAGAAAATGAGCAGGTATCAGCATCCCTACCAGACAACGTTCCAGTGCCCGAAAACCAAATTCACAAATCTCAGAGCCATCACAACAGTCCACAAAAAGAACACCACAAAAGGCAGCAGCATCAATCTAATAGAAAACAAAGTGAAGAAATACGTAGTGACGTTACACATATTGTAATTGGTGACTCCCTCTTGAAGGGTATTTATTGTGAAAGAATGTCCACTACAAGAGAAGACATCGTTTCAGTTATGACAGTGCCGGGGGGCTGGTATTAAAAGACTACTGGACATAATTAATAAGTTCGATATTAATCACAAGATAACAAAAACAACACTACACGTAGGAATTAATGATATCATGAATGAGCAGAGCCTAAACCCCTCAGGATTGGTGGCTACAATAAAACAAAAATTTCCCAAAGCCTCCATCTTTATTTCATCAATCATACCACCATGCTATGGGTTTCAGCGTCGCACAGCGGACACTTACAACACAAAACTACAGAACTATTGTAAACAAAACGGCCTTGGCTTCATCAACAATACTCCATTCTTTACATCTAACTCAGGAGCACCTAAGAAACGACTCTACAGAGATCAAATTCACACATCCACACTGGGAAGCAGTATCCTGGCCAAAAACATAAAATATCCAGAAAGGACACAAGACAGCTCAACCCATATAGAGAATGCAACGAAATCTACTGAGACATCAACATATAATTACAACGCATCACAAACCCCACCTACCCCTCAAAGAAGCACACCTATTGCAAGCAGGCAGCCTTCCAGCTATCACAACGCCACTTTCAATCAGGAAGCCGAATCTTATGATACCATGTTTCCCCCATTAGTCACAAAGCAGCCCCACTCAGGTACCTCTACCAACAGTATTCCAATGTCCCAGGCGCAGAATACTCCTACCAACACTACAACAAGGACGGAAGAAATCAGAGATCACCATGCTTCCTCCCCTAGTTCTTATTATCGTCCTCAGTGGAACCCTGAACTTGTCTATCTGATGCAATTCAGCCCTGCGTCACTTAGACAAGCATTAATGATGTCTGCCCAAAGTCATCCCTATTATATGCCCGGCAGAGACGTCAGTTATTGACGAACAAACACTTTGCTTCACTAAATCTCTGTTACTACAGCCTTCACTCCATTTGAACATTTGTTGATTTTTTAATACAACGGTAATAATCAGAACTTTTAATAGTTTATCGGTTAATATCCTCTAAAAAAAAAATTTCTTTGATTACTTATTTCGTTACAATTTAAATTTCTTATTATCACGCGTAGCTTCAATTTGTTAGAATTTTCGGTGTTAAGGTGTGAAGTGTTGTATACTTGTCTGACTTGTGACTATTATTAATTTCTTCCATCTCTCGTTTAACTTCACTTTGTTGTGTTGAGCAGTTCTGGTGTGATATGTTGTATGCCTGATTGTTTTGTGACAATTTTCATATACTCAGTTGAAATTGTTTTTTATTAGTTGTATTAATTATTTTAATATTGTATTTTCTGCAATTTCTCATTTCTTGAATTCCACTTCCTTGGTGAAGTATTAATTCGTAAAAATATTTTGCGCTTTTTTGTGTGCATAGCCTAACTGTTTTTTAACTTGTATTTTTTTTATTATATTTTTTTATATTTTTTTAAAATATATCTTTCTTTTTACTATACAAGCATGGCTGGTAATTATGTACCGTGGCTTCACAAGGATGGTCTACGACTTGGTCATCTGAATATTTACCATCTTCTAGGTAAACTCCCCGAACTTACATACATTCTAAGTAATAATTTTCACATTTTTGGACTTTCAGAAAGTCGCCTAAATGACAGAATAACAGACGATGACATTGCGTTAAATGGTTTTAAAACTATTCGGCGAGACGCAAGCAAAAAACAAGAGACAGGTATAACAGTTTATATTTCCACTTCCCTTAATTTTCGCCGCAGAAACGACTTAGAGACAGCAGAGATAGAATGTGTATGGTTGGAAATAAAGCTACCGAATCAGGGCCCATTTCTGGTGATATATCTTTATCGAAATCCTAGTGCAGGACCTATATGGTACGAAGATTTCACCATAATGATGGACAATGTATTTGCCACTGTCAAGGAGGTTGTTCTTCTTGGTGATTTCAACATCGATATACACAATTCAAATCTAACATGGAAAAATATAATATTATCGTACAACTTAAAACAAATAGTTAACCAGCCTACAAGAGTAACACAAGCATTTCAGTAAGGAATTATTTTTAAATGACTTGCTAACTGCACCTCTCGCCCGTGTTTACCAACTTCCTGATCCGGATGACGCTATTGAATACTGGACAAAAATTTTTTATAATGTTTTTGACACGCACGTACCAGCTAAGGAAATTCGCGTCAAACGACAATTAAAATCTCCGTGGATCACGCAGGAAGTGTTGGAGGCTATGAGGCAGAGAGATCAAGCGCACAAAAATAAGGACCTCAACACATACAGGGTATACAGGAACAAAGTTCAATATTTAATTCGGAAAGAAAAGAAAAATCGTTTTAGAAATATAGTTCAGAACAAATCAAATAGTAAGGAAATATGGAAGGTGTAAAGGGCAATTTTTACTATCTTGCAATATAATACATTTATATACTTATTATGTTCGCAAATATTTGGTAATCAAAGTATTTCCTTTTTAAGTGCTTAAGGAGAAGTCATTTTTGAGTTACTTCCCTTGAAAGTAGTTCCGTCATCTTCGATCGGACTCCGCGGACGAGTCTAGGCCTACTGCGATTTATTCTTTGGCTGGGTAGGAATAGATTGTTCTTGCTTCAGTATATCTATGGCCTGAATTTATACGTAGTGTTTGTATGAGTAGGACGAGTCTGTCTTATATATGGATATCTTTACATTTCTAAGTCGAACTATGTTGGTTGTGGCTAGAAAAGGTCAAAGGCTATGCAGCGGAAGTATCGCTAGCAAGGGGTGTGATTCATGGCTGTCATCCTGTCTGGATGTAGAATTTTGTGGTAGCCGGCCTATCGCCGAAAAAGTGATCTATATGTGGATGGGGAAAAGTGATAGTCATTTAGACATGTTGTATGTACTTTACCCCAGTGTTTATTCTCTTTTGCCAAGGAATGGCAAAGTTATATTTCGCATAGAAAGGTAAAACCACAATTTATTATGAACTTGGGCTTCGCCATCGTTGTTGATAAACAGATATTCACTAGACGAGGTTAGGTCTAGGAGCCTTCCTATATATTGGTTATGGTCTGACGTGCCCAGTCAGTAAAGCCAGATGATTTACATGATGGAACTCTGAATGCTTATTTACGAATGCTCCATTATGATATTTGCCAAGCATGAATGCTAACTTAAGATGATATTCCTGTGATCAACATTATGCTGTCTATGTCGACATTTGTTCCTGTAACCATACACGTACTGTCCAAGTGTGCGTCCCATTAAATGTTATAAAAAGACCACCGTAGTTCCAGTACTTCTTGAATTCGAACAGTGTGAGTATGAGTGATGTACTACCAACCTGTCAACTCTATCGAATCATTCTACCATTCGCGTTCTGACATTCAGATACACACTCATTGTCTACACTCACATTCTTGTCGGAGCCTCATCACGTTCCAGGACAAGATGACCTGTATGACCAAAACTGTGCTGGGTTTAATGAGTTGACAATCGTTACACTTTACTACACCAGTCCCAACATCTACATTTATCAACTGGTGGACATTCACGTCATTTAACAAATAAAGCGTGATTCAGCAACTAGTAGCCAGTATGAGTAAACAACTAAACAGAGTTTAACAACTGGTGTGCCAGCTTCCTGGGTCAACCTGCACAGTGACCATATTGAGAAGTAAACTACTGAGACCAAACGTTCCTTGGGGTCTGTTACGACACACAAATACATCAACAGTACAACTCTACAGTGATGTCAGCGTGACCTGTCCTGTCGACAGTATGCAGTAACTAGGTCAGCGTTTGTTGACATTTGGTTCGTTGGGAGGACATTTGCCATACAACTGACAGTGTTACACAGCAAGCTTGGTTGAAACATAGAACATTACACATCAGGACTGGAGAATATTTGACAGTGTTTGCGAAAGGAAATGTTATTGAACTGAGAAGTCCTACATCGATTGTTATCATTCACATCAACGATGGAGCTTCTATTTCTGTGTTGAATTTAAAATAATTAGACCAGAAGTATTTGTTTAATAAAGTACCACAGTACTGTACTATTAGGCAGTGTAACTGAGCCTTCTTTACAACACATTCTTTCTGCAACACTCTATTTACATCATATTGCCATACTATTTATGCAATTATGTATTTATGTTTAAATATTTATATGTGATATTTGTTTGTATCCAGCGGGTTGTTGTTTTGGTTGGGCGGGTGTCACACAGCAGAGTATCCCACGTAATAGAGGGTCTGATGTGTGCGTTTCTATAGGTGCAATTTTCTTGATTGAAAATTTGCTGCGACAGCTGTTGCTATTAGTGTTAGCTGTGAAGACTGTACTCATTGTTGTTTTTGTAATATTCCTCTGTTCTTTAGTTTGTTTTTGATTTGTTTGTAATTTGTTGGTCTACCCTATTCTATCTTTCAGTTCTATTCTCAATTTATATTTATATACTGTGGCGTTATTTGTATTTGTTATCCTCTTGCGGTTTATCTTTTATTGTTTTTCCCATTTGATTTATTTCATCTCCGCAAATGTTTTCATGTTCTCCTGTATAACTGTTTTGTTTTGTGCCTGATCGACATACACTATTTAAAATATAGTTGATCATATAAATTGATGTACAAGAATCAACTGATAGTTAATTGCTATTACTAAAGGTACACAGTTGATGATATAAAACACTATTTCTGGTGCATGCACTTATATTATAGAGTGAACCAGCAACTTATAGCTGTTATTATATAAGGATTTATACAAGACCTTTGTAAGGCTTGTTTCCCACAGTGATTGGGATAGTTAAGTACTATTTTCCACAGGTTACAAAGTTATCATACAAGGTCTTTGATTAAGACTAAGAAAGTGAATTTATTTACTTTTGCAAATAACTGATCTTATTAGACAAGATGTCTACCTTCGATTATTTTATCACACAAGGCAAGATTCTTGATAAGACTGGTCAGCAATTAGAAGAATGGGCAGTTGCTAAATATGACAAAGCATTGGCTGCTGTAGAAAGAAAAGCATTGATTGAAGAAAAGAAATTAGCAGCTGAGGAGAAAAAATTAGAAGCTGAGGAAAGAAAATTACAAAGAGACTATGAACAAAAGAAATTGCAGATACAGACTGATGAAAAAAGATTCCAGATGGAAATGGAAAAAGAGAAAAGAAAGGATGAAGCTGCTGCAGAAGAGAGAAAATTACAAGCTGAAGCTCAAGAGAAAAAAGCAATAAGAGAACATGAACACCAAAAAGAACTTTTAGCATTTGAGTTAGAAAAGTTAAAGTTAACAAACATAAGTGATGGTAATCCTAACCAGTTATCAGAAAATCAGAAAGGAGATTCTCTGACATTTAAGTTGGGTTGAAGAGGCTGACAAAGATAACTATGAAAGTGGGGGG